>CM034148.1:3091597-3691597 GCA_019776745.2 Taxus chinensis | reverse complement strand
CCATTCCGATCCAATGCTATGTAGAGAAATGTTGTATGTTGAGTGCTAAGGGTTGGATACCCTATAAAATCTATTTTGTGAAGTGTTGTAGACTATGCTGCAATGAAAAATGTTGTGTATCTGCCCCCTGGTCATAGGAATCTAGGAAGGGTTAGGGGCATTAGGCATAACTATTTAGGTCTAGGTGCTGGTGACTATGTTGTGATAAGGACCCATGTCAAGATATGAGCCTTGTCTGAGACTGATGAATATGTTGTACTAGTACTAAAGTGTGTTGAACTATGATTGTGAACTACTGTATGGGGCGACTGATTCACCTAAATGATGCCCCCCTCATTTGGGGTGCATGTAACGTCACTAAGGAGAATATAGACCAAAAGAAGAATGACCACTATACTTAATCTGGGCCCTGTAGGGGGGAGGGAGTGTGCTTGGTAGAAACCAAAACACACGTAAACAAAGTGGCTAGGAGACAAGTGTTAGTACAATAAAGATAATCATGCATATAGAAGACAAGATGTAAGATAAGATAACACACAAGAAGACAAAGCAGACCATAGAAAGAGGGTTTCAAACATGGGACATCACTCACAATGTCGTAAGACAAGAAAGGCCACAATGGCCGCAAGAAATCAGAGAACAAACAAAATATAGGGAAAAACCTACAAATAATGACAAACAAAGACAAATAATAACAAGCAATGCAATAGTCATCTAGGGAAGCAAGTAGTCCTGTAAAAAAAATGTTGCACATGAAGCACCCATTAGCATGATAGAAATATAGAAAGTATGTCAAAGCATATATAATTAAATAATGTTGTGCTATGAACAAATGAAATAATAACACCTATAATGTATGAAAGTGGATGCCCCCAGGAGCCACTGTGAGACTGGTAAGAGGTACGAAGCCAAACAAACATCCATGTTACATGTGTGGATATCTAGAATCTACAATCACAAATAGAAAGCAAGTGAACACACGTGTATATGGAAGAAGATAATGACATACACGATATCTATCTAATATGTGTAATAAAGTATACATATAACAAGTAAATGTTAGCAAGTAAGTGCGAACATGATGTGGAGTGTAGATGGAATGGAATGTAGAGTGAATATGATAGGAGCAGTGTGCCCCCCAAAGCTAGTGTGGATGTGTATGCATGAGATGAGGTTTATTTATATATGCCCCCTCAAAAATAAAGAATGAACCTCAGATCTAGAGTTTGTCATCGGGAAATGGTTTAAATTGCATGAAATAGAAAGATGTTATCATCAAAGCACAAAGCGTACATTGCAAGCATGTAAGTGAATGCATAAGTGATTGAATACGTGAGTTTGGTAAGGTACATTTGAGATGTAGACCCTCAATAGTCGAGTATGGACCACGGAACTAAAGTGCATCACAGGGTAGTTTTTCGTGTTGATTGTGTGAGAGATATGTTGATTGTGTAATATGTTCTGTTGAATGTTTGTGAAAGAGATTGATATGTTGAGTGTGTAATGTGTATCATTGATTGTGTGATGCGTTATGTTGATTGTGCAGGAGATAGATGTGTCGTGTAAGTTTTGGATGTGTTATGTGTTGTGTTGGTTACACGTAAGAGAGAAAGGTATTGTGAATGTGTTGAGTGTACAGTAGGTTGCGTAATACATATATGCCTAATGTGTAGTTTGTTGTAGATGTGTAAATTTTATAAGATGTTTGAGTTGATTGTGCATAACAAAGATATTTCATGTGATGTAAGAGAGGTATGTCATGAAAAGCACTAAGCGTGTAGTAGGTTGTGAATATGTTGAGTGTGTTGTTGTATGTGGTGTCGATTGAATGTGTATTATGTTGTGCATGCATGTAAGGGATGTGTTATTATTGTTTTGGGTTTAGATTGATAGATATGCGAGTGAAATATGTAGTGTGTAATGTGTGAGGTTCATGTGTATAATATGCCCTCAATAGTCAAGTGTTGAACCGTAACACAAGATTGCGTCACCGGATAATGACGATACAGATGTATTACAATGTGTATATTGTATGTGAAGGAATTAGATGTAGAATGATGAGAATATGAGACACATATCAATGCTAGGGGGAGAAATACGTGCGATACCCCCAAGTGTGTGATGATAGGAGTGATCAAGTAATGTCATATAAGAGGTCGTCATTGACATGTTCAAAACCAAATGGTGAAGCATTTGAGACTTGATAAGCGATAGTGTCAGGTTGGTCGAGTAAGGAGCCATTGAGGTGTAGATTGTACATGCCCATAACATATTATTCATCAATGAAGGGATGCAGTGGATAACCATGTGCATACCAACGAGTAATATGTTAGGGAAACTATAATAATGCTCACATCAATTATAGATCAAATGTATTGTGTTAATATTGTAAGTTGTTAATTTGGCATCATTATAGGGATACGAGTTGTTAAAACAACTCACCTATATTGGGTTGATTGGTTGAAAGAAAACCACTATATATTTGTAAGTAATTCTTGAATGAATCAATCAAAGATCTGAGTTTTAATATTATTTTGGTGTATAATTTGCACTCCAATTTTAAATAAACTGAACCAAATCTCACATCTGGTATCAGAGCAATGGCCTCCTGAGTATTGTATGGGGGAAGATATATTTTAATTGATGGTCGCCCCTCTTATGAGAGATACATTGTTTTATGGTATTCAATGCATTGAAATTGAACCCATAGGAAGTGAATCTTTCCAAATCATTTTCCCCATCGATATCATTTGGTCTCCATATATGCATTCCACTGTTTCAGAGTTCTCTATCATTTCTTGACGGTAGAAATAGATGAGTGGAGTGATCCCTTTTGATCTGGAAATTGTTTTCAAGTTTCGAGTAATTATCTACTTCGGTTCGTGTGTCTTCCTACATCCACAGCGCAACACAGACACTATAGACATTGATCGATCAGACTCCTCCTCGTCGTGTTCAGTAAGACCATTAAATTTTTGATCTGGCCTTGGTAAGTAGAATCCACATTTGAGCCCATCTCAATAATTTCTCTCATTTCTAAGGTAGCATACAACTTGGGCTTCTTCTCAAACCCGCATTTTGGTTGTTCCCATACACAGTCAATTTAGAGACTTCTGTGAATTGACTACAAGCTCATTTTATAAACTCTTCTTCCAAAGGTGGGTTCTCCATATAATAGATGCCCGATATCCAAAATTTTTGGATCTCCTTATTCAAATTTGGTAGTATATTCAAACCACACAAATTTACCAACATGTCTATACACGAGTTCACTAAAAGTGACTTGGTTTACATTTTCTATGTGGTAGGATATGAGTAGTCGGCACTTGCAGACCCCATTATTTTTCTGTGTTCTAAGCAAGGTAGTTTAGTCTTCTAAGCAACACATGCTATTTATTTCTTCCTGTTTCATGCTAAGACGTTATATCACTAATAACTAGTAACACGTGTTAGATCTGGCATATTTCATGTGCTATGTTTTGTTTCTACATTTAGCAGTCCATGTGAATCATTCAACTATACATTTGGGTGAACAATTCAATGTTTTAAATCCCTTCTATCCCAGTTTGACTACTGCACATACGCATTGAGAGTAGATTAGTCACCGGTGTTTATGCTTCAAATGTTGTGAATATAGGAAAAATCTTCTATCTTTGTCATTGCTGCCACGGATCGGATTTTACATTGTACTCATATTGAATTTTTCAAAAGTGTCCTAGAATAGTGCTCTAGAGTGAAGGAGACCACATGTATTAAAGACTGGGTATGCCATGTAAATGTAGCTTGATGTATCTTATGTCTCGTCACCTACTCAGCTACCATGTGCACAACTTATACTTCACCAGGCATGTAATTGAGCCTCAATTCAAATTCGGATGAGCTAGCAACATGAAACTGGAGGCTGTAGGATACACAGAAGATGGAGGACATACACTGTCCTAAACACATTCATAAGTTAGCAATGATTAGGTGTATCTCTAAAGGACTAATCTTGGTCGACATGTCAATAGTGTGTGTGTGCCTTATTTACAATATTTCCCTTGGTGAGTTTTGACCCTCTTCCATATTGTTCATGATTATGTCTTATCGTAACTTCAACTTAGTCCTTTTTAAGGTATGGTTACTGCCCTCAATGTTTCAGAATCTTGATCCTTAATTGGATTTGTCTGGATTCCAAAGTTATTTGGCATCTTTACAGGTGATCAGACATGATGATAGCTCAAGTAGTACTAGGACCATTATTTGCATACTCCAATTAGGGGTATATATCCATTTGAAGAACTCTCTTGTCTCGGTATTATGTTCAACCGATATACAACCATATCTCATAACTTTGTTTTAGTTACTAGTCTACAATAGAAATATTCATACAACTCTATGCTTAATAGTTATCTGATAGAATACCATATTCGACATTGGTTTGTGATCAAAACAATGTCATTTTTCTTTATTACCATCCACGAACATTAAGTTCAATGCCACAGGGCATGTAATGCCCATGTTCGCACTAAGGATTGGAATGTTAGGGAAACTATCACGCCTAGAAGACTCATCATTATTCTAGATGATTCCTTATTTAATCCATTGATATTATAACTTGTGTGAATTCTGGTGTTATTATAATGAGTACTGAGTTGTTCATAAACTAGGTCACATATATTGGGGTGACTGGTTGAAAGAAAACCATCTATGCATTTGCTATGTAATTTTTTAATCAATCAGATCGAATTTCATAAGTAGTTTCATCATTGTTTTGAAATAGTAATTTGTACTCCATGAATATACATACATTTATACTTAGAGTATCACATAATATTTGATGAACATACTTCACAACAGTCAGTTATATCACATAGTTTATAATTTGATCAAATGAGATGGACATTGATATGATTCAACAACATTAAGTGTCTCAAGGTGTCCCTAATGTACATAAAGAACAAGTCTGTCTCAGTGTAAATTTCTCAGTTCATGGGGATGCAACGTGCAATAAGTACTATCCATTTACAAAACAACAAGGCAATAATCAGTGATAATACTTGCACATCACATGGTGACATAATGGAAAGGATCATTAGGTCAAGGATAGATGTCTTACAACTAGGTCCAAGGTCCTTTTTCATTTTAGTCAGCCCATCATGTACTTCATATATTTTCATAGCAATTAGGATCAAATGGAATATGTTCCCAATAAGATTCATTCATGAAATGTGTACATATGTAAGGATCCCGAGGACGTGCTAATGGTAGATTGCACATGAGAAGGTAAAATAGGTCGAATGATCCGATTGTCTAGACATGACCCCCATAAAGTTCCATAGCATTTGTAGATAGTAGGAGGAGGATATGACGTGCATGATTGAACAATATATAAATGAAAACTAACAGCCTTCTAAGTCATGGCAAATTCACTTATTAGTGATCCATAGGCTACGGTTCATTGGTGGTAGCAATAGATCACGGAGCGTAGGATAGCATAGTGTTGGGATTCACTCTCTTGTAATATTTGAAATGGTTGACAATCATACTAGAACTGGTGTATTCAACACCCTCGTGTAAGAATTTGACACAACAGATGTACTGTCAGAAGGTAATTGCTTGTATGACATGAATCCATAAGTACTACCGAGCAAGACAATTATATGAAACTAGGAAAGTCCAAATGATAAATAAAATGTCGTATTCAGTAGTTTTTGGTTAAAAATTATAGGAAAAGTAACATATGGATATGCATGGACGAATATATATCATATGCCCAAAGATAAATAGATGAAGGGATAAATATTAGTTGCAATTGAAGATAAAGTTTTGACAAACTTAATCGAGTGGAAAATATTGAGATATCCATTGAATTCAATAGCATTGTTAGAGTAGGTATTTACCTTAGCTCATGTTCACCTAGATACATTATTTACCTTTATTGTATTTATCCTCACCCACTTATGTGTGTGGATATTTCTTTTTATTTATTTAGATATTAGGAAAGGATATTATCTAGTTGTTAGGTATAGTTCCTTCCTTGATCTATGGTATTGACTAGTTCTTTCCTTTATCTATGGTATTGACTAGATACTTGATGTCTAGTTCTTTCCTAAATCTATGGACTTGACTAGTTCTTTAATGACTAGTTCTTTCCATGATTTATGGCTTGATCTACGACCTTGACTGGTTCTTAGATTGTTATTCCTTGCCTATATAAGCAAGGTCCATTCTCATTGTATTTCATTGAGTTCCATAATAATATATGATATTGCTGCTCATTTGTTTGCAAAGGTTTTATGTAAAGTTATTCTGGTGAATTGATTTCATCTTATTGATCATGATGTTTGATTAGCATCTGTGTTCTTGGCTTGGTATGATTTGGTTATCATTCCTTTTATGGTATCAGAGCAGGAGATTGCTATTGACATTCATCTGTAAGTTTTATTTTGCAAATAAATTCTTTATATATTCATATATTCAGGATTTTCTCCCTTTTTTGCTGCATGCATTTTTATGCAAAACAGAGGCTTCCATTGGATCCAGAAGGCAGAAAAACCCTAAGATCAGTTGTAAACTCGACCATTTCGGGAGGCAGTCATTTTTTTGTTTTTTTGTTGTGCAGAGAAACATACTGGATTCACCTCAGGATTCGTGCCGTATGAAAAAGGAAATCTAGAAATTTTTTCTGGGTTTTGCTGGGTTTCTTGAGATCCGATCTGGGTATTTTTTTTGTTGCGGCATAGCATTTTCGGTTTGCACGCAGGAGGTCTTTTTTGAAAAGACGTTTCTTTCCTTTTTTGGCAGGGGTCCATGGATGCTGTGCACGGCTATTACTATTTCGGGAAAATCTGCAGACTACTATTTTGGGTGGCGAAGGTCACTTTCAGCACAATCCAGAAATAATAGTTTTTACCAGAAGAAGTAGTTGGATGTGACTTTCTCGAAAACCAGTGACACACCCCAGAATAGTAAGTTGCACACACCCATTGAAATCCTTAGCCCCTGGTCATATGGTAGGGTCATATGAGGGCTTAAATCTTGTGATTCCTATTAGTAGGTGCTTAACTCCAGCCCCCTTTCATTTTATTTGTGTGGTGAAGGCAAGAGCATTTTATTCTTTTTAGTGGCAACTAAAATAAATAGTAGAGCATAATATTGAAAAACTTGTATCTTTTGATCGGTAACTCGGTTTTGAGTGTCATTTTTTGCAAAAGTGCGTGTTTTTTATGCTCTTTCCATTGGAAATATTTATTTTGAGAATCACACTATAATTATAAAGTGTCATATTGTAACATGCACTCATTATAAAGTGCCAAAATCTGGGGGGCTCTTGTTGCATTGTTTGGGGGTCTTGTTGCATTGCTTGGTTCTTGCATTTCTTTTGGTGATTTTTTGAGGATGGCATCTTTATCTACTTCTGCATTAGATCATGTTGAGCCATTAACAACACATAATTACCACACATGGAAACCAAGAATGGAAACAATAATTAAGCTGAAAGGATTATGGGCTTTAACTTCTTCAGAACAACCAGTGTTCACTAGAGAATATGAGAAATTTCAGTACCAATGCAAATTTGATGAGTGTATGGGTTTGATAGGAACTTATGTAAGTGACAGTCTTTTGTTTCATTTGGAAAAGTGTAACTCTCCTTTCAAAATATGGGAGAAATTGGAGGATTTATTTGGTAAGGTGGATCATATGAGAGCCATGTAACTTGAAATTGAGATCACCTCTCTTAATCCTGAAGATTTTCCAACAATTATAGACTATCTTACCAAGTTCAAGCATTTGTTGACACAGTTGAAGGGGAGTGGAAGAGATAAGAAAGATGAAGAGTGTGTTTACTTGATTCTATCCAAGTTGAGAGGACCATTCCAAATTTTTTCTTCTACATTTTTCTCTAGCATGGATGCCTTAGGTGACACATTCAAAATGCCTAACTTAGAAACATTTTGTGAAAGACTTACTAGGGAAGAATCCAAATTGTCTCACCTTGAGTCTTCCACCTCTCAAAAGGCATTAGTTGCATCTAATCCTAAGGGCAAGGGAAAACCAAATAGTAAAACCAAATCCACACCTTCTCCATCTCAAAATGCTCCTAAACCCAAAGAAAACAACTCAAAACCCAAGGAGTCTTCTAAATCCAAGAATAAGTCTAGTCGTTCATGCTCTTTTTGTGGGGGTAGTAATCATGAAGAACATAGGTGTTATAAGTGAATGCAAGCCTTAGAGGATGCAGTCAAGAAACACAAAATTTCTATCTCCACTCCACCTCCTTCTAATCAGCATGGAAAAGCACTTAATGTTGTTGGAAGATCTCAGTCACCACTTGCAGACAATTGGGTTATAGATTCTGGTGCCTCTCATCACATGACTTCTTCCAAGGAGTCTTTTGTTTCTCTAGGTTTGAGTTCTACTTCCAAAATTGAGGTTGGAGATTCTTCCTTTCTTTCTGTTGAGGGAAAAGGTGATATACAACTTGATGGTGGCAGTATCCAAGATGCACTATATGTTCCTAACATCACTACAAATTTGCTTTCTGTATATCAAATTTGTCATTCTGGTAAAGGAAAAATAGTGACTTTTACACCACATGGAGCAGAAGTACGAACTTTGTTGGAGCCTCATTCACTGGTTGCTCAGGGTATTGTTGATCATAGTTCTAGACTATATCACTTTGAGGGTTTTGATGACACTTCTTCTATAGGGTTAGGATTGGTTTCTCATGTAGATTCAGAGAGTAAGCTTTGGCATGAAAGATTTGGACATCTCAATTACAGATATTTGAAGGAGTTGAGCACTCATGGTATGGTAGATGGTCTTCCTAGAGTTTCTTGTCTTGAGGGAGTTTGTCATGGTTGTGCATTAGGGAAACAACATCAAGATCCTTTTCCTAAGAATTTGTCTAAGAGAGCTTCTTCACCACTTGAGCTTGTGCATAGTGACTTGATGGTTTTCCCTACCCCATCTTTCAATGGAGCTAAGTATGCACTTACGTTTATTGATAATTTCTCGAGGCGTACTTGGGTTTATTTTCTCAAGTACAAAAGTGATGTTTTTTCACACTTCAAAGTCTTCAAGGCTTTGGTCGAGAAACAATCTTCTAGTTGCATAAAGAACCTTCGTACTGATAATGGGGGGAGTACTTCAACAATGAGTTTTCTGAATTTTTGGCAACTCAAGGCATTATTCACCAACATTATGTTCCTCATACTCCACAACAGAATGGATTAGCAGAAAGGAAGAATAGAACTTTGAAGGAAATGGCTAACTGTATGATGCATTCTAGAGATATACCTCCTATCTATTGGGCAGAAGCAGTTAATTGTGCTAACTACATTCAGAATCGCACACCACACAGAGCACTTAAGCATTTGACTCCAGAGGAAGCTTGGTCCAACACTAAGCCAGATGTCTCATTTTTTCGAGTCTTTGGGAGCCATGCTTGGGCCTTTGTGCCAAAGAAGAAAAGGAAAGCTTTGGATAAGAAGAGTAAACCCTTGATCTTTGTAGGGTATTGTGAGGACATGAGAGCTTATCATCTTTTAGATCCTGATACACATGATGTTCTTTTTCGAACACATGTTCAGTTTGATGAGCGCTTCACTCCTCATGATTCTTCTTCTTCTTCCATGCTTCCTTCTTCTTCTTCATCTCATCTTGAGGATTCTTTCTTTGAGGAGATTGATGAGGAGGATATAGATGTCATTGAGGATCCTATTCCCATTGATGTAGTCACTATGCCTAAGTGGGCTCGTACTACAGTTTCTGAGGCAACACCTTTCATAGAGGATCTTCCACCCACTAGGCATCATCATGCACATTCTACTGGTTCTGGACTTTTGTGTCAGGTAGTTTCTGAGGATCCATAGTCCTTTTCAAAGGCTCATGGGATACAGGAGTGGGATGATGCGATGGCAGCTGAGTATTCTTCTTTGATGAAGAATCATACTTGGGATTTGGTATCTCTTCCTAAAGGAAGAAAGATGGTTAGGTGTAAGTGGGTATACCAAACCAAATACACAGTAGATGGGTCCATTGACAAGTATAAGGCTCGTCTTGTTGCAAAGGGTTTTTCACAAGTTGAAGGTATTGATTACTCTGAGACTTTTGCACCCGTTGCCAAGATGGATTCTGTATGCCTTGTACTTGCTCTTGCTGCATCACAGGGGTGGCCCGTATACCAGATGGACGTGAAGAGTGCCTTCTTACATGGAGATCTACAAGAGGAAATATACATGGAGCAGCTGGCTGGATTTGTTCAGGATTCTTCTCTTGTTTGTAGGCTCCGAAGGTCTCTCTACGGTCTCAAACAAGCCCCTCGGGCTTGGTATGAGAAGATGGATTCTTTTCTTCTATCTACTAGTTTTGTTCGTTGCCACTCCGATCATACAGTGTATCTCCAGCATGTTGGTGAGGATATTGTGATACTTGTCTTGTATGTTGATGATCTGTTACTTACTGGCAGCTCTTCTTCCCACATTCAGAGTATTCAGAGGGCTCTTTCTACACAGTTTGACATGACAGATCTTGGGTTATTGCATTATTTCCTTGGTTTGTAGATTTCTCAGATAGATTCAGGGATTCATTTGAGTCAGCAAAAATACACCCATGATCTTCTTCGGTGCTTTGATATGGCTGATTGCAAGCCAAGTCCATCTCCTTTTCAGTCTGGGGTTACTCTTACATCCACATGTACCACACCACTTTGTGATCCTACGTTGTATAGGCAGTTGGTTGGGAGTCTCATGTACTTGACCCATACTCACCCTGATATTTCATTTGCAGTAGGGCTTGTATCTCAGTTTGCACATTCTCCTCATAGTAGTCATTGGCAGGCTGCTAAAAGGATTTTGTGCTATTTACAGGGCACTTCCCACTTTGGCCTACACTACACTAGGGGTTCTACTCAGTTGGTTGGGTATACAGATTCAGATTGGGCAGGTTCTATTGATGACAGGCGTTCTACTTCTGGCTATCTTTTCTGTCTTGGTTCTTCTCCAGTTGCTTGGGCGTGTAAAAAGTAACAGGCTATTGCACTTTCATCTTCAGAGGCAGAGTACAGGGCAGCAGTTACAGAGTCAATAGATTCTTTGGCTTCGCCAGTTATTGACAGAGTTTGGATTCCCACAGGATTCACCGACTGTACTTTGGTGTGACAACCAAAGTGCAATTCACATTTCTCGCAACCCAGTTGAGCACCAGCGGACCAAGCATATTGAGATACACATCCACTTCATTCGGTAACACATTCAGGATGGAGTTCTTTGCTTGGAGTACCTTCTGACTCAGCAGCAGGTTGCAGACATCTTTACGAAGCCTTTTGCATCACCTCGCTACCTTGAGTTGCGTGGAATGCTTGGGGTTTCGGAAGTTGTTCTTGGGGGGTGTTCGTGAGAACATCTTCCTTCTTCTTCTTCTTTCTCTTTCCTTATAGCAGGATTCTTTCCTTCTTTTGGTTTGAGATTTCTTCATGGATATATTTTACATGAGTACCTCATCAGGCCTAGTTGTCGGGACTCATACTGTGGACATGCCACTTCTATTTTGGCCCCTAGCTTCACTTGAGGGGGGGTGTTAGAGTAGGTATTTACCTTAGCTCATGTTCACCTAGGTACATTATTTACCTTTATTGTATTTATCCTCACCCACTTATGTGTGTGGATATTTCTTTTTATTTATTTAGATATTAGGAGATATTATCTAGTTGTTAGGTATAGTTCTTTCCTTGATCTATGGTATTGACTAGTTCTTTCCTAGATCTATGGTATTGACTAGATCCTTGATGTCTAGTTCTCTCATAAATCTATGGACTTGACTAGTTCTTTGATGACTAGTTCTTTCCATGATTTATGGCTTGATCTACGACCTTGACTGGTTCTTAGATTGTTATTCCTTGCCTATATAAGCAAGGTCCATTCTCATTGTATTTCATTGAGTTCCATAATAATATATGATATTGCTGCTCATTTGTTTGCAAAGGTTTATGTAAAGTTATTCTGGAAATTACTTTCATCTTATTGATCATGATGTTTGATTAGCATATGTGTTCTTGGCTAATACTCATGATGAGAAGATCCTAGGAAGATAAAAGAAATAGAAGGATTGAGGATCCTAAGAGTGTTCATATCGAGTTGGGTTCACCAAAATTATTAAGTGAAATATGGAAATAATAGACGCCTAATATGATTGCAATGTAGTAGTAATTAAATGAACAATCAAGTACAATATAAATCCAAGAAAACTAAGTAAGAAAGTATAAAAACCTAGTTGTAAAGAGGAGATGAAATGACTTAGCCGATTCACAACAAAATCTGGATTGTGCCATAATGTTAAGTTGATGAACAAAAAGTAATAAGTGTTGCACAGAGCTTCAAAAAAATGTGCGAGATGATGATATACCTAGATTGGGGTGCCTGAAAAGATGCATGAGCACTTGCAGGTGCCACAAACTAGTACTGGGTGCTTGTGACTGCAAAAAATCCTAGAAAACCATCTTTGACTGGTCGTCAAGTGGTCGCTGTCTTTTTCGTTTGGTCACTAGTAGGTTGCAGAATGATCGCTGAGCTCATTGATAACCTCTAATGAAAGAATGACCTATAAAACCCTCAAAAGTGCATCAAATCTAAAAAATAAAAGAATGAAAATCAGGGGTCAGACTATCCTGAACTATCAAACAAGTGATCTTACAACTGAACGCTATACCACATTTAATACCCAATGTAGTTCTAGGTGTGTATGTGCGGAATTGTGCCTAGGTGGCTCTTATGCATGTCACACTTACTAGCAAACAAATAGCTAGATGTAAGAGATGTAAATATATATGTGCATAGAATAGAATATAACTTGCCCTCCTATGAAGTGTATGTAAAATAATGTAGTCCCTTGCCCTTGAATGGATGCTAGATGGATGTTTGAATTCTCTTTAGATGCATTTGGATGCAACCTTAGGTGGTGATAGCTAATGATTAGTGCTTGGTCTTTTATTATGGTCATATAAATTTATATTTATGTGATTCCCTTGCTTGAATTTCATAATTAAGCTCGAAAAGGTTGACCATAAAAAAGATAAGATGCTCAAATGGCTAGAAAATATCCAAAAGATGTGAAAAAAGTACAAAGAGGCTAGGGGAACCTAGAGGGGACAGGGGTGCCTGGCGCTAGTGTCCTGGCTGGGCACTAGTGTCCAGGATGAGAACTACCGAAGTATGAAAAGGCAGATTGAGTGAGAAAGAGTGTAAGACCAAAATTGGTAACAAAAAGAAAGCAAAGATGGCCAAAGACATGGGTTAATTAGTAATTTTCTTACTTAGAAATCATATGAATAGTAGTATGCAATCATGAGTAGATAATTACCCAAAGTGTGTGATTTTGTGTCTACACTATGCCACGTTATGCCTCATGATGTCTATACATGCCTTGATTTGGATCACTTGTAAGATGGATTAATTGATATAGAAATCTCGAAATCAATGCTACTAAAAAAAAATGGGATTCTGTTGACATTGTGAAGAGGAGGACAATTATGGGTTTTTTCATTAAATAAAGTGGGTAAAATCTCTTACTGATCTGAATCTAAACTCTTCAAGTGTCTATACCAACTTGTCGGGATAGGGTCAAGCTAGGTGGGCTCACCCTGCCTTTTCTTTTCTACCAACCAAGCTAATGCAAATGAACACACCGTCGAGCCAACACGACGAGTCACAACCGATTCGGAGGGATATCAAGAAAAAAAAATGAGTGACCGAAGTCACAAAGAAATCTGCCTCCCCACTAATTTTTAAACCACCCCAATTTATATTGTAAAGTGGATGTGGGACTAAAGTCCCAAGGGAAAAAAAATTGCCCCGGCCAACCTTGGAAAAGTTAACAGTGGGAGGACGAAGGTGGTTGGCATGCGGGGGATAGGGGGCTAGGTGGCCAAAAAAGATTGATGCAGGTTAGGGGGCACACAGAGGACACCACGTGGGGAGATGTGAGGTGTAGTAGGTTTAAAGGGGGACCACTCACATAGAGTATAGGGCATATATTATAATGAATATAAACTATAGTTTCTACAATATAGTTTATAGGTTTTAAACTATAGTTTATAGTTTAATTTTTTATTTATTGATAAACGCTTTTGGCTGGAGCTATGAACCGGTGGGGAAGGGCCCCAACCCAACAACAAAAAGAAATGAGAGAATACAACGGAAAGAAGAGGAAGGGAAAGGAAAAGAGAATGAGGAAGAGGATGAGGAAACGAAGGGAGGAAGGAGAACGCCGAACCAGAGTAGGACTGCATCCGAACCCGGAGGACAACAGAAACACCAACTGATTAACCCAGTGAGGAGCCAACCCGCGAGATGGTTGCTCGAAGAAAAAAATGGAAGGCAGAGCTGGCTCGGTCTTTAAGTGCATTCAAGTGATCAACCGCAAAGTGTAATGGGAAGAGAGCCACATAGACGTCAACCACCGGAAGGAAACGTTGATCCAGAGTGGGGTGGAAGTTTTGGGTGAATGTCACTAAATCTCAGTATTGACCGCAAAGCCACTGAATTTTATGTCCAAAGCTGAGAGCAAGTTCATCTACTTGCTCCACCCACAGGAGAGGATCCATAGGAGAGAAGCCGACTAGTTGGTCATGTAAGGCGACATGGTGAACAACATAAATTTGATCGATGGAAACCCGTTCAACATCCGCTGTATCCTAATGAAGCAGAAGGCAGAAGGAGACAAATGTAGAGGCTATGTCGGAGTCAGTGCGAGGGTGGCAAGCATGGAAATGAAATGAGTCTCCTAGAATCACTTCAATAGCTTCAGCTTCTTCCAGTGAGGAGAATTTGAAAACCATAGCTAGTCGACACCTATCAATAGTAGTGGCATCAACCAGTTCCTAAAATTGACCTTGTAGCACCACGAAAGGAAAGCTGACGAAAGACATTAGGGCATAGAAGATAACATAGATCAGGAACCGATCAAAAGATGACGCTAGAAATGGAGGATACGGCATCAATAGAATATAAACCGTGCGAAAGAGAATGGGAACCAACCCCCAGAAGAAATGGAGGGGGCAAGGAGCAGGCGAGTGAGTCTGAGAAGACATGAGCTGCGTGAGAAAGATCACTCATGGGAATGCAACAGAGATTCACTACCGAGAAGGTGAGGAAAGGACAGTTCGCACAAAGAGGACAACCACACGCTAGAAAGACCCCGTCAGGCTACTCGGACGAGCCAAATTGATCATGGGAAAGAAGGATCGGCAATCCTTGCCAATCATGAGCCGAGCAGGAAGAGATGCTGGCAGAAGGATGATCAATGGAAAAGTTAGCAAGGAAGTTTGCCGCACAATTAGCTTCTCGAAAGTTGTGAGAGATGCTCCAAGACTGAAATTTGTCCAGCCAATAAAGAATTTGAGGAATGAAAAGATTAAGTTTCCACGAAGGGGAGACACCTCTGGAGACCGTGAAAATTATTATTTGGGAGTCCCCTTCAATTGAGAGATTTGAACAACCAAGAAGAGCAACCATCTTGACCCCTTCAAGTAAAGCATGGGCTTCAGCAAAATTACAGGTGCCCTCTTTGAGAGGGAAGGAGCCTGCTCTAATGAGACTACTGCAATCATCTCTGAGAATGCAGCCGGCTCCAGATTTACCTGGGTTACCTCTAGAAGCCCCATCGAAATGTAGTTTCCATTGACCCTGTGGAGGAGGATGCCATCTGGTTTTTTTCCTTTGAATCAATTTTTCTAGTTGTGAGAGCCCTTTTTTAACAATTGATCCTAGTCTGGGGAGCTTGATGAGGGGCCAGAAATGTAAAATTGAGAAATCCTTGGAAGAGAAGGTGGAAAAGGAGAGACAGTTAGTGCTAACACGCTCCGAAATGGCCACTTTGAGCTTGTTGAGAAAGGTGGGAAGATCAGCAGCTTGCTCCCTAAAGAGACAGAGATTACGTTCCCACCAGGTATGCCAAAGCAAAAAGTATGGGATGACGTGCCAAATAGAGCTGAACAAACTTTTGGCATTAAAAGATGACCAAGAGGAAAGATTCGCAACAATGCTTTTGCAGGGGACCTAGGTAAGACTTAATTTGTTGAGAAGCCAATCCCAGCAATGGGAAACAAAGGGGCAAAACAAAAAGAGGTGATCCAAATCTTCCTCAGCAGCACCACACAGAAGACACTTGGAGAGACCAGAAAAGCCCCAAGAGTGCATTTTGGCTTGAGTAAGAACCTTCTTTTTCAAAACTAACCAGCTGAAATAAGCTACTTTCGGAGTGATGCTAGGATGCCAGCAACCAAAGGAGCAAGGAGTCCCTTTTCCTGAATGTGAAACAAGTGAATTATAGCCAGCTTTTACCGAATAGGAACCAGAGGTATCCCTAAGACAAAGTAAACTGTCGTCTTTACTGAGATACAGGGCATTTCTGTCCCGAATTGAGTCCATAAGGAGGGTGGAATCTTGAACGGAGGATCCTATAGAAGAGAAATATTTCCAAAGCCAAGAAGGCGAGCCATCAGGGTGTTGACTGCCATAATTAGAGACCAAAGTACCCTAGGCCTGTTTGGTAGAATTCATAACACTATTGAGGGCGGTGGAAATATTAAGGGGAGGAAATCCATTCCAGCTTTCATCCCAGAAAGAAGCGAGCCGACTGTTTTTTATGTTCCAGGTGACCATCTTTGCAATTAAAGATTTGGAGATGTATAGAAAATTCCAGATATGTGAACCTCTCGGTAACTCGGAACAGGATAATGTTTATAGTTTAATTTTAAACATTAACATTACTATTTTATACTATAGTTTTAATATTTGAATCCAACCCTTATTATTAAAGGGGTCCTTTGACATAGCTAATATTTATTTTGAAAAACTACAGTTGAAATACTAATAAAAAATTACTAGGGTCACACGAGGACACCGGGGGGCAAGTTTAAAACTCGAGGCAATAGGAAAAATGTATTTCCTACATTAATGGATTTGTGTCTCCCTTGTGTCTTTGATTTTAACCCCAAGTTTTTTATTTTCACCTATACAAAGTTTAGAAAATATAGAAAAATAATAAAATATTTCAAACAAAATTCACCCTTACCTTTATTTGTAGGTCCTGAGTAAGCTTTCACCGGAAGGAGATTTCACTGTGTGTAAAAATTTTTGGAAGGTTTGAAATATTTTTTGACCTATGTGTAATGTCCCAAGGGAAGGAAGGGGGGGGGGGGAGGGGTATTTAATATACACTTTCTAACCACCCAACTAACCAACCAACCCAACCGTCACATCTAATTGGTTAAATAAATAATTAACATTATACTTAGCTCTTGTACCATGTTTGGATGAGGAATTAATTAACCAATTAAATTAATATATTACATCAAAAATTAATGAAAACATTTGAACCATGCAAAAAATAAATAACAATACATAGTGACACAAATTGAAGTGGAAAACCCCCGAGAGGTAAAAACCGTGGTGAAAGAGATTATTCCATATACTAAGAAACATAAGTTACAATCCAGATCTCCCTCCTCACTTCTCTCCAACAATCCACCTTGTGAATTAAATGATTATGACACATGATCATATTTATTTGACCCCACGGGCCACGAACCATTAAGTGACAGGTTGTGACTTTATAAAAAGCACCCCAATTTAAATATTGATTCATAATAATCAATTAAACATAAACAACCTAGTTTATATTAAATAATTAAAAATATAACCATTCCTAATTATTTAATTATAAACTAAGGTTTATCATCACTTAATATTACATTCGAACACTTATATTATTGATGCTCCAATACCTAACTCTTTAAGCTTGTACAAGCATGATTCTCCACCATAGTGCCACAAATAAGAGAATGCAAGAAGTCATTTCTTACAAATCACGCACCATTTCTTCAAAGTTTTCATCCATTTTCCCAATGAAATAAGAAGAGAAACAATAATATTGATCAACTTTGCAACATTATTTTCCAATATAATGATCCATCAGACCCAAATTGACATTCTTTGATGAATAAAACCTTCACAAATTGAAGGACCAAGTCATTAGACCCATATTATGTGAAACTAGAATAGGTCTTAGTAATGAAATTCTTAATAATTTCATCCAATCCATCAACCACATTGTCTATTAGATCATTCCTCTCTATAACCTGAAATGGGTTCTGTTTCGTACAAACTTCCACCAACCTAAAATTGACAAATGAAAAAATCTCTTGTAAACAATTGATATTGTTCCCTATGTGGCACTGGTGGTTGACTTTATATGGCCTTTTTCAGGGCTTCCTTGATGGCTTTATTCTGTGCTTCTGTGATATAAAATTCTTTATTATATGTTTTGTCGGAGTGAGTGCTTATTCTTAGAAACTTAATTGGATTGATGTAATGAAAAATTTTCGCTTCTTTCTTGTTGTGGATATGATCTTATTCAAAATGCAAGAAATGAGAGAAGAAACTAATTAGTGATTTGCCTCCGTAAACCGTTACCCTCATTTGCGGGAAGAGGGAATTTAATTGTTGGAACGGGAGAGAGAGAAATGAGAAAATTGGGGAAGTGGGTTTTTTTTAGCCAAATGACAAATTATGTATTAGGAAAATTTCCCCGCAAACTCCCTGAAGAAATATCTCAACTGTATGTTTTGCAGGAAGTGATTTAATTTTTACCCAATTGTTGAGTGCTCCAAATGGAGAAGTGGGAGTAAAACCCCACTTTATAATCCATTCAAGTGCCATTTTGATAATTAATTAACGTATTTATAAAATTGGTATCGTTAATTTAATGATTACATTTAAAATTTAATTAATAAAATTAATGACACCAATTTATTATAAAAAGAAATAGAAAATTTAATTGATTAAAATTTTGATTTAATTAAATTATTGACATTAATTTAATTAATTAATAACATGAATTAATTCAATATTACTAATTAATTAAATTTAAATCACTAATCAAGCATTACGAAGCATTTTGCAAAGTCAGATGGGTGTCCAAAGCACATCAGGACATCGAAAAAGGCATAATTGCAACAACACAATGTTAGAACGACTTGAGTTACGAGTTATAGAGACCATGAAAGACAAATGAAATCTTGGAATGGTGTGAAAAGATGAACTAGTGGGACATTTTAACGTAAAAAGTTTTGAAATTTTCAAAATTTTAGGACTACAGTTGTTTTCACTGAAAAATTGGACAGTCCAAATCTTCACGATTAATGTCTTGTTATGTATAAATCACCCATTTGGAAAGTTTTAAATATAAATATTATATGATAAAAAATTATTTTTACTGGTCATTAGGTCTATCTTGGCAAATTTTCTCCAAAATCTTACCTCAAACTATCTCCATTCACTTTTATGCTCTTCCTTATTAAAAGTTGTTTGAGTTTGAATGCTTGGTTCATCAGTTATGTTTTTTCTAAGGAGAACTAATAGAATGTTCCACAAGTTCTATTGTTCTCCATGTTCTCTGAAAATCTGACCACCTTATGCAGATGTGGCTAAGTTTTGAAAAAAAATATTTTCTAGTTTTTTACCAAAGATAATTTGATCAAGCTGAATTACAACCATAAATTCTTCAAGAGCTACAAAATACAAAACTTCACATCTCCCACACCCGTACAGGCACAATCTTGGCATGTTACTTTATAGACCATGAAAGTTGTAGTCATTGTAGAGATAGGTTCTAATAAAACTTTGGGGTATCTCATGCCTGCTTTTTAAATCTACAACTTCATCATAATAACTCGCAGATGGGTCATATTATACTTTTTTTGGAACCTATGTGAGAGCTTGCAACTCAAATACAATATGAAGATATAAATTTTGGTGGCTAATATAGGATATTGTGCGCGTGTTTATATGGAGGAACACCAAATCGTGCCCAACTGTGGGAATTAAAAAAGAGGAGTTGATATTGTTGTTGTTATATTAGGAAGACTTAATGACATTCTAGAAATGAAAAGAGTGAGCTTGAGGTAGGTTATGTTTTTAATTTTGGGTAAAGTTGATTTCATCCTTAATATGGGTTTTGAGGCTGAGATTAAGAAAATAGTCAATAAAATTTAACAAAAAACGAAAACCATGATGTATATTACAACTTGGATGAAGGAGGTTTGAAATATAATAGGTGATTTGTCGATGAATCTAGTCCAAGTTAACATAAGAGATGTTAATGAACTCTTTGCCAATGATTCCATTACACAATATATATAAGTAATATCGTGGATGAAAATTATAATAAAATGAAAATATATATTATTCTTCTTCGCCACTCATTAACACTTCACCCCAATCTAGACATTTCTTCATTTTGTTGCGAGAAATGAACGTGACAGTGATTTGTTCCTTGACGAAGTCACCTTCAAAAATGATTCTTCTTTGGAAAATTATTCAGTTGGGAAAATTAGGTGTCTCCACCAACGTTCACGGGGCTAAGTCCCTTTACACTGAATGGTAAAACTCCCATTCTTGAATGTAACTTATATAATCCTAAACTAAATGTTTTGGGCTGGCTAAATAGGTCAGGGATCACACAAGGATACTCCACTAAACTTGTGGCAAAGTGCTTGTATGGGGTACAAGGGAGGAAATCACAACAATGAGGGGGAAGGAGAGAATTTAGGAAAGGAAGATTACTGATGTGAGTAGGCCAATTACAGAGTTCACATCCAGTAACTAGAGTAGTTAACCATTCAATATAAACAAAAGCAATAATGAAGCTAGTGGGACTAATGAATTAAAACACAAAGTTCTTAGATTCATCTATTGAGGAATGCAAAGTTCCTCTCCAACACCATACCAGATCACTATGCTTGAAAAGTGCATAAAAGAGAGAAGTAGGAGACACAAGAAATTGAGAATAGAAGAAATGTAGCTTTTATTTCATATGCATTGGTGATAAAAATCTCAACAACAGATCACATTCCAATTTTCTCTACAGAGAACTAAATTTTCAAGATCTAATTTTCAGGTTGTAATTTTCAGGATGTAATTTTCAAGATCCTTTCGAATGGAGAAGCCAACTGAATTTATAGCAATGTGAATTGACCTTTCATCTTCCCTCACATGACTCTTCACATTTATATTTGACATGTGAATTTTTCTTTGCCATTAGAAAATACAAATTAAGTATTTCTCTTATAATTTTGAGAAAATAATTTTACAATTTTGAAAATATGTCACTTAAGTGAATAGGACGAAATATAATGATTAATCCCAATGAATAGTTATGAAGGAGAGAGAAGGAAGAGGGGGAAAGAGGGAAGGAGAGAGGAGATGAAGGAAATCCACTCCTTGTGATGATCTAATTGAATTACTTGATGCAGTCATGAATTCTGAGTGAAGAACTCTGAACACTCCATACTGAAAGAAGCCTCCTCCTAAATGGTGAAAACTTGCAATCTTGAGCTCTTTTGTCATCATGAGTAACCTCCCTTTGAATGATCAATCAACTGCATCCCCTCATGCCCATCTAGTCAAAAAGTGAGAAGCACTTGATCACTAGAATAGTGTAGAAAATGAATTATTCCCTTAAAATACTTGGCCAAACCACGAGAAGGCTACCACTCCTTTGTAACTTATCATGCATATGAATGAAGACTTGGGAGAACTTTATCACACCATAATGAAACCATGATGTTTCCCACTGGAGCATCCTTCAAGAGCTCATTATGGAATCAATTATTTATTACCATGGGGAAACTTCAAACCTTTGGGAAGACATGCTATGACACTTTTATGTTTTATGATGAATCAATCCCTCTTGATGGATCTTTCATGTCTTAAGAGATTCAACCAAACTTTCTCACCTAACCCACTAAGTCTAGCTAGTTTGACTCACTTTGAATAGCTTACCAAGCTCACTCATCTCACTCACCTGGGGAGAGCAGGATGTCTTCAACCTGGTTGAAGATTTATAAATGATGATATTTGAAGCTCTTGAATCTTTTTGAATATCCCCTTCGAATGCACGATGCTTCTCATTTTCAACTGTTGTACCTGCGGTGTCCTTTCTTTACTCATGTACACTATTGTGACCACAATGATGTCTTGGCATACCCCGTGAAGGATGAATTACCTCAGTTTGAACTATGTAACTTATCACACACCTTTGTGAAGGATGTTTCAAAGAAGAGAGGTGAATGGAGATAGAAACAACCACAACTTCCAACACTCAGAATGAGGATTCATTATTTTTAGAAAATTCCATTTTTCACTTTCTTCACTTTCAATCACCTTTCTTATTGTTTTGGATGTTCTCTGTACACACTTCCTTTGAAGAATTTTCCCATTGCAAGAATTTACTATTTATAGTAAGATCTTGTGTAAAGACTTACTATTTTTAGAAAGTGGCTTTCCTGACCTCTTATTTTGATGGAATCAACTTTTTTGATATGGGTTTTTCTTCTTTATCTCACATAGAAATTTTTAGCTCAACCCGATCTCTGGAACAACGGGAAATAAAATTTATAAAATTTATGAGGGCATGAAATTGAGGCTTTCTCACCGTAAAAAATTCTGGGCCTTGCATGCAAATGTTCCATCACTTTGGTTTGAGGGCCTCTGGAAATGATGAAGAACACAAAAACTCCACATCAATCCGTGCACTAGTTTGCAAGATATGAAGATTTTTCATTCACGTCGGATATGAGAGTCAATCTGGAAAAAATGACCTGGAATTATTAAAAAATTTGCACACTTTTTAATGAAATTTTATCCTTACCATGCTCATATGAACATGGAGGAATGAATTCAAGTGGGAAAATTTAGATGGAGGGATTTGGGAAAAATTTCACTAGAGTTATGAAGTAGAAACAAAGCAAAAGTGGGGGAGAGTGAAAAAATGGCTAAGTGTTGGGTTTTATAAGCATGAGGAGAGAGAGAGGATAGGGGGGGGTGACATTTTTATCCCCCTAGTCCTATTGGAAAGGGATGAAGAGACACCAAAAGTGCATCTTAGCCCTATGGTGACAAGTGGAAGGCATGCATGGCTTGGAGAGGGGGCTTAAAAATTGGCAAAAAGTGCTTATTGGAGCCTCCCATGGTCATGTGGTGTGTCCATGAGGTCTAAGGTGGGGGGTGAAATTTATTGTCCCCCATGTCCCCTTGGAAAGGGACACATAGACACCAAAAGTGTATATTAGTGCATGGTGACAAGTGGCACTTGAAATTTTTTAAACTGTGAGAGTGTTCTTGAGAGAGAACTTAAAAACAAAGTTGCCGAAGCTCCTAGAGGTGTTTTTGGGAACTTATTTATATTATTTTGACTAAAAACATCATTTTTAGAAGAATGAGATGGGTCTAAAGGTTTGGTTTTTTAGAAACTCCTTCAAAATGACCTTCTTCCTTGGAATCACAGAGTGTGCCCACCAAAAATGAGCTCCCCTAAGAATATCCAAGGGCTTGTGAAAAATATGAATATTCCACCTTGTATAGGATCCTCTTATATTTCAAATGAGTGCTTAATTTCTTCCTAACTCCTTACGGAGCTCATGGAATCATGCACCGAAGATCAGGTACATGTTTTGACTTCCTTCTCCTCCCAGGGGCTAAGACTGGATATATGAAAAAACCATGTGGAAGCAAGGGGAGGAAAATTTTCTTGTCCCCCTTGTACCCTTGGAAAGGGATAGAGGGAAACCAAAAGTGTGCATTATCCTGGTGATGACAAGTGTTAAGCATGCTGAGCAAGGAGAGCGGGCTAGAAAATTGATGAAAGGTGCTTACCATAGCTCCCTAGGGTCATGTGATGGGTCCATGAGGATTAAGGTAAGGGGGTGAATTTTTATAATCCCCCATTATCCCCTTGGAAAGGGAAATAGGGACACCAAAAGTGTATTATCCTCATGGTGACACGTGTCATTGAAATTTTTTGCTGAGGATGGAACTTGTACCTTAGAGATGAGATTGAAAATGACATTGTTGGAGCTCTTAGATGAATTTTTAGGCACTTATTTATATGATTTTAACTAGAAATATTTTTTCGATAAGGATGGGATGGGTCTAAAGGTCTGATTTATCTTGCAACCTTCTTCAAAAAAACTCCATTTTGATCGGGACCGCTAGTTATGCCTGCGAAGAATGAGTTGTGGAAAGAAATGCATGGTGTTGTGAAAAAATGAGATTGCCACCATGTAGGGAATTAAATCAGATTTCCATTGATATTTTTTTGGACCTAACTCATTTCATAGCTCCCAAAATCATCTCTCTAAGCTCAGGTGTTTTTTCACAGTGTAAGCTCCTTTGGCCTCAAAAACCCACTTTTGCTGAACTTGCCTCCTAAACATCTCGAAATCTTCCTTCAAAATATTCCTAAATCAATTGAAAATGATCCTGACTCATGAATATACCATTTCTTTGTGAATTTAAGACTTGAACTTAGACTTTAGAGGATATGTGCATCAACCTTAGAAAGACTAGAAACAAGGCCCTTCCTAAGCCTGCCAAAAGATCAACTTGGAAGGAAACTGTCTCAAAACAAACTTGTGAGCTTGTTTTGATTTTTTAAACACATGGGAAAGGTTGGGGAAACAAACATGAGTAATTAAATGATGGGAATAGGCCTAACATAAGGGGGTGATTGTATGAAATAAAATCAACACATGACCTTCTTCGCACCCGACCTCCCGAGGTCATGCTGGGATAACCAATGTGGAATGAAAATGAATGTGTGTGTGGTAGAGATATGCAAGCTAATGAGGAAACCTTATGTCTTTAACACACAATATCAGAATCTATGAGTCTAAGGCAAAGAGAGTCATCCTAACTTGAAGTGGAGTAATGGAGTGGTCAGATAGAATGACTACTCAGAGGCTCTGGTCAATATCGAGCTCTGTAAAGATTCTATCTACTGGTTGTGGAACACGTGGAAAGTGACCTACAGATGCCTCGTATAGATTTACAGACAAGGTCATGGAAGTGATAACGAGAGGCGTAATGAAACCACAAGGTCTATGGGAGGTTCTTCGATTTTGTCCAGAAAGCCTTAGCCTGATCCGCTGCTATGTTCAAAACGGAAAGTTATACAATAATGTCAGGTGGAAGTAACAATGATTTGAATACTAATGCACATAAACCAATGTCGATGTTTGATTGGTCAGCACGCCCGTTGGGTTGTGGGACCTAGGGATCACAAATGTGAACTCGTGGAGGCTGTGGTCTCTGTATGGTCATATGTGTAATCAAGCCATGTTGCCAGGATCAATCCAATAATCATAGGCTCAATCACCTATTATGTTTAATGTGTTTAATTGTTCTATCTTCTCAGAATACCTAGTAGGCGTGTTTAGAACTAACATGCGTAACCCTGCATCAATGTCGGTCAACAATTTAGGTCCGTTGGGTTATGGGACCAATGGATCGCAACCGAATATTTTCTCTTGTTGTGGACCTTTGATGGTCATGCAGAATGAAATTAAATTGATCTAATAAAGCAAACTAACTATCAAAGGAAAATCTAAACTATGTTTTGTCAGGATGAGGGGTGAAAAGATATATTTACCAACTAAATTAAATGTTAGGTTAACATACATTAATAAGTGGAAATATAAATGTGCACTCCATAATAAAAGTAAATAGTAAATAAAACAAATTACACAGTGACACTGTATATAACGTGGAAAACCCGTAAATGGGTAAAAAATGGCGGAAGAATAATCCACTATAGAGAAACATTTTACAACCCAGTCCAGTAACTCCTCCCTCACTTCTACTCCATGTATTTACCCAGAATCCATTGATTCACATGATCTAATGAATATGACCTACAATCATATTTAAATAACCCGAAGGGTTATGTCCATATTAAGTTTATATTAATAACTAACAAACCTAATCTAAAGTTTATATTTAATAAATAAGAATATAAAATATTCTATATTATTTATTTATAAACTAAACATTATGATGCACTTAATATTATAGTTCTAACACCCCCCCTTAATATTAAGTGGAGATCCATATGCAAACAAATTACTTGCCCGTGGTACATTACATGATTTACAATCCTTAAACCATACAGGTTTTAGGCTAGCATATCGGTTGAAGGAATTATAACACCTTCATCATGCTCAACTTACCTTTTGGTACAAAAGGATTTGGAATCCATAAATCAGACATATGATTTAGGCTAAGAATGATTTGTGATACTACATCTACATCTCACCATTTCTCGTAGAAATATTCTTATACCACATCTCTAGGAGCCTTTAATAACACAAGGACCTCCTTTACAAACATATGCACACTGGACTGTATTTTTCCCATAAACTCTATTAGTTTACTTTAGATCATACAAGATCTTTTACAATGCTTTTAAACTAGAGTAGAAGTATAGAGGAGGAGTCAAAAACCAGCTGACCATTAGGAGGTGACATTGCATGTATAATCCCCCTCAATGGAAACTCTTAAAGGCCAAGCATTGCACACACTTGCAGTATTTTACAACACACAATGGCTCATAAACATAACTGCAATCTTAATCTTTAGTTCGGTAGAACTGGATATCTCTATTACTGCAGAGAACCTTCTCTCGGATAACACATATATGAACTTTAATATGCTTCATTCTCTGATGTTGAACTGGGCTCTTTATCAAGAGTAATATTACTTTGACTACCACATAGAAAAGGAATACTTCCTTCAACTTCCATGTGTATCTCTTCCAACAGCCGCTTCAGCCACATGGCTTCTTCGCTGCTTCCATTGTATTTCTCTACCTTAGTAGAAGAAATGGAGACTGTTGGTTGCTTTTAGCTGTTCCAAGTAATGGTTCCTACACCAAAAAACTTGAACACATATCCAGTATATTTTATATCTAACACAACATCAACATGGTTAGAGTCACAATATCCATATAAGCATATAAATCATTATTAATTTCACTTTTAACCAGCTGTAAAAGTTAACAAAAATTGTAAAACAACTAATATAACAATATGCTTAACAACTAACCATTGTAGAATATGTTGAAAAAATTCAACATATTACTCTTGAATTTTTTTTATATGTAATCAGTATTGGACGTCTCCAATACAAACGCAAGGGCGTCCCCAAGTGTTATTTGATAGGCATATAATAATATTTTAGTTTTGTATATTAAGAAATATCTTCATTATCTTATTGTAAGCCTTTACAAATGAGATAAGAATTGATAACATATCAGATAATCAAGTTATACAAGAATAATAACAAAAAATATAATCCACAGGTACTGTAGATACTTCCCATGGATTTTGCTTCAAACAAAGATCATGTAAGCACTTTTTAATACATGAATAGCTGTTGTCCACTCAAAATTCCCCTGCTCTTAAGAAAGTGAAAATTTAAAATTTTGAGTTTAAGTGTCTTTTCTGCTATGCTCCTGATAATGTGAAAAGCCAAAGAAATTGAGAAAATCTGCATTTTTGGGTCATTTTGTGTGTTTTTCGGGCCTGTCGGATATTTTTGTCCCAAGTGTCCCAAGTTTAATTGGACCCTCTGTTCCCCGATCAGCCGGTTCACCCGAAGTCTATTCTTTTCGGGCCCGTCGGAACTTTTTGTCCCAAATGTCCCAAGTTCGACCGGACCAGTTGTTCCATTTTCGTCTGATTCGGCCGAGCCACGCACTTCACGTACTTTTGTCCCCCGTGTTCCAAGAGCATTTGTGCGTCTTTTCCCCGTATCGCCTGAATCGGCCGAGTCGCGTACTTCGCGCTTTCGCGTCCCAAATGTCCCAAGTTCACCCGGACCAGTTGTTCCATTTTCGCCCGAATCGGCCGAGTCGCGTACTTCGCGCTTTCGCGTCCCTCATGTCCCAAATGAACCAAAGTGTATTTGTGCGTCTTTTCCCCGCTTCGCCCGAATTGACCGAGCCGCGTACTTCATGCTTTCGCATCCCACATGTACCAAATGAACCAAGTGCCATTCATGCTAATTTTTTCCCGCTCTACCCGAATACCTTGCTTTTCAAATCAGTAGGTATGTATTAAATGCGCATTCTCTCTCCTAAACGGCTATATAACGAGCGAACCCCTTATGCGTTTTGCACACTGCTTTCCTGCTATCTTTTGCTCGAACCTTTGCAATCTAAATTCCTATGCGCGTATCCATTTTCCTCTGCGTTTCATTCCCAAGTATAGCTTGCAGCTCTTGCTCTCTGGATTACTACCAACATGAAGATTAAATTTCAGGGGCAAGAAAAAATCTCACCACTAGAGTCTGCCGTTCCCGATATCGGGGACAGTGAAGTTTGCCATCTTGACTTCAGCGATTTTTGGTCGAGGATGACAGATGCGAACCCTACACCAATGGCACAGATGATTCATGACAGCGGTTTGGCTTTCACTGGTGGTTTCCCAATCTCTGTGTAATGTGCAGATACAGTGCTTTCAAGCGAAGCTCATTTCAACGCTGATTCGAGTGAATTGACCAACATACGCGGGGAGCTCATCGCCAAACTTGGCGCTACCGCCATTGGCACTGCACTGAGGATTCCAGAAATGGATAACGCCATAGTTGTCTCTCAGAATCAAGCACATGCCCTGTTCAATCAAGATAGTGACAACTACAAGGCGCGGGTGTTATATCTGCGATATACATTGCCTCTTCATGATGAGACTTCTGGTGTCCCTCTCACTTTACAGAAATCAAAGCTCAATTCAGAATTTTTGTCAAAGGAGGGAATATTCAAGGAAAGCATTTCCAAGGAAAAAATGAAGGAGATATGTTCTCTTCACTGCCATAGAAGATCAAACATTATCCTCATGTCGAGTTCGATGGAAATGGAAAGTGCCTCAGGATTTTGGACCCAGTCTACAGCCAACACGTCAGTCCCACGTGGCAGAGACATAGCCGAGGCATTGAAGAGATTCAGGCAGCGGATTTTAAAGTCAGTGGGTCCCTCCCAGTCATAAGCACCTGTCTTCTTCTCCTTTTTCTTCTCTTCTCTTCCAATTCTTTCTCTCGGATTTATTGTAATAAGTTGAGGTATTGCGATTGGCAATCCTTAACTAATCTTTAGTTAAAAGAAGTAGTTACCGAGAGTAACTGAATTGTAAACTATATAATGGCCTCTCCTCGCCATTTTGAAGGAGGAAGAACTTGGCTTATTTTCTGAAAGTGTAAATAAATCATAAAGAAATCAATACAGAAGGGCTTTTCATTCTTCGTCTATCTGATCTCTTTTATCCCTAAGCTTTTCATTTAATCTTGTTAAGATCATTTGTCTGTGTTATGATAAGAAGCTTTGTATTCTTGCAGATGTTATTTATAGAACTTTGTGTCTTTCAAATTTCATCTTATTAGTATGATACAAATGATCTTGTTTCAATTCACTGTACCTTCGCATACATAAAGAATTACTCTGTCATCTATAATTCTGAGTGTTGCCTTTCTGCTCATTCTCATATTCTCATTCCTCAGTCCTTTTGTAATTGATGATCCTTATAGAAAACACTTTCATAATATCCAAGTTCCACAGAAAATCATGTTTTGTATATGTGTAAATAGGTTCATTTCTGAATAAGGGAACCTCTCCCATTAAAGAGGAGGGACTTCTTGTCCCCTGACTGTTGCTCTTCGTGAAGTCCTTTTTGACGACCAACACATACTAACACTTGTTTTGGCTAGCCATCCTTGTTTATGTTTGCTTTTGTTTCTACCAAGTGCCTTCCCTTCCCCTTACAGGGCATAGAGTTCATGCGGTTGGTCCTTTTTTGGGGTCCACATTCTCTTATCAGCGATGTCGTATACGCCCCCAAAGAGGGGGGGTATCATTTGGGGTTTCTACAGTCTACACAGTGCATTTACATTGGTTATGTTCAGTGCACTTTCTACCCTTGGAATTTTGGGTTTACATACAATGAGTGAGTTTAGAGTAATCTACAAACTCCATACACAACGGATTTTACATGACATGGTGTCCTTAACATTTGAAGGAACAATTAAAGGTCAAAGGACACCGAGAATTTCCTCCCTATACTTCTTCTACCATCAGAGTCAGATAGCTAAAAATTGACTTTTGATTCTTGATAAACCTAGAAGATTTACTCTTCACAATTTAGGGCAAGTAGTTAGATCTGTGGAGGACACAAAGTATTTCCTCCCTGCACTTAAAATTAAGTCTATGGCGTTGCTCTTCACCCCAATAAGTAGATTACCTAAGGCAGTATGAAGATATCCTTCTACACCCTTTCTCTCAACATGGATTAGGTGCATATGTTTGATTTACACTTTTCATCTACGTACTTTACATTTACATATTTTTTTAAATATGTACACATGCGTCTTTTACAATAGAGCATTTTATACACTTACATACATACATACATACATACATACATACATACAATATATTTGTTGTGTGTATATATATATATATATATATATATATGCTATATATATATTTGATCTACTTGATCATTTTCTCCTTCATGGGAGTTGTCATAATCGTATGAGAAACCAATTTAATCAAATTGGGGGCAACGTGTACATTCGTGCAACAACACTTCGCAATTGTGTCCAAGCACTTTACTAGGACTCATGTAGATTTCATTATACACTGAAGCAACAGCTACACACTGTACGCTTCGCACCCTAATGGACACCACTCTCATGTACTTTTTCTTGATATGCGACGATTTGTTATCTTTAGTTTCCACATCTTCCTCCAGGAGCTTTTTCTGTTCCATTTACAACGGTTTTGTCTAGTCAATTCTGCGCATTTCTACTACATTCTGCTTTCAATGGACATCTAGGTACGCATCTCTATCTACTTTATGTTACTGAGCTTTCAACATCACCAACATTTATCAAGTGGGGGAAAATTGATGTAGTCACAAAATCATGCACTGTGTAAAAAATATTTAAATCCTGGTCTCATACTACTATTTAGAAGGTTCTTGAGTGAAGAAGAGTACTATATTAAATTCCCACCTTTTGGCCATCTTGTTTTAATCCTTGTATTTCGATCTTACCGCCCCCTTTTACATCACACATGCCCAGATCATATATATCAAAGTCATCTATCCCTCAAAAAATTAGAACTATGATCTGGGGTTTGAATCTGAAACGTCAGTGAATTGGGGCACCCTGAGTTTTTCACCAATGGCACCCCGGTCCTTTTCACATCTTTTCTTGCCACTTTGTGGAAAAAATAATACTATATGTTTGGCATCTTAATGTTTTCTAATGTGTATCTATATTTTTCAAAAAAATAATTAAACAAATTAGATCAAGAGAATTTCTATAAATATAAAGTTTATGAGACCATAATGAAGGACCTAGCATCACCTTTTAACCATACTATCACTACCATCTAGATTTGAATCCATACTATTGCAACTTCAGAGATCACTTGCAATCCACAATTACGTGTCCATCATCATAGGCATAAGACTAGGACATCTGGATTTACACTTCATGAGGGGGAGGGATTCTATTCTAAATTTTACATGCACACAGTAATCCTATTACCAATATTATCTATACATAGTTAATCATGCTCACTACTTCATAAAGTGTGCATATGGTACAAGAGCTAAGCCTACGGTGGATCTATGTTCACACATCACTGCTAGCCCTTACCACTAGAACTTTACCATTGGATCTGATGATGGCCATGCAAGTCACTCAGTTAGTACATGTCTACCAATGTGGGCCATTGAGGCATAGTTGTACCGCCCATTCATTTGCATTAAATTTACTTTTTAGGGAATTCCATTGTTTGCCACCCACGTGGTCTTGTAGGTCTCTTCTATTTATTCCTTGGAATATCGGTGACAATGTCAGCGTAGGACAAACGAAATTCATGCGACTTGCAAAAAAGGTTTCAGACCACCTTTCGACCCTATAAATTTTTTTTTTGAAGTATTTTGTACTAGACCAAGGCACCCAAAATTCATACCCAGAGCTTGCTGGATGGAAATAACCTCCAGTTTGTCAGCTCACAGCATACCCCAGTCTAGCTAGATCCTCTAGTATTCTTCATCAACGAAGGTTCAGGACTCATTCTACAACAGTCGTTCCTACTCCTACATTTTTCCAGTCACCTCTGCGACACACCCTCTAACCAGACATCTTTTATTCAACTGATTTCTTTCCTCTTCCTATCTTGCACAAAATATAGGTGAAGTGGCATTTCCTTTTGCATTGTAAAAGGTTTGTCTTAGGTTACATTCGAGTTATTTATGAGAGGATTTAGTTTACTTTAAAGACTACAACATAAAATATTCATAAGCTTAGATGGGGCCGACTATCCCCCACACTAGGATAAAATAGCTAGTCCATTTTTCAAATTTAATCAAAGGGCCGCATTATTTTGATTTCTAGAGGTATTAAAATACATAAAAAGGAGGACTTATAATATCATAGTGATTTTATTTCAAACTAAATATCAATTTTAACACTGGGATGCTTATATCAAGGTCTTGGGATATGAATCATCATGGGAATATATTGTTATGGATTTATATAATAATATAGTTTTCAAATTATATAGGATATAGTTATAGATTAACTATAAACTATAGATTTTCAAATCGAATCTTATTAAAAGGAGTCTAAAGGACACACATATTATTTTGAAAACATAATAAGGTTTAAATAGTAAATGAAGTTTACCAGGGGCATGATTCCACATGAAAATACAAATTAACTTAGATTCATAGAGGGGACAAGTTTTCAATAGAATGAAATACATTGAATTATTTTGATGAAGCTATGTCTCCTCCTTTACTCTAACATATGAATTCAACTTTACTTTGACATATATATCTTAAACTGCACACATAACGAATTAAAAGAAAAGAGAGGCTAGGATAATACTTTACCAAATAGTTGTAGAGACCATTTGCGCATTAAGTTTCTCCTACGGTCCTAGCAACATTTATGAAGTAGAGTTGATGTGGGGGATCCACATATGAATATCCACAATACCTTTTCACCTATGCAATAATCATCCAACCAATTATGTCCTTAGGTTACATTAGGATTATATTTAATTTATTAAACCTGCTTTGGTACCATGTCATGACAAGGGGTGAAAGGTATATTTACCGACTAAATTAAATGTTAGGTTAACATACATTAATAAGTGGAAATATAAATGTGCACTCCATAATAAAAGTAAATAGCAAATAAAACAAATTACATAGTGACACTGTATATAATGTGGAAAACCCGTAAATGGGTAAAAAACTACGGAAGAATATTCCACTATAGAGAAACATTTTACAACCCAGTCTAGTAACTCCTCCCTCACTTCTACTCCATGTATTTACCCCAAATCCATTGATTCACATGATCTAATGAATATGACCTACAATCATATTTAAATAACCCAAAGGGTTATGTCCATATTAAGTGATGGGGTACACCCCAATTTAATAAATAGTAAGTTAATTAATAACTAACAAACCTAATCTAAAGTTTATATTTAAATAATAAGAATATAAACTATTCTATATTATTTATTTATAAACTAAACATTATGATGCACTTAATATTATAATTCTAACACGTTTTTGGTATTTTCACAGTATATCTGAACAAAATAATGAAAGCCAATTCATCTAGCAAGAGTAAATATTTTTGATCTTTTCTGGGATTTTAAACAATGCTTCTAACCTAATAAACGAAATTTAATACAAGTAATCTATCGGTTGTAGCTAATTACATGTGCAAGTATGCGAGTCTAGATCTAAAACAACCAAACTAATTTAATCAAAACCCCTCAACTCTACCTTAGAGGTAGAGAACAAATCACAGATCTAGAGAAGCTATTGTTCTCTACAACTTCCCCGGTAATGTTAAAGAGCAAGCTTTCTAATGATTTTATCTATTTGCAATTGCTTGATTAATTGGAATGAAACAATTTTACTACTCTATTTGATATGGATTTGTACCGAATAAATTAAGAATTTGACAAATTAAATTTAATTAAGTAAAACAAACAAATAATTCCAACCTGGATAAGCAAAAACTTTGGCAAATCTAGTTGTATCTGTATTTGTCCCCTCAATTTATCCTTTCTTTCTTTGTGTGTCCATATGAGTCAAAGGAATTGGGAATACAAAGGCAACATCAGGAGAAAGCACTTGAGTAATGGTATCTTGAAGGGAGTCTAGTTGCAATACAAGTAGAAGAGAAATAACACAAGTGAATAGGGCTTGGCTATGCAATTTCCAGCAGGATTGTGGCAGCAATACTATGCAAGATACACAAAAATCTTAGGCCATTTACTTGAATAAAAACATTGAATATATAGGAATTAGCTAGGATGTGCGTTTATGCACAAGGCATCATTGGAGTGCTAAATCATTGGATGAAGAGGTAGTTCAAACTAATTAAATCTATCTAAATATAGAAGGGGGATGAAATACCATGCAATCAAGACTATTTTTAGGCAATTTGGTTCAAAAACACACCTTGGAAGTCAAGTTAAGTGAAGTGTCGCGTGTTAAAATCACGCATGAAGAGTCATGAATAAAAAAACACAAGACCTCCGCCCTACCTGGGTGGCGGTCCCAAAACCGCCACCCAGGCAGGGCGGCAGTTTTGACACTAAAAGCCAAAACATAAACAAAAAGGAGCGGGAGGTTGGAAAAATCATGGAAAAGATAAATACAAGCATCTAGGCTATAAATATACACTACGAATGAGCTTAGGAACTCAAACATATTCTCAAAAGACATGAATCATCATTGGGGACTTTCGTAGTTGTTTTTCTAACAATGTAGCAAATGCAAAATTGGGTGCATACATTGACTTATCTAGGAAATTTTCTAGGAAGGTTTACAATCAAAGTCTTGACACTAGGGTCCGTTGTCATGCTTGAAAATAAGAAATTTTCATGTTAAACACTTACATAATAACAACTAGCTCTAGCTTGGGGACATGTTGTGGATCAAGTGTAATGAGGACATAACATGCAAGAATCTTGAATATCATTTCATTTCATGGAAAATTACCTTATCCATTGGGTTATAGAGTCATTTCTTTCAACACACACACACACACAAACAAACATACAGAAGGGAAAAAAGTAGAATACAACACAAAACATAGAAGGGAGATTGTATTACAAGGGAGGGGTATTTATAGAGGTAGGGAAAGAATATACACATATATGGCAACAGGTTGGGAAAATTACATGGCATCATGGAACAACGGACTGAAATGTGACCTTTGGAGCACGAAAAACTACTATATGATCATACCATGTTCCTATGATGACTTTTCATGAATTGAGAAGGAGAAGACACACCAATATTCCACCTTCATACTCAAAATACACTGAAAATGTTCTTGCATATGATGAATTTTTTTTCACCTTCTTGAAACTCTTGCATCTTACGACTTTTACTTGTTGTCCTGTGATCATGAGAAAGCATTCCTCCATGTTCTCGAGAGTGGGAAAATTGATCTCTTTATGGAAACATTCTTCATCCTTGAGCTGTAGCATGAGAACATCTATTGAATTAGTGAGGAACTTGGAGGTAGAGAGAAAAAAATGTTTTTCTTCCCATTCGACAACTTCCTTGGACATCTCACTTTGCTGCTCTAAGATGGTACTTTCAAAAATAGAGGTTACATCATTGAATTAGATGCCCTCATCTTTATTGAGTGAATATTGTTGTATGAAGACATGTTTAAGCCCAATTGGAGCTTGGGAGATAGTGAGTGCACTCTGATTTTGAATCCTTTCACAAGAGTCATGCACGTTCTTGCCTTTTTGTTTGGAATAATTTTTTTCAATGTTCGGCTACTCCAAATTGGTTTCGACATCATTCCCTAGACTACAACCATTGATTTGGTCATAGAATTATTCTTCACCCTTGAGTGAATATTTCAGTGTGGATTCTCATTTTGAATTGGTATGCCATCCAACAGTGGCGAGAATGAGTTTATAAGACTCCTACAACCTTTCACCTTGTTTTTAATAACTCTCTTCACTGCAAATCAGCTCAACATTTTCCCTACTATCTTCCTTCATGGAAGATATGTTGTCTTCAAGATTGTAAATATTCATCATGGATTCAAAAATCTTGTTCCTATTACATTCATGATCTTCTTCACAAAGTGTGAAAGAGGAAGGCATACTTTCATATTCATTCTCACCAGCTAAGGCATTGGGGAAGACATCAAGCTCATCCATCTGATCCACATCAACATCAAACATTGGTGTATCGAAATGAGAAGCACAAATTTACTCGTACCTATCTTGTATTTCCATAGCCCGAGTTATGATTTCAAGACTAAGTTAAGGGTATTCAATTGCTTCCGTAACTATCAAGATGTTTTGCATAGATATCTCCTCTAATTTTTCCATATACTCATCTCCCTCATCATTGGAAAAATATTTGCATTGTACCTCAAGGAGATGGTTGAAAATTTGATCTACACATCCATGAATCACATGTAACATCTTCGTTCACTTCCTCTATACCTTCTATCATCCAAGATTCAATCTCTTGTAAGCATATGCATACTTAATTCTCAACATTTTCTAAAAAGGAGAAGAGATCCATGCTTCATGGGAAGGGCACTCCTTTGAAATCCAAATCCATTTTCGTATCCTCTTGATGGGAAACATAGAACCATGTTGGGGAAGAATTTTCAAATTTATCCTGATCACTAATTGTTAAATCCTGTTGTTCATATGGAAAATGAAGGACTTCATGTTGAACAAATTTCCTCGTTTCTGTTTCAAATTAGTGAACTAATACTAAATAAAATTAATAACACAAAATATGCAAGGGTTTAAGGCACCTCGAGATGGGACGATGATGTGTATGGGAACAAACAAGATATCTTTCTCCACAATGAGCTAAGTGACCTGAAAATTAAGAGAAACTCAATAGAAGATGGATTAGTAGATTGATGGGTGGGTTTCCTGACGAATTCAGTATCGAGAAGTGAAAACTTTATAAGATGGATGTCAACCCAAATTTTGATAAAGATAAATAAAATCAGATATTGATGAATTTGATGTAGTAGAATCTGAACCAAATAGAAACTGAAATGCTAGATATAAGGTAAAAATGTAGATATGATCTAAATGCATGAAAATTAAATAAAACATGTGTGGGTCAATGGTGGCCAAGGATGCAGGGAACGATTGACAACGACCGAGGTAGGATGAGAAGAATAATAAAAAAACAAGCCTCTAAGACCTCATGTAGCTAGATGTAAAGTTGATCTGAATATGGAAGTGGATCTGAGCTAAAGGTAGAGAACTACATATCGATATAGATATGAATATATTAAAAAGGATGTAATTAAATTGTGAAAATTGATGATGAATACAATAAGGACAGTTTCTATCGATGGAGATTGGGGGTCGGAAAAATAAATCTGAGATGAGAAAAAGGAAGAATGACAGGATTTAAAGGTTGGATGACTAGGGATTTGAATGACAGAAATGAAAAAAAATGGAGGATGGGTCGACATCAACCAAGAAGGGTTGTTGAAGAATGAGACTGATCTAGGGTTGGTTAAAAATAGATAGGCTGAAATGAGGACTTGTAGATGAGAAATAAAGGCTTGGGAATGACTGAAATGAAGACTTCCTGACGACAACTGAACCTACACAAGATCTGATGATGATAATTGTAAAGGAAGATCCAAACATGTAATGATAAAATAATACCTCCAAATATCCAAGGAGGGACACAAGGTATCTAAGGGAGTTGTTAAAGAGTGACAACATCTACAAATACACAAAAAATGAAAGAAAGATAGCAAAATCTTTGGGAGTATTGAAAATTGCGTCCTGAGAAAGGGAGCGGTAGGGTGGCTTATAGGGTCAACAACGACCCAGATGGATCACCACCAATTGTGAGGACCCATCCATTTAGGTGGTGGGAAGATGATGAGCTAGAGTCAAATAACCCATACGAGGCAAGATTAGGATTTTGGAGGGTTAGGATGAATTAGGGTTTCTTAGGATGAATAAATGGGTATGTGGAGGGTGGAAATCATTAAACAAAGGCCATGGAGAGGTGAAATAATTAAATAATGGCCTTAAAAGGATAAAATAAGATATTTAAGAATAGGAAATGAATTAAATGGGTATTTAACATTAACTAAACATGATTAGGGATAACTAATGATGAAATAATGATGAAAAGTAATGATAAGTGGGATAAATTGAATTTAGGAGGGAAGATGGAAATTTGAAAGGGAAGAGAGGTATGCATATAGGAAAGATGGAAGAGATTGAACACGGGATGAGGGGTAGCGATACCAAAAATTGGTGTATACATTTACCCCTTTTTTTTGAGTGGTTTGCATTGGGCAAGCCAGGAGATAAAAACAAGAAAAGATGGAAGGATGATTGGTGAGGTGCCCCCCCTCAAAAATAGGGGTTGATAACACGAAGAGGAGTCGATCATGAGGTTGAAAGAGATAGATTAAAAAAATGTGGAAAGGATGAGAAAAATAATATGAGGAGATAAGATATCCCAAACGAGGAAAAACAAAAACTAAAAGAATATAAAAGTATAGCGGTGATTTTAGAACCACTTCTGTAAGGAACAAAGTACAACCTCAATGGAGACAATGGAAATGTCTTATAGACCTGTGAGTTAGAAAAAATCACTACAAAAATGGAGGGAAGCCAAAGGGAATTTGCTCAAATGGATGTGCAAGATGTGGGACTAATGGGTTGAAGGAAAACATAAACTATGCACAAATAAATGCAAAAATGGTTGAGATAAGGGTCGTGACAGAAATGATAAGGGGTGGGTAAAAGTGAATGCAATATCTTATCAGTAGGAGAAATAAAAAAAAATGCATCCAGGGTGGGATAACATAAAGGGGTAAAATAATGGTGCCCTAAGAGGGAACACAAAGATGGCCATGAAGGCGAGATGATGCAAAATAAAGGATGTGATAGATAACGAAGCTTTGGGGGAAAACATAGATGTGATATGAATACCACACAAGGAAAAATTGAAATAAAAGAAAATTTGAAAGGAAGGATTGATCGAAAAAGAGGTAAAAGTGATAATGATGAAAGGTATGAATGGGTTTGTAGATTGGATGATGAGCACATAGGCAGCCCGGATAGCAACAAAGGGGGCTGAGGGAGGACCAAAGCCATCTGGGAGCATGAAAAGCGTGGCACAACCAAAACAAGATACCGGCCATGGTGGAGGAGATGAGGCCTAGAGACATATTTAGGCACCTGTCCCAAGGGGAAATATTTGATATCTTAGATGTACAGTTCATAGATTTTGATGATATATCGGCTTTGAGACATGACCCTTAGCAGTCTGCGATAGATGTATAAATGTACTTAAATGATGATACACACAGCACTCACACACCACACACACACACACACATATGTATGTATGTATGTATGTATATGATTTTTGTCACGATTTACTAGGTGTCGTGTGTTGATTTATGGTTTTGATGGTGTTATGTTAGATTTATATGTGATGTGTTGATTATGGATTTGGTTTAGATATTTGATTATGATTATTATAAATTGGATATAGATGTTTGATTTGTGATGTTTGATGGATTTGACTATGATAGATTATGTTAGATAGAAACTAGAATATGATGTGATACATTATGATGAATATACATATGTTAATGTGATTTAAAATAGTTGTTAGACATGGTGGACACAAATGATGTGGTGGAAAAATGTTATATTTATTTGATATTGTATGATATGATCGATGTGAAACTTAATAGTATACACATAAACATGGATGAGATGGTTATATTAGGAAGAACATGATAATCACGTATTGTAGTTGAGAGAAATGACGCAAATTCATTACAAGGTGAACAAAATGAGATAAAAAACACTTTATCACAGTAAGGATCGCAAAAAGAAATAATGCTTCAAACCAATATCATATGTGTTGTCATGCAAATGTGCAACAGAGAAATTGACCATTTTTTAGCATGACAACGATACCTCTGTGCCAAAAGTTTCAAGTCCCATCCTTCCCAGGAACACCAAGTCCACTCAGTCAGTCCAGTGACCTCATATATGATGTTAAATAAGTCCTCTAGGTGATTTAGGAAAGTCAATTCAACCCCCTAGGTGATTTTAGGTGTTCTTGGAAAATGCAAATTTCAGGCAGTCATGGGAAGCGCTATCACTGGTCTTCCCAGAATGAGCGCAACTCCTAGAGCAAAGCATAAAACAAAAATCAACGTGGAGGTGAAATAAATGTATAGAAACATCATGGAAGTTATTTTGGAATATTTGGATATTTTGTAGCAATTTGATCAAAAAATGGGTTCACAAGCCTAAGCAGTGCACAGGTCAAGGTAGTGCAATTGCCAAAATAGCTGCTGAGCTTCGAAAGGTCATTTCGGGAGCTCTAGATGGAGATAGAAGAAAAACAAGACACCTTCGGAAAGGTTTTTTTCACAACACTTTGGTGCAATATGTATGTAATCAATTTTTTCTCAAACGTAGGCAGTGCACAGGGCCAAAAAATCAAGTGAACTTTAGGAAGTGATTTCAGGAGCTACGGATGAAGTTAAAAGAAAAAAAAGAAATTTAAAGAAATGGAATTACAAGACCTACAATATGGTGAAATTATTTATTTCATAACACTTTAGAGCAATAGGTATGAAATTAGGTTTTTTAAGGCTCAGTTATGGAACCATAAAAAAACTCCAATTTTTAGGGCATAGATGGAAAAATAAAGTTATGATACACCCACCATTGGATTTAGAAGACCAATTCCAGTAAAATTCATATAAAATTTCACAAAAAAATTCCATTGGGAGCTTAAGTTATCGCCGTTCAAGTTCGCTCTCAAGACCTCATACTTAGTCAAATTTTAAACAGGACACGTATCAACACCAGGAGCCTGGCACATTTTTGTGTCCCTTACATCCATCAAGCTCAGGGACATGATGGTAAAGAAATTGTTCCTAGCCCCTAAAATCCCTCGGGACCCACATACAACCTCCAGGATTGCTAGTTTAGCCCCCAGGTGCTTGCTGGAGCTCAAAGCCTTCACCGTTGGATCACTGCCACACGTCATCGCCTGCTGTGGCATGTAAACTGATGTCTCTCATGTAACTTTTTGTTGGGGGAAATTAGGGACAAGAAAATGTTCCTATCACCTAGGGATCATTTTGGTCACCCATGTGACCCCTTGAAGAGCAATTTTCCAGCCCCTAGGAGCCAGTGGAGCCAAATACTCGACCGTCAGATCTTCGCCAAGTGTCGTGATGAGGAGAGACATGAAAATTGATGTACCTTTAATCCCTCAATGCTAAAGGGACATCAAGGACACAAATTTTCACCCTCCCCTATCCCTCCTTCCATTTGTAAGATATAAATATGACACTTAGTGCATTTTTGCTCATTTTTCCTCACACCTCCATATGCTGCTGAAACTCTGCCAGATTTTCTCCAGATTTAAAAGTGAGTTTTTTTGCATTCAATAAAATCCATGAAATCATTTTTTATCAAAAAACATCAAAAAATAAAACACAACAATATTAGAGAAAAATGGATTGAACGATGAAAAACGAAGAGAAAACGAAGATTTTTTTCCAGATAACTCCGAAGTCTCCAAATCAAAAAATATTCATATCTTGAAAATCACAAATCGGATCGAGATGCAGTCTTTTGAAAACTTCCTCATTTTTTAATATGATCAAGATGCAACAAATGAGAGGTGAAATGGTTCCTTGAATCATTTCTTCTAACAAAAATCCCATTTCATGCAGTAGCTCATGTTTGTTAGATTTCTCAACAATCTTACAGCCGGATTGAGATAAGAACTTGCACACAGAATCCAAATGATAAACCTATCATTATGGATTTTATTTCGTCATGATCAGAGATAAAAACCAAAACTGTAAATTTCAATCTATGTTAATGGCGGCCATGACAGTTTCGTGCTTGAAGCCACTGTTAGGTGAAAATTTTAAATTTTATTTCCAAGCATTCTAGTGAGCTAAATCATGTGAGATTCGGAGGACATGATCGCGATGATGAGCCAAGTCAAAAAAATATGTTCTGTCATAAACTGAGCACCAGAAATCCACTTTACAAAAATATTAAGATTTCCTACATAGGCTTTCTATCTTCGGTAAGTCTCATCAAAAGTGATTGCAATAGCTATGGCAAAGGCTATGTGCACAGAAGGTCACCAGGAAGTCAGAATGAGTGTTCATAGTAGAAAAAAAATAAAATGGACACTTACTAAAAATACTAAGCTCCTATATGGGTGCTTACTAAAAATAGCAACTCATCCCAAGCAGTGGCCGAAATGAAGGTAGTGTGTGTAGGATTTGTTGGTGTCGAATCACAGCACCCCTGGGACTCCGCAACGCGTTCGGTTGAAAGTCTCAGTGCGATTGCACAACATGGAGCTTTTCCCAAGTGTGGGACCTTGCGAAATCGGAAAAGCTCTCCGGATGAAGGCCGGCTCCTATTCCTCTGTTCAGATGCACCAATAAAACGCAGAGGTTTACCCAAAAAACCTAATCTAACTACCAAGGAGACAGGGAGAGAGAAATGCATAAAAAATAAACCTAAGCTATGGAGGTGATGCACCGAGGAATGAAGAACATATGTTTTGCCAATAAACACAGACCATATAAGATGTAATACAAAACATCATGCACAGGTAGCCAAATGCAAGTGAGAGATCGAAAATGACAACAATGAATACATGAGAGGATTTAAATTCAATCACAGACATATATATTGCTCAAAGGGTCGATACAAATACATTGCAAACTGGCCAAGAGGCAAAAACGGCATTACAGTCCACGTGGGAGGCTTGAGCTCCACAAATCCACCTGCCAGGGAGAAGAAGGGAGGAGGCACAAAACAAAAATGTCCAACCCTTAAAAACAGCCTCTCCTTACATTTTATATGAGGAAAAAGAGAGGGAGAAGAGAATGATTTGAATCTGCCCCAACCACCTCCAAGACTGCATTCAATTCTTCAACAACCATGGTGGTAGGTAAGATCCCCAACGCCTGTCGGGTTCGGAACTCCCTTATGCATTTGCATCGGGTATAGAGGACTGCTCGACATGCCTCTGATCCGTGCTCTTCCGACGTGTTTACCCGATCCAGAAACCCGAATTCCCTTGCTGTCGGATTTTGAAGACCCCCCGACATGTATTTGATGCGCCATGTTGTTCCGCCCCCGAAACCCGAAATGCATTGCGTCGGGATTTGGGACCCTTGCGACATGCTCCTTCACCGTGCATTTCCGACGTGCAAACCCGACTATTAAACCCGATTTCCTTTGCGCGTCGGAATTTTTAACCCCCCCGGCATGTCCTTTGGTGTCGGGTTTTGGTGAGCTCCCGACATGTTTCTTCAACGTGAAAACCCGACTTGTTTTCCCGACCCGAAAACCCGATTTGCTTGTTTTTCTAACGGATTTTTTAACCCTTGCGACATGCCTTTTGGTGTCGGGTTTTGGTGGACTCCCGACATGCTTCTTTTTGCTGTTCGCACCCCGACATGTTTTTCCACCTGTTTTTTCCGGTGTCGGGCTTTTTAGAACCCTTCCGCCATGTTTCTACGCCCCCGAAACCCGCTTGTCTTCTGTGCGTCGGGTTCTTTTCGGCCTTTCCGGCATGTGCCTCTCGCGCCCTGTTTTCTCCTGGGATCGGGCCTCGTGGATCTTGCGGCATGCTCCCTTGCTGGTCGGGTTTCGCTGCCCCGCTTTCTCCCCCGCCGTCCTGTTCTTCCTCACGCTTCCTGCTGTCTCCCGCGCTGGTTTTCCTCCGGTCCATCCTGTTCTCTCCTCCCGCTTCCTGCTGTCTCGGGGGCCGTGTTCTGTTCTTCCCGCTGTCGCGGGGGGAGGAAATATATACAACAATTTGGCGACTCAACGGGATTACCTGCCTGCTAGGTAGAAGATCAGTGGCCTTTTAGCAATCCATTGGGCATGGAGTCATAAGCGATAACCTGAACCAACCCGATATCCGATCCTGAACCTGATACCGCAACTCTTTCTCTGAGAGCACACTGAACTTAAGAATTGTTCTCACCAAAACCGCTGCAATGAACCATGCCAGAGCAAAACCAACACCACAAAAACTATGTACAAATCTGGAAATCATACATGCCCCAAATGGAACATGCAGAGTGTGCACAAGCACTTCTTCTGCTGAAAGCAAACCTACCTACTCTACTCTAACTGGAAGCAAAGGCAAGCTAAACAAACCCTGCAACTGGTTGTGAGAAATAGCTTCCTTTCTTCAAAATTGGCAGCCATGCAATTGATTTGGAGCTGATCATGGCTGTTAGGATGAGTGGAAAATCAACAAGAAGCTGGTCTTCCACCCAAATCATCAAGGTATCAGCTGAAGGCAAATCCAATACCTCTTTTAGTTGCTCTGCATTTGAATTGAAGAGGTATGGCAGCTGATCCTTGGTACTTTGTAGCTCATCCTCATGCTCAGAAGCAAGCATGACTGGTTGTGGCTTCTCCTTCGGCTCCAATGAAGCCAAATACCTGATTGGGCAAGGTCTGATCCGTTTGATATGCCCATAGCTCTGATTTTCAACTCCAAAAATGGAGTTCTCTTGTAGACCCTCCCGAGATGGATGACGTGGAAGAAATGGTGGAATCCTTCTGTCCTTTCTCTTCCTCCAATGAAGGACATGGAAGATTAAAATCTTCCAATTTTGATTCCAAAGAGCTGCTATAAGATGCAGGCTGCTGTAAATGAATGTTCTCCTTCATGACAGCAGACTCTGGTGTTTGGAATGTGGATGATGAAAGAGAGAATGGTGAAAACTCAACCGGTTCTTCTCCATCAAAACAGTCCTCCAAATCTGACAGGTAAACTGCCTCATTGCTGTCCTGCTGCGAATGTTCAACTTCCTCCATGGTGTCCTCTTGGTCTGCAACTTGACCACCATGGTTTCCTTCACTCTCCAATATTGAGTTTGAGAGATCAAACTCTTCTTCAGCACTAGAACTCGAGAGAGATGAAGTAGAAAGAAGAACTGAAGGTTCTCTTATAGCCTGCTTTGTGCTCAAACCCTTGGATCCGCAATTTTCTCCTCCACAACTAGGATGTGCTCCTCTTCTTTTGCCTTTGGAGCAGCTTCTTCTTCCTCCAATTTTCGAAGACAATCTTGCTCTTGAATGAGCTCCTCCTCCAGCATGAAGTTTGTCAAGTCAAACTCTTCGATCTGCTGCTCTAGAGGACAAGTTGGGACTGCAAGATCTTCTTCTTCTGCTGCAACAGAATCAGTCCTGACCACCATTTGTTCTCCAACCGCAACCTCTTCTGTAGGCCTAACCATCAAGGGGATCTTTGTCATCCCAAATCTAAGAGCCCAACTCTTCAGACTTTGAATTTCTTCCTCTTTGTTGGCACTCTCTTTTTGCTGTGGTTTTCCTTGGCTGGCATTCTGATTTTCATCCTCCCAACATGGATTAGGGAATGCAATAGGAGGGATAGGTTGAAACTCAACTGATTTGACAATTTTGTGTGGTGGTGGAGGCGGTGAAACCTCTTGTTTCTTTGGAGGGGAAGGTACTTCATTTAGCTCTTGTGGAGGGGGTTTGGATTTGGAAGAGAAGAGGGCAGAAAAACTGAGATGGGATGGAAGACTAGGGGGTGGAGGGATGGATTCAACATTTAGGGCAGCAGATGGTGAGTTTAAAACTTGACACTGCTGAAATGATATAGATTGAGAAGGAGGAAAAGAAAGAGTATGAGGTGGTGTGCTTACCCGTTGACAAGGTTGCATGAATACTTCTCTCATACACCTCTATTCCTTCAATCCACCTTGTAAGTAATGGCAGTGTTGCAATCATGAAGTCTAACTTCTCTTGAGAGCTGTAATGCCTTGGAAAAGGTCCCACCCATGGACAAGGTGCTCTGCAACCAATTCCAAATGCTTTCATTTGTGCCTGAGCCCTAGATTGCACCATGTTCACCTCCATCTTTTGGATTTTCTCCAGCAGATCTGCATTTTCTTCTTCATTGTCTTCATTGCATGCGTACCCTTGCTCTTGGAAAGCTCCATAGCCAAACTGATTTTGGCATTGCTGCTCATATGGGTATGCATGTTGATCCTGAACTTGACCAAAATGCTGATTTGGAGGATTTGTAAAACATGTTGGAGGTGTGATATATTGCTGCTGTTGATGTGGATTCCATGATGGAAATGAAGTCATGATTGCACAACTTCATGGAATGGAAAAGGATGAAAGAGATGGAAAGAAAGATGGGTGGAAATGGATGGGAACGGGTCTGTAACTCAGAGAAATGGGTTGCTGATCAGGTGGAGTCGCCAGATGTGTTTTTGAAAATGCCTCTAAAAGGCTGGATGTTGCCAAGTTACACACCAAACTTGACAATATCGAAATCGAGATTTAAAATTTGAAAGACCCGGAGGAATGCAATCTTCAGTTCGGAACTCATGTCATGTTGTGCAGCTGTGGATTCCCGAAAAGCACAGTCGGAACTCAGGTCATGCGATGCAACTCACAAAACCCGAATTGCTGCTTTGATGTTCTCTGGTCCCGAAAACCCGAAATCACCAAAAACCCGAAATTTTGAAAATCAAAATCTCAAAAAACTAAGAATACCCATTTGAAGATTACAGTCGGATCTACCAACTGGTGAAATTTTGACTCGTTTTGAGCAAGTTAAGCCCTTGAAAATTGATTTCGGGGTTCAGGCTGGGAGATGCAAAATCTGAAATTTGTAAAAAACTGCAATTTCTAGTGCAAATCTCATGAAAAATCCTTCAAATTTTTGATGGAATGACCTCTTGGTCCCACCGGGCGTGCCAAAACTGTTGGTGTCGAAATCACAGCACCCCTGGGACTCCGCAACGCGTTCGGTTGATCACTTATGTCTCCAGTGCGATTGCACAACATGGAGCTTTTCCCAAGTGTGGGACCTTGCGAAATCGGAAAAGCTCTCCGGATGAAGGCCGGCTCCTATTCCTCTGTTCAGATGCACCAATAAAACGCAGAGGTTTACCCAAAAACCTAATCTAACTACCAAGGAGACAGGGAGAGAGAAATGCATAAAAAATAAACCTAAGCTATGGAGGTGATGCACCGAGGAATGAAGAACATATGTTTTGCCAATAAACACAGACCATATAAGATGTAATACAACACCATATGCACAGGTAGCCAAATGCAAGTGAGAGATCGAAAATGACAACAATGAATACATGAGAGGATTTAAATTCAATCACAGACATATATATTGCTCAAAGGGTCGATACAAATACATTGCAAACTGGCCAAGAGGCAAAAACGGCATTACAGTCCACGTGGGAGGCTTGAGCTCCACAAATCCACCTGCCAGCAGGAGAGAAGAAGGGAGGAGGCACAAAACAAAAATGTCCAACCCTTAAAAACAGCCCCTCCTTACATTTTTATATGAGGAAAAAGAGAGGGAGAAGAGAATGATTCGGATCTGCCCCAACCACCTCCAAAACTGCATTCAATTCTTCAACAACCATGGTGGTAGGTAAGATCCCCAACGCCTGTCGGGTTCGGAACTCCCTTATGCATTTGCATCGGGTATAGAGGACTACTCGACATGCCTCTGATCCGTGCTCTTCTGACGTGTTTACCCGATCCAGAAACCCGAATTCCCTTGCTGTCGGATTTTGAAGACCCCCCGACATGTATTTGATGCGCCATGTTGTTCCGCCCCCGAAACCCGAAATGCATTGCGTCGGGATTTGGGACCCTTGCGACATGCTCCTTCACCGTGCATTTCCGACGTGCAAACCCGACTATTAAACCCGATTTCCTTTGCGCGTCGGAATTTTTAACCCCCCCCGGCATGTCCTTTGGTGTCGGGTTTTGGTGAGCTCCCGACATGTTTCTTCAACGTGAAAACCCGACTTGTTTTCCCGACCCGAAAACCCGATTTGCTTGTTTTTCGGATTTTTTAACCCTTGCGACATGCCTTTTGGTGTCGGGTTTTGGTGGACTCCCGACATGCATGTTTTTTCCACCTGTTTTTTCCGGGTGTCGGGCTTTTTAGACCCTCCCGACATGTTTCTGCGCCCCCGAAACCCGCTTGTCTTCTGTGCGTCGGGTTCTTTTCGGCCTTTCCGGCATGTGCCTCTCGCGCCCTGTTTTCTCCTGGGATCGGGCCTCGTGGATCTTGCGGCATGCTCCCTTGCTGTCGGGTTTCGCTGCCCCGCTTTCTCCCCCGGTCCGTCCTGTTCTTCCTCCCGCTTCCTGCTGTCTCGGGGGCCGCGTTCTGTTCTTCCCGCTGTCGCGGGGGGAGGAAATATATACAACAGGATTGAATGAATAATTTCATCACATCAAGATGGTTAAGAAGAAGCAAGAATCACCTCTTACTATAAATAGTAAGTCTCCCATGTGGGTATTCACTATTAATGGTGAGTCATACTCAAGGGGCAATTTTGGAACAATGGAACATAGAGGGATGATCATTCAGGTCAACACCATCATTTGGGATCATCCATGGGCATTTCTCAGAGGGAATTTGAGACTCATCTCAGGGAATTCAACAGTGTCTCCTGACACCCCCTTCGTGGCTCAAGTTGTAGGAGTATCTCGTGCAGGGTAGAAGTGACGGTCATTGGCAGAACCATTCAACAGTGTTTTTAAACACTCATTCCAAAGCATTTGTGAGAAAATTTGAAGGAGTTTCACATGAGTTTGAAGATTCATAGTTTCATCGCATTGGATCTTTCCATCAATGAGGATCATCGGACTTCATTAGGGGAAACATCTTCTCCTCTCCTATCTCTTCTCTCTCCCCAACTTTCTCTCTCTTCAAATGTTCTAATTCTTCTTTGGGGTCTGCACTTTTTGATATGCCTTTAAGTCACCTAAAAGTGACTTTAGAAACATAATGTAAATTAATTCCCCTTGATTGTATAAAAGGGACTTAATATTTGGTAGGAATATGAATAGTCTAAAGTTAGAAATAAGGTATATGGAGGGTCATCGGGAAGATGAAGAGGTTCTCCTCATTCTATAAATTGTAAAGCCATTCCCATTTCAAAGGGTTGGTGATTGATTTTGTAAACTCAAGAGTACATTGAGAGAACAAAGGAGAGCCAAATTATTACATTCCCCTCATTCTCAAATTTCCTCCATTTCCCCACTATGTACAACTTTGGTTTGAGAAATCAATACAAGAAGAAGGATTTTCTAGCTTTCTTTGACTAAGGGATTTCTTGATACTTTGTGCTCATCAAATTCTATTTGGTCTTATTGCTACTTGCAGATTTTTTTCCTCTTAATTTAGTGCATGTGATGAAAATTCTAACTATTGTGTGTAGGAATTTGATGTTCTACCTACAACATTAGTTCTCCTACCTCTTTTTTCACTCCCCTTTCCCTCTCTTTAGACAAAGTCTTCACTAGCAAGAGATTGCTAGCTTTACCGTATGGTCATTGGAGTGCCCCTGTTGGATCCCCGATCGTAAGGCCATGTGGAGAAAACTCACTTTCATTCATGCATGCATATATGACAGCTACACTAGTTAAGTAGAGATACTTAAATTCCCAGAGCATTGGCAAGAAACCCACAAATTTGTCCCCCGACAAATTTTCTCGTGAACAATTTTTTGCACCCACAGTGGGGTAGATTTAGCAACATTTGTAACCAAAATACAACCGCAAGGTCTAAAAATTCAAGAAAAGCAATTATTAAAAAAAACAAAAAAAGAGTTCATGAAAATCTATTAATACACTATCAATTTTTTTGCATGTGACCTTTCATATTCCATAGTGTCCTTTCGTATTCCCACTGTAAGAATTTCCAAAAGATGGCTGAAAGGAGATACACTAGGTTGAATAGATCAAGAGGAATTATCGACCCCACTTTCGAGGCTTTACAAAATCAACAAGGATGAGTTAGAGACAATTTGTACTATTTTTCTCAAGCCTCATCCCCATCCAAGTCTTCAAATAGCTCACATGGAAATCCTATCCAAACTCCCATGGATACCCCCACTTCAAATTCCCCCATTTTTCAACCGCCGTTGAACTTTGAGTTCCCAGAGGAAGAAGAATTCGTAGAAGTAAGAGCTGAAGCAGAAGTATAAACGAAAATATAAGATGATGCAAAATGACCCCAACCCATTGTTCCATAGGGAAGAAATACAGGCCCGCTTGTTCTTGAACTACCTCTTCACGATCTACAAATAGGTTCCCACAAGAACTTTCCAAAGTTCAAAGATGATGGCACACAAATTCTCGAAGAACACATTTTTAATTTCACGACATCATGCAAAATCCTTGGTGTTAAACACGAAGATGTTACCGTGATATTGTTCATGGAGTCTCTCCAAAAAAACCAATGGAATGGTTCTACCTCCCGTGTGCTTGATCCATCACTTATTGGAATGACATCAAAAGTAATCTTGAAGGAAGATTCAAATTTACTGAGGACTGTCAGGACCTCTTGGTGCAGTTGGCTCAAATGAAGAAAGAAGAAAGTGAAACTATGAGAAACTTCATGGCTCATTTCAAATGGTTGCTTCGCAGGATACCGATAGAAGATTTTCCATCTGAAAACAACGTTAAGAGATTCTTCATCAATGCTCAATGACTAGAGGTGGGAATGTTTGGTAGTAGACATACCGAAAACCTTTGGAATGTTGTTAGGTCAAAGCTTGTGCCAAGACTTGGGAGGGAAAATTCAGATGAATTGGTCATCTGCAACCATACCAGTGAAGGGAGACATGGATAAATTACTTCCAGAGAAGAAGATGAGGTACATGGTGTGAAAGTACATAATCCTAGAAACCAACATCTTATATTAAGATAACAGGCAGATGAATTAATTTGTGAAAACCGAGGAGGAAGATTATATTCCCACCTTGATAGGGCTAGACATGCCTTCCTAGAGAAGTGTGGACCTTGAAGAAGCATTGAGGAGATTCGAGTTACAAGAGGGTAGCCTTGAATTGCCAGAAGATGCAAACCATAAAGAAGAGGAAATGATTCTTGAAAAATATCAAATGGGGAAACCAACTTATACTCTTACCAACAAAGAGGAGATGTTCTCATTCCCATTTAAAGCTAAAGATGATCTCAACCATGGAGGGACAAGACTAGCTTGTGTTGATCCTGTGAAAGGTTTGAAAGAACTGTCTGTACAAGAACTGCTAAGAGACGTAGAAGAAACAAAGACCCTAAGCTAAGTCTTGAACTCTTGATGCAAGCCATGAATCTGTAAGACAAGTGTGAAGCTGACTTAGAAGCCTCAACTAGTGTGAAGATGGGCTATGTTGAAATAATTCTAGATGAGAAATATGATGTGCCTCTCAAGCCAATGCTTGATGGATAAAATGATGAAATCGAGGTATTTTATTTTCCATTTAAAGAGGAATAATATTTACACGGTGAAGAAATTGAAGCAAGGAGTTTTGAGGCATTTGAAGCTGAATATCCTTTGGAAAAAGTAGTGATAGAATGCAGCGATTCCCAAGATGATGAAGTAATCCCTCCGAATAGTTTCCTTGAGCTGCAAAAAAAGGTACTTCAAAGGCATACAAAGATGAGCTATAGGATGTAACAAAGGACATCTCTATGCAAGAAATATTGGATGCAGTAGAATTTGTGGAAGACCTCGAGTTGATTTTTGATCTCTTAACTCATGCCATGGCCATATAAGACAAGTACGAGGTTACTTCTAGTCCTCCCATTAGTACTCAAACACCTCACAGTGGAGTAGAGTAAAATGATAAGTCCAAGGTTTCTCACGGAAAAGAGGTGAATGAGCATAGTACCGGGAAAGAAAAGAATCAGGAATATTCAAGCAATTTGAACGAAAAGCATCCTTGGGGTAGCAGTAGGATGCTCAATGAGGAATCAACTATGTGGATAAATGCGGAATGCAAATGGCACTATGAAACCAATTTCAAAGACGATGAAGGCAGTGGAATTTCCAATCGAATACCTGAGCATCAAGAAGATCACGTGAAATCACTCCTAAAAAAAACACATACGATCACGAAAGCACTTGAACTTTCATAAAAAATTAAGGAGAGGAGGATACTTTCTAGAACCAGTCAATGGATTTACAGAACATAGCATTACTCAGTGTTTCCCACTCACGGGTAGCTTTTGAGGAATGAAAAGTACTTCAGTGAAAGCGGGTTATCCCTCACCTTGTACCATAGGTGATTGTTAGGTGTGTTTCAATTTCTATTGTGTGTGTTTTTTCCTTTTTGTGTGTGTTTCCTTTTGTCATTTTTGGTGTGTGTGTGTTTCCTTTTTCACTCTCTCTCTTGTCATAAGTTGTACATGATTCCATAGGGCCCATAGTGAATAAGGACATTGGTCAATATGTATTATAAAGTTGAGATTATGGAGCTTCTCATGCCATGTATTCATCTGCGCTTAATCTATACCATTTCCCCAAGCTATAACCAGTCTGTTGTCACGAAAATTTGTAACAAGGAAATTGACAATTTTCTAGCATGACAACAATACTGTTGTGTCAAAAATTTTCAAGTCCTATCCTTCCTAGGCACTCTAGTTCTGTTCATTTAGTCTAATGACCTCTCACATGATGTTAAATTGGTACTCATAGGTGATTTAGGAAAGTAAATTCAACCCCCCTAGGTAATTTTAGGTGTTTTTAGAAAATGTAAATTTCAGGCAGTCATGGGAAGGGCTATCACTGGTCTTCCCAGAACGAGCACAATCCCTTGGAGTGAAGACTCAAATAAAAAATCAACAAAGAGGTGAATTGAATGTCTAAAAACATCATGGAAGTTATTTTGGAAGATTTGGGGAAGATATGGAGAGTTTGGAGTAGTTTGATAAAAAAAAAGTTGTTGAGCTTCGAAAGGTGATTCTGAGAGCTTCGAATGGAGTTAGAAGAAAAAAATACACCGTCTGAAAGGGAATTGCAAGACCTGAAATATGGTGAAATTATTTTTTTCACAACACTTTTATGAAATATGTCTACAATCAGCTTTTTCTCAAGCATAAGCAGTGCACAGGGCCAAAAAAGCAACTGAACTTTAGGAAGTGATTCTAGGAGCTCCAGATGTACTTAGAAGAAAAAAAGACATTATCGGAAAGGGAATTCCAAGACCTAAAATATGGTGAAATTATGTTTCATAACACTTTTGTGAAATAGGTCTATAATTAGGTTTTTCAAGGATCAGCTATGGAACCAGAACACAACTCTACTTTTGTAGGGCATATCTGGAAGAATCAAGAGATGATACAACCACCATTGGATTCATAATATCAGTTAAAGTCAAATTAATATAAAATTTCACCAAAAAATTCAATCGAGAGCTCAAGTTATTATCGTTTCAAGTTTTCTCTCAAGACCTCATACTTAGTCAAATTTTGAACAGGACACATGTCAGCACCAGGAGCCTGACACATTTTTGTGTTCCTTACGTCCCTCAAGCTCAGAGATATTAGGGTCAATTTTTTTTCCCAGCCCCTAAAAGCACTCTAGACCCACTTATGACCTCCATGATCGCTAGTTCAGCCCCCAAGTGCTTGTGGGAGCTCAAAGCCTTCACCGTTGGATCATTGCCACATGCCATTGCCTGACGCACTGTGAAAATTGATGTCCCTCATGTCCCTTTGTGTTGGGGGAAATCAGGGACAAGAAAATGAACCCATCCCCTAGGGAGCCTCTTGGTCACCCATGTGACCCCTTCAAGAGAAGGTTTCCAGCTCCTAGGAGCCAGTGGAGCCAAATACTCGACCGTAAGAACTTCGCCAAGTGTCGCGATGAGGCGCGACGTGAAATTTTATGTCCCTTTCATCCCTCAATGTCAAAGGGACATCCAAAACACAAAAAGTTTCCCTCCCCTCTCTCTCCTTCCATTTCCAAGATATAAATACGAAACTTACTACATTTTTGCTCATTTTTCCTCACGCCTCCATATGCTACCGAAACTCTGCCTTTCTCCAGATTTGAAAGTGAAGATTTTTACATTCAATAAAATCCATGAAATCCTTTGTCATCTAAAAATATATAAAAAAACACAGCGAGCTCAGAGAAAAATGGATAAAAATGACGAAGAACAAAGAGAAAACGAAGATTTTTCGCCAGATAACTCTGAAGTCTCCAAATCAAAAAATCTTCATATCTTGAAAAATATAAATCAGATCGAGATGCCATATTTTATAGAATTCCTCAATTTTTAAGATGGTCAAGATGCAACAAATAGGAGGTCAAATGGTGCGTTGAATCATTTGTTCCAACAAAAATCCCATTTCATGCCCTAACTCACGTTTGTTGGATTTCTCAACAATCTGACAGTCGGATCACATTAAAAACTTGCAAACAGACTCCAAATGAAAAAATTATCACAATGGAGTTGATTTTGTCACAATTAGACTAAAAAACCAGACCTACAAATTCTAAGCTCCATTAATGGCCGCCATGGCAGCTCTGTGCCTAAAGTCACTGTCAGGTGAAAATTTTAAATTTTATTTCCAAGCATTCTAGTGAGGGAAATCATGTGAGATTCGGAGGAGGTGATCAAGATGACAAGATGAGTACAAAAAAATATGTTCCATTGTAAACTGAGCACTGGAAAGCCACTTTCCAAAAATACTAATCTTTCCTACACATGCTTGCTATCTTCAGTAAGTCTTTATCAAAAGTGACTGCAATAGTTTTGGCGAAGGCTATGTGCACCGAAGGCCACCAGGAGGTCAAAATGAGTGTTTAGAGTAGAAAACAAAGAAAATGAACACTTACTAAAAATACTAAGCCCCTATATGGGTGCTTACTAAAAATAGTAAGTCACCCCAAGCAGTGGCTGAAATTAAGGCAGTGTGCGTAGGATTGAATGAATAATTTCATCACATCAAGATGTTAAAGAAGAAGTAAGAATCACCTATTACTATAAATAGTAAGTCTCCCATGTGGGTACTCACTATTAATGGTAAGTCATACTCAAGGGGCAATTTTTGAACAATGGGACATAGAGGGATGATCATTTAGGTCAACACCATCATTCGGGATCATCCATGGGCATTGCTCATAGGGAATTTGAGACTCATCTCAGGGAATTCAACAGTGTTTCCTGACACCTGACACTCACTTCATGGCTCGAGTTGTAGGAGTATCTTGTGCAGGGTGGAAGTTATGGTCATCGAAAGAACCATTCATCATCTACCCAAAACACATTAAGAAAAACACTCAAATTCAAACCAGACATGTAAAATGCATTTTTTTGCGCTTGGAAGATGCACGCAACAAGGAGGAGAAAGTAAATGGACCGAGAGATAAAGATTTGCACAAATTAAGACCTTCAATGTGCATTTATTGCTGTTAAGAATTCACAGCTGTAACATCTGACAAAAATCTTCCAAAATCCATTCTTTTTATTCCTTTGAAAGACACCCATGCCTAGATTGGAACGTTCACTTTTGGCACAGGCTGGAAGTACGTTAGCGATTGTGAACTAGTCATATTAGAGACCCATTTTTCTTTAATATGGTGAAAGTTTCTGTTCTGTGAAGAGACCCATGCCTGCATCACGTCTCCAGGACATGACAGACTCCACATCTCTTTCCTCATTACGAGGATATCATTTCTTTCTTTTTCTTAAATTTTATAATATGGTTTGAACTATAAACCATCATTAATTGAACACGGGGAAGTCGACATTACAAAAGTATTGATCCAACCATCAAATCAAATTTACCTTTCATATTAATTAATTAATTACCTTAATATCAAATCTCCTTGTAAATAATATACCTATACTAAATCCAAAAATTATAATCCCTTATTACCAAACACTCCACTGAAATCTTTTAATATGAAGGTATATTTACACGTTAACTGATTGGAGATCAAACCCTGCCTCCTTAGGCTACAGTCCCATGCAAAGGGAAAACTAAATTTTTTGAGTAGGTGAGGGAGAGAAAAAATAAGATATTTTAGCATTAATAGGGTTCAATGAATTTTTATTTTTTTCTACAAAGACAAAATAAGAGTCCTTAGCATTAGCGAATCATAGTTCCATGAATTTCAAATAAATTATTAGAAGGAAAAATTGAGAGGGAAACTTAGATTGAAATGCCAAGTGTCAAAAAAACTCCCTAAAATTCATACTCAAATGCTTTTTTTGGTGCCCCATACTGTTTAATGGGAGTGGAAATCCTCTCCTTAAAATGTAACTGCTGATAAATTTTACAAATTTTCTTAAAATTTAGCAGCACAATAATTTTTTTAAACATGAAACCACATTTCCCATAACCGCCCTTTTAAATATGGATTTACATTTCCAATTCATCACAATCATTTATCACAAAGACTTTTTCCAGAAATTCTTTCAAAATTCCCTAGGGCATAATATCCAAAGCTGCAGCGCCCCACTCCTTATTCGCAGAAATTTTCCAGGGATCTTACAAAGTAATATTCCTCTTCTTTTTGTCTTCGCCACAAACATAAAGGCCATTTTGGCTTTGGTTTTCGGAATGAATGGTCTAAACGGTAAATAGCTGACTGGCGTCTTCCTTTTTTTCTATTTTGATCTCTGTCGAGCTCTGTGTGAAGTGTAGAATTCCATCATGGAAGAAGAAATGTTGGATTCCATTGGGGAAGACTATCATGTCTTCATAAATCACAGAGGCCCTGACGTCAAGAAAACTCTGGCCAGCCTCATCTATCATGCCCTCAGAAGATCCGGACTCCGAGTATTTCTTGATCAAAAAGAACTACGAGCTGGAGATTCTTTATCTCCCGCAATACTATCTGCCATTCATAGTGCATCTGTTCATATTGCCATTTTTTCTAAAAGATACGCAGAATCTGCTTGGTGCTTGAATGAGCTCCTAGAGATGTTGCAATCAGATCATCATGCAAAGCTTATCCCTGTGTTCTGTGGCGTCCAACCTTCAGACCTCCGCTATATTGACAAGGGAATTTATGCTGAAGCTTTTCAAAAACACCAGCACGATGGCAGGGTTGAAACTCAATTGGTGGAGAGATGGAGAGAATTCCTCAACAAAGCTTCACATATCTCTGGACTAGTCATCAATATGGACCAAGAGTAAGTCACGGCTGTTTATCACAATGTAAAAATTTGATATTTTGGCATTGAATTTTCCCTGAAATTTAAGACAATTTATTTTTTCAGTGACCTTGGAGAGTTTGTGAATGAAATTGTGGAGATTGTGTTAAAAGAGGTGAGAACGGAACCGTTGGATGTAGCTATGCACCCCGTCGGACTCGACGAAGCAGCTCAGGATTTCCATAAAGAGATTTTCAATCAAAATGAGTTGAGCGAATCCAGTTCTACATTGGTCGTGGGGATTGTAGGACTTGGTGGATCTGGGAAGTCAACTCTAATAAAACATTTCTACAACTCTAGGCGTTCCGAATTCAGAAGATCTTCTTTCTTGGCCGATGTCAGTAAAAAGGAATTAACCTCTTTGCAGAAAACACTGCTTACTGATCTGCTGGGTTATAGTCAGACGTACATTGGAAATACTAGCGCAGGAAGGAGGTTGCTGCGAGATCGTCTCCGAGGGTTCCCACGAGTCCTGATTGTATTTGATGACATAGATGACATAGAGCAAATAGAGAATTTGTTATTAGTGAAAGATGTCCTGGGAAATGGTAGTTTGATTTTGGTCACATCTCGTGATAGAAATCTACTTGTGCGCTCTCAAATAAATATATTGTATGATGTCAAACGGTTAAGTGTGCAAAAGATGCGCAAGAGCTATTCTGCTGGCACGCTTTTCATCAGTCGAAACCCCTCTCTGATTTTGAAAATCTGGTTGCAGAGTTGGTCAACATCTGTGATGGCTTCCCTTTGGCTTTAAAAATTTTGGGCGGACAGCTCTGTGGAAATCGTGACAGAAGCTACTGGATGCGGCAGTTACAAAAATTTCAGAGACAAATGCCAGACAATATATTAGAGGGGATCCTCAAAGGTAGTTATGAATCTCTCAATAATAAAGAGAGAGATGCTTTTTTAGATATTGCCCATTTCTTGGATGGAGAAGATAAAGATCTCGCTGTGAGGGTTTTGGAAGGATTGGTTGATTACAACGGTCTTGACTGCCTTGACACGCTTCACCAAAAATGCCTCCTGGAATTCGAAATTGCAGATGTTGCTATGGTACTAATTTTGGTACTTAATTAATTTGGTAATTGATCTTACGCACGCTGTACAGAAAGGACTCATGTAAAGGAAAAGGCAGATTTTTAGTCAGATCTGTTTCTCCAATCATATTTCTAAAGGGGATTTTCCATTATCTAACTAGTGAGATTCTTTGCAGGTGCCGGTACCGACATTTCTTGATTACTTAAATATGGCGGTTTGGAGAAGACCAAAGGGGAGCTTCAAAATAAGAATGCACAATTTAGTGAGGGAGTTGGCAAGACAAATGGGCAGAGAACAATCCCCCCTTCGCCTTTGCTGCAGAAACGATATAATGATCTCCACACAGGTATCATCACAGCATTGACTTAAAATTAACAGTTCAAAACTTTGATCTGTCTCAATTTGTGCATTCTTTTGTTTTTGTTCATGTCAGTTGCAATCAAAGCCCTTCAGTGTACGAGGAATTCGTAGAGATGGTGATGAGAGCAAACTTCAATTGCCGGTATTCTTAAGGAATCAAGATATTTGTGCATTAAAACTTCTGGTTCTTCAACATTCCTTAAGTGATTTGGAAACTAATGGGTTATCCGGAGATTTGGTATGGCTACGGATGCGGAAATTTAACAGCAATGACATCCTTTGGAGTCGACTTCAACTAAGAGATTTAAGAGTGTTGGAACTTACGGATCTCGATTCTCAAGGCTTATACCATTTATCTGTTAGTGAGGTAACTACATCCTTGCTTTGGGCAACAACATTTTAATTGAACGGAGTTTTCCGCTATTCAATTTAGTCTTGTTCAACACTATTAACACATTATTTGCATCGCAGCCTCCTTCGCAGCTACGTGAACTGACGGTTACCTGTCAAACTGCAATCTCTGGTGGAAGCAGTTCAAGCACAGGGTTTGACAACAGTTCCGGAAAGTCATCTTTACAGCTAGCTCACATGGGTTCTCCTCATTCCTTTACAGCTATATTTCATCCCGGTTGCTGCCCTGTTTTCTGGCCTGGTTAGGAAAGCTAAATGTGAAAAATTTAGTTAAGATAGTTTTGAAAAATATCAAAGGCATGCCATCACTCCCAATTAAATTTGAGGAACTAAGAAATCTTAGACATGTAGATCTATCTGGCTGCAGTGATTTGAAAGAGTTGCCACATTCTTTTACTGAATTATCGCAGCTTCAGTATTTAGCATTGACAGATTGCACTAAGCTCCTTCTCCCGGATTTGGGCCAAATCTCCACTCTGGAGTACCTCAACATTGGAGGTTGTTATTCGTTGCAAGAGTTGCCGAGGGGAACAATAACTCAGAGATCCTTACAATACTTAAATTTATTGCATACTAGAATAGAGCAGTTGCCTGAGCATCTTGAGCATCTCGAAAATCTGCAACATCTATATATAGGGAGCCCTGAATTGACACGTTTACCATCTTCTCTGAAAAATTTGAGCCGGTTAGAAGACTTGATTCTGTGGGGATGCAGTAAACTTGTTAATAGTAAATCTCTTGAACAGTTAATGCATTTGGAGACGTTAATAGTATATAGACTCTGGAGTTAGAAGCTTGCCAGAAAATATTGTATGGATGAATATCAAAGTTGTATGTTTGCAGTGTTGCTATGCAATGAATGGGGAGCTCAAAATCGGAGGCGATCCAGGTAATATTTTTCAGACCGAGGCAAGTGTTGATCATGCGGAGTTGGCCCTGAAAGGTGTCCACGACAATCGCTCAAGTTGTTTAAGGAATTTGACGATTCAATACTGCTCCATATCCAAGATACGCATTCCTCGGGCTGAGAGTCTATTTCCCAATCTTGAAATTGTGGATCTGTCCAACAATGAGAGTTTGACAGAAATTGAAGGCTTACCAAGAAATTTAATAAGACTGAACTTGGAGCATTGTCCAGCACTGAAGACACTGACATGCCTTTCTAATCTAACAAGTCTTAAATATCTGAATATAAGTGGATGCTGTGGACTGGAAAACATTAATGTGGAAGGTCTGAGCTCAATAGAAGTATTAAAAGCAGAAGAGTGTTGGAAGCTGCAGAACATTGAGGGAGTGGGCCAATTGCAAAAATTATCCCATTTTCAGATCTCAACGGACCCGACTTGCAGAGACATTCTGGTGAGTACCACAAAACCTAGTGATGGCCGTGGCCTGATAAGAATCTTCCAACGGTTTTTCTTTAAAAATAAAATAAAATTTAATAAATTTTGGAAAAAAAAATAAAGCCCTCAATGCTTTGAAATATATGCAGACGTTGCATCGCAATATTTCAATTGCCATCTTTTGGGGAGGAGCCGTCAACACCGCGGACTTCGATGAAACGGTGCGTCTCTGATATGTTCCCCATTTTGAGTCTAATTCATATTTTAAACTTTATTAAATGCCATAATTTAAAACGATTAACAAAATTTGTGAAATGAGCAGCGCGCAATTGCAGACGGTTTTCCACATGCTACAGTAAAGAGTATATCCCCCGAGGCACTCAACCAAGGAACTCCTGTGTCTGTGAAGTTGGAAGGTGAGAATTTAGAGGGTGCGATTCTGGTATGCCTTATAGCACCCCAAAGTTGTGTATTTGAAGTAACATTGCTTGATCATGCTTATGGCATCGCCAGAAGTAGATTCATAAACTGTGCGGACAGATATAATGGGGCAGTGGCACACATGTTGATGTGGACAAAAGATTCAGACGTGTTTAAAGACTGGAAATTCTGTAATAAGGGGGAACTATATTGCAACATCAAGCTACTGTATGGGACACAATATTTAGACGGAGGACTGACGAAGGGATGGATTGTGATGGGCAAAAATTTAGAGTTTTGCAAACAATTTTTAACCTTTGTCTTTGGTGGTCGGAGGGAGTAAGCGTGTCGCTGACATGTCTTGTGCATGCAAGTGAGATGCTCATGCTCTTATTAGGGGAAATGCACCAATTGTGTTGGGGGCCTAATAGTGGAGATAGTGTGTGAAAAGACATTGACCATTTCAGAAAACTATTTAGAATGATATGTGAATTTAATACAACCTGATTGTGATTTATTATATTATTATTATTTAAACATGGAAGTATGTTATGTTGAATAAGAGAGCTTTAAAATTAGTCAATATTCTATTATTCATTGATAGAAATTGAAATATACATTAATTTATATATAAGTGTACAAATATCAAGTCTATAAGGCCAACTACTCATTAAGTAGTATTTATATTTTATGTACACCATATCTATTATAGTCACTTCAACATGTCATTTCAGAAGACTTTGTATACCAAATTTGAAATATGATGTACTCTTGATTGATATAAGAGTCTTCAATCCCTAGTAACCACCTCCATCACAATAAATGAAATTACGGTCAGACTCACGTTTCATAGTGTTTAAAAACTCAGTACTATATGAAAAATAAATTGTGTGACCAGCAAGTAATAAAATAATAGAAATAACCAGCTAAAATATTATCCATTGGATTTAATCCCTATAAATCTCAACCATTCAATTGAAGTATCATATTGGATCCATATCAACTAACATCAACCAATCGGAATTTAGGATGATAGAATAAAAGCTAAATGATCAATTACAATTCCATTGGTTGGTGCAATTTTCATCTCTCACAATTGAATAAGTGGCGAGGAGTTCGGGGAAAGAAATTTATGAAATGCAAACTATCTCAGAATTCAAGCCCTCTATTCATTTATTCAATGTTGTATATTCTAGCAGTGTATTCATATTCTAGCAATGTTGTATATTCCAACAATGTATTCATATTCTAGCAGTGATGAATTTTCTAGCAGTGTTGTATAGACCAACAATGAATTTTGAAATACAATATACACCACTGCTGGAATGTACAACACTGTTGGAATATGAATGATTTTGTTTCATTTTTGCAGTGTATAGTCCAGCAGTGTTGTATATTGTATTTCAGAATTCATTAGTGTACAATGCTCATTACTTAAATGGAAACGATATAAGATTTACAGTATTAAAATATATCTTGTCTTGCATTCGATGTAAACATATATTAAAAAAAGATATAGAGTGAAATTTGCCTTTCATCCATGGAAATATTGTGCATGCATATCAAGGTTATTGTTAATCACTACTTCTAAGCTAAATAGGATGCCTATGATCATATCTTTGTGAAGAAAGTACATTTTTTTGATATGTAGAATACGGGTTTACATGGTTACCCCTTGGAAATTTAATTTTTTCACCTGGTAAAGCAAATGCAACATTATTTCCTCTCTTTCTGTCTCCATCATGGACTCTATATATGACTATTATTGCTGCCATTTTAAACCAATTATCAGCCTCAATCATCATCATAAACATTCTACTGTCAGTGACCCACTTCTATCAGGCTTAAGAACGAGAAATATTACAAGATTTCTTGCACAATCATAAATAACTGGAAGCTACCTCATTTGCATGCATTATATTTTGTACAAAGAAAGACTCTCACCTGTTAATTGGACTATCAAATCCTTGAAGTCTGTTTCTATCTAAATCGTTTCTAAATCTCTTCATGCTTTGATCAAAATTGATGCACCCATGTGTTTTGTCAAACAAATTTATGTAAACTCCTATGGTTGTTGCTGCATTAATAGAAGATAGAGACCCAACACTACTAGAATATACAACATTGTTGATCCATGTCAGATGACTCTTTTATTTCTTGTAGATACACTAGAGAATGAGATATCGGGAAAAAATGAACAATATAATGAATTTTGAAATTCAATATACAACACTGCTGGAATATACAACATTGTTGAAATGTTGTAACAATGCTAGAATAAACAACGCTGCTGGATGTTGGCATAATTAATACATTGTTTAGTTTGGCTACATGTAACCGACCTTTCAGTTAAAGGTGGTTACCTCTTAACCACATTCTCTCCTGTATTTATACACTCCTCATTGTGAATAAAATCATTCAGACATTTTTACATTTCTCCTGTGCTAACAGTGGTATCATAGCGTGGAAGTGGGAGTAGCACACTAAAGTAGCATGGAGGATAAATTTTGTTTGGTGCAAGAGCGTGGAGGAATAAAATGTGACCTGTCCTGACTTCCCACCAATCTCTATGTGAAGACTTGTTTTGGATCTGGTGTTGCTGCTCTCCCTGCACGTGTAAGTTTTTTTATCATTTAAATTAAAAAAAAAACTTGAACAGTAGACAGTGAAAAATCTGTCACTTAGAGCAATGCAAGGCATTTGTTATGGCAGAAAGGCAATAGAATGCTCCGCCTACAATAATCTAGTCACCTACAACATCTTTGCCTCAAAATGCTAAATGTCCTGGCAGGGGTTTTATTTGATGAGTGAATTAATGAGAGGACTATACCTGTGCGCAGCGACAACATGTAGAATTCTGTTGTTGTATTTCATGTCTGGCAATGTGGCATCGACCATTAAACCGATCCAAGTCCTCCTGTGAGTTATCCCATCAACGACCATTTCTCGACGTGTGAGGAAACAACAGCGACCAGGAGAAGACATGTTTCAAAGAGGAGTATTTGTGCAGAGTAGAGCCTAGAATTCATTCATTAGCATGACATGGCGAAGCCTGGTGTTCGTGAGCCATGTTGTAAGGAAAATCCTACATGAATTTGGTGGTTTTGGAGACCATTAGTGAATGCATGGAGAGAATTCACTGTTTTCAGGCATTACAGTGATCAGAAGAGTAAATAATCAGGCGTGTGAGCATACTTAGAGGAGGAAACCTATGGTACAAGCCCACAGTTCAAGAATTAAAAAAAAGAGAGAAGAATCCATCACCAAAGAGGGAGAAGAGAGCATGTGGCAATGACCACTGACCAACTTATAAGCATTGTGTGTAGTCTGGCATGAGTGACATCGACCACCGAAAGCCTAGGTGTGCGTTGGTAGACTCCTTCCCCCAACATCTTCTCAGCTGTTGTTCACAGACCAAACAATACATTAGCAAGTGCATCGTACAAAAGATCAAGAGACATGTGGAATTTGTTTGAATCAAATCGGAAAAAAATGAGATTAAGCCCCTACATTCATTTATCAAATTTGCTTTTAAAGATGGACGCGAACAACCAACCTATGATCCCATGCAACAGTCTGAGAGCATGAAATTCGTGCCTAAAGATGTTAGCAACATTGCAAGCAACCATAAAGATGTCTCAAATTTGAGAGATCCGAAGTCAAGCCCACAAGAGCATCCGTATCTACTCTTCGCCAGTCTCCAAAACTTACAATTCAAGGATATAATGGACTGAGTCTTGTTTGACATATAGACGGAGAAGAGTTGTGTCGATCCAGATGACAAACGTGAGATTAAATGCCCTCAGGCACATCTTTGGCGCACCACACGAGCTTTCGAGCTCACTTCTTCATCTATTTTTTTTACAAACGAGAGCACATCTGTCGCAGAGATTCAAGAAAATCCAAACAAAGTCCTTGTTGCAAGAAGCAGATAGGACATGTCGTGACGTAACAAGATGATGAATCTGGGGATGACGACGACGACGATTTAGGGGTAGAAACAATGTATTAAGGGGGGAATGTTGGCATAATTAATACATTGTTTAGTTTGGCTACATGTAACAGACCTTTCAGTTACAGGCGGTTACCTCTTAAACACATTCTCTCTTGTATTTATACACTCCTCATTGTGAATAAAATCATTTAGACATTTTTACATTTCTCCTGTGCTAACACTGGAATCATTTTTACCAATTAATTGACTTGTACTTTTTATTATGACAATGAAATTTGTATGGAATATGTTGAAGAGTGAAAGTGCTTGTATAGGCAATGTATATTTGACTAAATGAGCACAACAGTGTTGTATACTGCATTTCAAAATTCACTCCATTCATCACATAGCATAATACAAAAGCTTGCTCTTGTTTCATAATTTCTTTTTGTATTTATACAGTTTCTTTGCCAACAATAATCTTTCCTTCAACAATTAGATTTGAGTTGATAACCATGTACTTCTATTTTGTATGTCATGTTGTGAATCAGGTATTATATTTAAGTCATGAGAAGAGGTGGTGTTGCTAGAAGGTCAAGGAGGCCCAAAGTGAGAGCTGTACAATTATCACATAAGTCAGTGATGAAGAAGATAATTCTACACCAACTGGTAATGAACCAAAATGTAGAAACCCACCCATTGTCTCAGTTCAAAGAACATCTGCAATAAAGAAGCTTAGTGTCATCCGTGGTTGGACAAAATAAGATATGGAAAAGGCAATAGATGATGTTGAGTTTAATGGGTTCTCAGTTATAGTAGCAACAAAGAAGTATTCCATTCCACCCACATCATTACACTATTGGCTAAATGGTCTCACCCAGACAAAGAGGAGGGGTCCTCCAACAGTTCTAACTGAAGAAGAAGAAGAGGAAATTTTTGAATGGTGCAAAGAAATGGCTACTATGGGTCATGGCTTGGAGTTAATGTAGTTAAAGGAAAATGTTTCTAAGATTTTTGAAACAAGACAAAACCCCTTCATGGTAAATCATGGTGGGTTGGATTCAAAAAACGTCATCCAGACCTTACAATCCGAACAACCGAGGGACTTGATATAGGGATAGAGCTTTAAAATTTCGCCCTACAGTAGTAACCAAATTTTATGACAATTTGGCCAAATGCTATGGAACTTATGCATATGGTGCTCATAAAATATGGAATTGTGATGAGACTGGTTTGCAGGTTGGGAGAAATTTTGGAATGCGTGTTATTGCTAAGAGGGGAAGTCGAAATGTCCCAAAGGTAATACCAAAGAGCAGAGAGTGGATCACTATATTGTGTTGTGTCAATGCAGTAGGTTTGTCAATCCTAGGATTTTATTTGTTCAAGGGAAAGAGAATGGTAAAGAATTATATTAAAAATTGTGAACCTGGAGCATGCATGGTTGCACATCCAAATGCATGGATGACAAAGGAATTGTTTTTAAATTGGCTATGTCATTTTGCACGTTCAGTACCAGGAGGTGTTTCTCCAAATAATAGACACCTATTAATATTTGATGGCCATGGTAGCCATGTAGCATTACAAACTTTGGAGGAGGCCAATAAATTGGGCATTGACTTGATAACACTACCATCACATACTAGTCATAAGTTGCAACCTCTTGATGTGAGTGTTTTCAGCCCTTTCAAGACATATTTTAGAGTTGAGAGGAGCAAATGGATGGAAAAGAACAGATATGCAGATGTGAAAAGGAATGAAATTTCCAAGATTGCAAGTAGATCCTTAAAAAAGGCACTAACACCATCTAACATAATTACAGGTTTCAAAAGAACTGGTATTTGGCCATTGAATTATGATGTTCTTGTAAATGACATGGTATGCAGTCAAGCATTTGACATGCAAGGTGAAGAAGATGTTAATGCTGTCACAAAATTTTTGAGCCTATCTCAAGGAATAAATCCAGAATTAAATAATAATGAAGAGGTGGTACCTGAAACTCAATTCATGCAAAATGTTGACTCAAGAGATGATATGGAAGAAGCTGCAACACATGGAGTGGAGCTAAATGGTGCTCTTGAAAACCCAAGTAACATTATTAGCAATAATGAATGGTCTGTAGATTTTCTAAGTAACAATGATATGTCCTTACCAAGTCAAGTTCACCCGCCACAATGGTTAGAGGATTCCATGAAAAACATGGGTTACAAGCTACCTTCCAGCATAGAAGATCAAAGCTTGAATCTTCCTTCCTTTCCTGAAGGACTGGAACAACAAGCAATAATTCATTACTATGCAGATGTTGGAGATGAGGATGAACAAGATGGAGTCAAATTTGAAGAGGATGCTCAAGAAAATGAAATAAACTCAGAATTTAGGCAACATGAACCTCAAGTCTGAGAAGAGACTCAAATCCAAGATGGACATGGTAGTTTACTTTCTTAATTTCTGAAAATTCCAAGGGAGATCATAAACAAAAAGAGATTCGACGATTCAGATGGTTCTATTATGCTGAGTAGGCATTCACAGATTTTAACTGCACCTGAATATATGGAGCTATTGGTTGATACGGAAAGAAAGAAGGAGGAACAAGAAAAACTGAAGTTAAGGAAAAAAAAGCTGGCATAAGAGAAAAAGGTTGCAAGAGTTGCATCAAAAGAAGAAAAATTGTAGGAGAAGCTTGAAAGACAAAGGGAGAAGCAGGATAAGGAGCAAAAAAAAGAGATTGAGAAGGCACAAAAGCAACAAAGGAAAGTGCAAGAGAAGAGGGAGAGGGAACTTTCAAATCAATTAAGGGAATACAAAAAAAGGATGCGTATAAGCTCTTCAACGGATCATGAAAATCGAAGGATTTTTCAAGATATGTTAAATATTCAAATTCCATGTTATGCTCAAATTGGAACACCTCCATCACTTATGAATAACTCTTGTTCAATTCCATCTTGGTATGTATCACCTCATTTACTTCATACAAGTTCAAGCAGTCCTAGTAGTTCATTTCCAATGCCACCATGGATGCAAGCTTCAGTAGGGCAACCAGATCCTTTATCACCAGTGGGGGAAAATCCCTTATCAACTGGACAACCAAATTATTTTTCACCAGTGGAGTCTCCGTATGTAGATTTTAAAGTTATGTTTGCAATATCAATTTTGCGTATCTAATAAAAATACTTTCCATATTTTTATGTATGCAATTAAACTTATGGTAATATAACACCATGATGATGCTCTGTGATTTACAACTTGCTTTATTTTTTCCAAAGTATTTTTAGCATTGCAAGTTCCTGGCCTCAGTGTTGCAACTAACACTTGATCCATTAATCAAACAAAAATTACGGCAAGAGAGACAAAACATATATGATCATATAGATTTAATAAGGATCTTAATCAATCTCTTCCAAAAAAGCAATACTTGGTAGATAAACAATCCTCTTGTGGAAATAAAGAAGCTTTTATGATACTTATGGAAGATGAACAATCATTTTATAGAAAAAATTAAAGACTCTCTTACAAAAAGTAGTCATAGGTGGAGGAATATCTTCTCATGAAAATAAACAAAATAAACAATTTTGTTATGGGACTTGCGAACCTATGAATAAAGGAAGCAAACTTGTATGATTTTGTGAAACCTGTAAAAATTTTAAAACCCATTTCAAATAAATTTTAACCTAGAGTGTAGATTTCTAACCAAAAACTTTCATTGCAAACAAATTTTTTTCAAGCAAAAACGTGGAGCTCCAGCCAAGAAAACCAACTAAATATGTTAAAAAAAAGTTGTGTTACTCCCATCACACTGCACACATAGCATTCCATTATGTGGTCATAAGGAGGGGGCTACAACTTAGATTCTTAGGTTGCTGGTGGTTCCATGGAGGATAGAAATTTAAGAAACTACAAATATTTTAATCCTGGCCTCAAAATTAGGAGCGGACACTTCTGGGATGGAGAATTTTAGCTCCTGATAGAAGTTGAGGACAAAAAAGCTTTTAGGTACTGCAGGGAAAGAGTTTTACATGTCTATTAGTAGAAAATGGAATGGCACTTTGGGCATGAATGCATGCTATTTACACCTTTTTGTTAAAATAAGCAACGTAACTTCAGGGATGAATGTATGATGACAATTATCTCATCCATGAAGGTTATAAAAAAGATGACGTAACAAATACATTTAATGAGGGAAAAAGGCTTGATTACTCTAGTAGATAATAATACTCGTCAATTTAACACCAACACTATTAAGTTCCTTGAAGCACAATCCACTACTTAAACATGGATCTGTACAACTCTAGGGGTTAAAGGGATTCATTATTCCAATTGTAAGACATCAGTTTGGAGCAAATTGAGTATGTAAATAAGCATAACATAACATTTTTCAAGAAAGGCCAATGGTTTGGCAAGTTGATTGCACTACACCGTGGGAGTACTTTGTTTGCAAAAATTTCTGCTTGTATGAAGTAGTGGAAAAACCCTCTTCCCCGCTCTTATTTTTCATTTAACAATATCTTGCACCCTAATAGTGAAGATTTGAATGAGAGTTTTGTTCTACCAAACATATTATCTCTCCAAAAATATCGAATGGACTAATAAACGTGTGTCCAGTTGACGAAGGCATTTTAGGGTCTAAGGCAACAATCATCCTCCAATGGCTAACAACATAGCATGGGGGATACAAAGAAAATGCATCCCATAACAACTAGAGCAGTTTTTGCTAGAGAAAGGGATTGCAGAGTTAGTTCTCCTTGGGAGGGAAAAATGCTTATTGTAAACATCCAATTCGTAGTTTCCCATTTTAACCAATTTTCAACCTTAATGTCATTACCATGCTAGATCTCTATCTAGGAAACTGGGCTCTGAAATAAATTTAATATCCTTTGACGATATTCAAATAACGTTATTTCATTGTTGAAGAAGTGTTTTTTATGTCTATTGCATAATTTCCACCTTTCAATGCTTTCTCAAGTCTCGAGCTTCATAAGGAATTATGGCGTATGACAACCATGGACTTTAATTAATATCTAAAAATGCTCAGATAACATTTCAAAATTACATAAATAGATGATTGAGAATGTAGAATTGCAATCTGCATAGAAATAAGTATACAAAATTATTGACACCGAACTCTCAACATACCATATTCAGATAACCCCGCAAACATTATTGGTGGCGATTTCCTTATAGTTTCAACTTTGCTATTATTTTACTGTCGCGATTTTCCTTATTATTTTACTTTACTATAGTTTGAACTGTGCCAAATGGCGGTTTTACCCGGTTCCTGATAATAGTGCAACATTCACATAATGGAGAATGAAATGGTTTGTATCGCATCGATGTAAAACATGGAAAATGAACAAATAAAAAATTTAGTGGAGGAAAACACTGGTAAACAAAAAATTTCCCACAATAGTGCAATGTTTAAAAACACTAAAGGAAGGATCATAGACTGCGTGAGAAGCTTCTCACCTTCTTTCCGTCTCCTTTTATCTTTTGGGCAGAAGTCCAACCATCATTGAGGAAGAAATAGTCCAGGTTGGTGCAAACCAGAACCACCACAGATTATTCTTGTGATAACAAATGGTCGCTGGAGTTTTGGCATTAAAACCGTTCCATATCAGCAATTAATGTCCTACATTTCAATATGTGGAGAATCATTGTACAATATTTGGCAGTGGCGTATTCCATGAATTGAGGCAGTCATTTCAACGTTTAATGGAGACGCATTTAGTGACTGCTATTTCAATGTTTAATGGAGAGGCATTTAATGTACACTAGGTGGCGTTGGAAATGGACTGCACTTGGTCCTAGCTTAAAACTCCTCTAAATTTGACACCCCGCTGAAAACAGATCGCACATGTGGCAGTGATATGGCAAGTTAACTTGGGAAGTCAAGAAAAAGTGGAAGAGGATTCTGGTGGTGTTTTTATTGGTGCACGTGGCACTGACGTGGCCCAATGACTGTGCAAAGATATCCTGCACCACAACTGGTGCCTTTCCCCTAGTATGCATTTACAATTTTGTCTTTTGCTAGTAATTTTTGGGGATTTTTTTTAATTAAAGCTAAAATAATTGCTATGATGATGATTGTGGTTGCTTTTGATGCCTTTAGACTACTAAAAGTGGGTAGAAAGTAATTTTTCTTTTGAATCAAAATTTGATTTGTAATATCTTTCGTTAATGTCAACTTTTATAAACATTTGTTTATTCCTAATTAAAATGAATTTGTAATTTTGTTGTTGTTTAAGGTTTTAGACACTTAAATTTTGTAATGAATTATTTGATGATGTTAATATTGGGTTTATACTTGGGTCCTTATTCTGAACGTAATTGTTATATCTCTAGTCTTATTGTAAGAATTGTTCTTCATATTGCACTACTCAATCACTCATAGAACATCTTACATCAGCCTAAAATAATCTACCATTCCTAATTATGTCGGAAGGCGTTTCATTGCGAGGTAGAGGTTCTCCTACCATTGTCTATGTTTTTCGACTATTTTTGCCCCCCCCTTTTTTTACCTCTGATCACATGTCCTTTCACCTATCCCTGACATCATCATTGATCCTGGTCATGCTTTGATGAGGTTTTGTCCATTTTTGGTGTTAGAAAACACAAGAGATTCAAACTCAAGACGAGCTTGTGAAGCGAAGCCTTGTCTAAATGAGGCATATTTATAGATAATTTGAATTGTGGGGACAACACATGAAATTTGTGGTCGCAAAAGACTTACCTATGTGCACAAAAACACATGCCCATTTTGTAACCACTAAGATTGACTTTGAAGGACAACCTTAATTTGAAATGTGCATAAATGGAAAGGAAAGTGTGGTTGGGTAGTGGGACAAAGTGGGTTGTGCAGAGAGAGTTGTTGCCGACTTGTTGTGTCAGGAATGAGCCAATGCCAGATGGTACACAACTCACTCCATTATGTCAAAACCGGAAAAACTAATAAATAAATTAATATCATTTGAGCGATTTATCGGTGACCGTCTTGTTGTATATGATGTTTTTCCTACTTTGTCATAGGTTCAAGTAGGGGTTAAATTTGATGGCCGGGGAAAAGTGGGTTGTGCAGATAGAATTATCAGCTTGTTGTGATGGGAAGGAGACAATGCCAGATGACACACAACTCACTCCATTATGTCAGAACATGAAAAACTAATAAATAAATTGTATTAAAATATCATTTAAGCCATTTGTGGGCAATCGTCCTGCTGTAGAGGACCTTTTTCCTACTTTATGATAGGTTCGAGTAAAGGTTACATTTGATGTTTGTTTAGACATTTTTTGTGATTTTAGTTGTAAAATACTTGCAATTTTTAAAGCCACTTGAATATTTAGAATATGACCATCATTTTTTATATATAGAGTTATGTGAATTATATTAGTACACATTACTTGTAGTTAAATAAACACATAATAGTCTTTTATATAATTAATTAATTATCACTATTTTGTATTTTTAAAGGGCAATATTAGAAAATTACTCACCCAAAATTTTTTAGACAAGCGTAGGTTGACGTCAAATTCAACCCTTGGTCCGAGTTTGCATTTTGCACTATGAACTTGATATTTCACTAATTCGAGTGCTTGAGCTCATTTTGTTCTGGAAAGCCCTTTTCTCATGGAACTTTCAGACTAGATGACATTGAAGAGTATAATTTCCTCTCGTACGGAAATTTCCTAGTGTGGGGGATACATTGAAGCCATTTTTATGGAAGCAGTGGTCTATAGTGACACTTTAGGGACCTAATGTGATCAAGATAGAACAACTAGGTCCTCTTTACATCCCCCCAAAAAGGTACGAGAAAAGACCAAGTTGTGTTAGCTTTTCACCATTGCAGTGTTGGCTATTCATTACTTCGTTGAGACCAATTGAGAACTAATAATTTTTCTGTAGGACTTGTAAGATCGAATAAGCAATGGGCGACATCCAAATAAGATTTTAGGTGTGGATCAAACCCCCTACCGAACTTCATGTACATGCTAGCGCTGCTATAAAGGAACAATGCCACCACAAAACATCTTTCTACCCACACCATGATAATTATCGACCATTGTGGGATTGTATAAGTGGTTAGTGTGTTATGGATAGAAGATCTTGGATGATTTGTGGTTGATGAGAATATTTCCCAAACAAAATGATAATATGGAAAGTGCTTATGTCACTAAGCCAAGTGGTGGAGGAAAAGAAACAAGTGGCCATGGGACCAAAGTTATACAAAAGCCAATGTATGGGCCAACCAATGGGAAAATTTCAAGAAGTTTCCGGCTTTCAAGCCTTCATTTTTTGTTACCCCTAATTAACCTCACCATTATCTAAGGAGCACCATAGCTCCTGGTATAAAATTGAAGACATTTATGATAATTTTTGGGAGAAGTCACTTCTACAACATAAGGAAGTTATTAGGAATATTGCCTTGAACTTAGATAATCTTTATGTTATTTCATTTTTAGGTGTAGCAATTGGTATATTCAATTATATATAAATAAAATATTTAGTTTAACCCAATTCAAAATATGTAGCTTTTAATAAGTATAAACACATTTTTAGATTTGTGGATTGTAGATTTGGTATTCAAATATTATTTAATTGGTTTTTTATTTGTAACATCGTCTCATGGAATATCATATATACAGCTTACAAAAGACATATGTATCCTCCCTAGGCATTGAATGTTTTTCACAAAATGTAACTAGAGTGTATTCACCATGATCATTTCACCTTTGCTAGCATACTCCTAGACTACACCCAAATAAGAGATTTAATACATATATGGACACCCACCAAAGCATAATGGAGAAGGGAATTTTTTCAGTTACTTTAGGTTTAAGTGCCCTAGGATTTATTTTATATAATTAGGAGAGTTTGTTTCTTGTTTATTCCATTATTCTCTCATAGATCATAATCTCCCCTTACATTGTGGAGAGTATTGTTAGCTATCCTTCCTATAAATATTGTATCCCGCTTCTTGAATAATAAAGAATAATAAGAGATAACTAATCTATATTCTCTCTCCTCTATTTTTTCCTCACAATTTGGTATCAGAGCACAAAGACTCTGACCTGTGTTTGTGTGTGCGTTGGAAAAGAGAACCCAATTCCATTTTCATTTTAAGAGTTCCAATAATTTTTGCGTGGACAAGATGCATTTAAGTGACTTACCTGTTGGAGTTTGGCCTAATATTGTAGGTGGAGGGTGCATGATGGATGGTGGATTTTCCTGGCAACAGTAAATTATCTTTTGAAAAAAAAATACAAAGTTTTAAAAACCTACCTCGACATGGAGTTCTTGTGGGAATTTTGCATGTGGAAATTAATTTCTGCGTGAAAAAAGAGTCTTCTACATGTGGAACGATCAGTGTCTCACCTGTGTGAATTTCTACATGGAATTCACCAATATTTGCAAGCAAGACGTTTTGCTGCTGCAAAGTTTTTAAGCTCTTCTTTGTGGAAATATGAAAATGTCACTCTGCTAACATGGAAAAAAGTCTAATCTCAATTGCGTGGATTTTTCAGCTTATCTGCGTTGGATGTGGGTGACAAAAATAAATCTTAGACGTGGAAAGATTTCTCTGCTCGTGGCCACATGGGATGCAATTCATTGTTGCAGTGTGGAAACACACTTTAATGGATATCTATGAAATGTGGCCTGGAGTTTTTTATGCTACACTGGGAATATAGAAGTTGCGTGGAGCCATAACAAATCTCCATTCCCTTTCCAGTTTAAGAAAAAAGTATGTGTGGAGGTATAAAGTATTGCTACAATCAATAAAATCTAAGTGATTTACAAATTCTGCATGGAGTTTACAAGTGTACATGGGAAGAACACCAACACTTTTGCCTGGATGTTAGATGGGAGTTTGCTGAAGACATGGAAACTACTGGAGGGACTCTTTAGCATGGAGGAGTCTTCAGAAAGAGAGGATTTATGTTTACGTGAAGAGTTAGAATGGCATGAGGAGAGGAGAATTTGGCTTCGTGAAAGTTGAAAGTCTCTTAAATAATTAAAAAAAGTGCCCAGAGAAGAAACTTGGAGTCTCTCAAAGCGACGTTGAATGTCAAGCGTAAATGAAATGATCGAGACTACTGAAAGCCACAACATCAACTTGCCAGCCAGAGAACACCATGAAGAAGCTCCTGAGAGCTCCGGGTTCTACTTTTCTTTTTTGAACGAGCTTCAGAACACCAGAAATCTAGTCTTCGACGAGCTAGTTTGACAAGGACTTCTTGAATATTTCCTTTTCAACGTCAGCTACCAAGCAAAGTGAGTTCGGGAAGAGTTAGAAGTCGGGTATGATGTCGAACTATGAAGACAAAGAAGAACACCCCACCAAGCGTCACTTCATCTCTCAGCACGTGAGTATCGAGAGCATCTACTAGCTAGTACTTCACATCAGTGAGTCATATTTGTAATATCTCTTAAAATAAATAAATAAGTTTTTTTTAATATTATTTTATTAAAAATGTCTGCTTCGAAGTTGCTTCTCTCTGATGCTCAGTTGCTTAAAGGGCCCAATTTTGCAGCCTGGAAAACAAATATGAGGACAATCCTTTAGTTTGAAGGATTATGGGGCATCGTGACCGGATCTGTGACCACTCCCACAACCCCTGATGAATTAATAAAGTATGAGATGGCTAGTGCCAAAGCCTTGATGCTGATAATGCTCAGTATCAGTGACGATGTGCAAACACATGTTTGGAATGCAAAGAAACCAAAGGAGGCCTGGGACAAGCTGGCAACAATTTATGAAGCCAAAAATCAGACTAAGATCCTCCATCTTTAGTCAAAGTTGCACACCCTCTCTATGGGGTCAGATGAGAAAGTTGAGGAGTTCTTATGTCATGTGGCTGAGCTGCGATTGAAGTTATTAGCACTCGGTGAAAAAGTGGACGAAAAACTTATCGTACCGATCACCTTGAGAGCACTCCCTTCTGAATTTCGAGTGTTCATTACGATACTGAATGTATCTAAACAAATAGTGGCATTCAAAGAACTTGTGAATTTGTAGCAGGAAGAGGCCATCAATTCATCCCAAGAGGAGACTCAGGATAAAGCCCTATTCTCAAAGCCATACCATGGCCAAAAGAATCGGAAGGGTCCCCCAGAGAAGCCAAATCAAGCACAACCAAAACAACAATAGAAAGATCAAAATTCAAAGAGGTGGTGTCACATTTTTAGAACCAACACTCATGACACTGATCACTACTGGTACAATAGCTTGAAACAAGGGTCTTCAAGTCAAACAAGCACATCAGGGCGTGAAGATTTTCAAAATTCCAAATGACGTCCCCACTGGAGAAAGCACAAGGGACATCTCGCAGCCTAACAAGATAATGAATCTGATGAGGAGACATCAGAAGGATCCCATTGTGGTAAGAACCTTGTACTCGTCTCTCAGACTTCATATCCCACAAAAAGAGTCTGGCTGATAGACTCTGGTGTAAGTAAGCACATGTCAGGTGACAAGGAGCTATTTGATTCACTAGACAAACAACCCACTGGTGATCAGGTTTAGATAGCAGATGACAAAGAGTATGTTGCAGAAGGAATAGGAAGAGTCACCATTCCTCTGGGACCATGAAAATGTACACTTACAAAAGTACTATATGTTCCTGGATTGACTAGCAAACCTCCTATCAGTAACTCAGCTATTGAATCATCACCTGAAGGTAGAATTTCTTGTCCAAAATGGCATCAAATCATGTTTGATCTCACACAAGGTAAGATTATTGCTAGAGAATTTCTAAAAGATAAGTTATTTGCTTTAGATATTGTTTCATCTTCTGCAATAGCTTTATCTGCATCAACAGTACAATCTACTACACTCTGGCATTTTAGATATGGACACTTGTTGGCTAGTTCATTACATCAGATGAGTTCAAAAGCAATGGTTCATGGACTACCCAAATTGAATAATTACTTACCTATTTTCCCTAGCTGTCTTGCAGGAAAACAACATAGGGATCCATTTCAGGTGAGCACCTTCCATGCCAAGAAGCATCTGGAGGTAGTTCATACCGATCTGAATGGCCCTCTTCCTGCTTCATTTTCAGGATACAAGTACTTCCAACTGTTCGTGGATGACCACTCTCGTAAGATGTGGGTGTTTTTCCTGAAGAAGAAAAGTGAGGCTCTTCAACATTTCTAGAATTTCTATCATCGTGTTGTGAAAGAGACTAGACAACCACTTATTTTACTTCACTCAGATCGAGGAGGAATTCACATCAAATAAGTTCTTGGAATTCCTGAACCAACAAGGCATTAAGAAGAACCTGACTTCTCCCTACACACCCTAGAAAAATGACATTTTTGAGTGTCACAATCACACAGTGATGGAGATGGCTCACTGCATGCTAACAACAACAAAGCTAGAGGAACGCTATTGGGCTGAAGCAGTACAGATAACTATATATCTTCTCAACAGGGCACTGACAAAGATTCTACAAAATAAAATGCTAGAAGAGGTATGGAGTGGTAGAAAGCCATCAATTTCTCATTTGTGAGTATTTGGTTGCACAACATACATGCATGTCCCAGCTTAGAAGAGAAAGAAGGTTGAGCCAAATAAACTTCTATGTATCCTACTTGGCTACAACACTACCTCAAAGGCATATTGTCTCATGGATCCTGAGACAAAGAAAATATATGAGATTCGGGATGTGGTTTGTGATGAGTCATCCTTTGACTCTATAGTGACAACAGAAGAACCATTACCAACCACCTCTCACCGACTAGTCTCTGAATCAAATGATCAGCCAGAGGAGACTACTCAGAGAAAAGAAATGCTGCCAGGAGAGCTATTTGTTGACCTTGGAGAACTGGAGAATGTGACTCCACATCAATCCACATAGAAATGACACAGTTCTTTCCAAAAGTAGCCAAGTTCTTGTCCGAAGTGGGTATAAAGCACCATCAAGGACTCACATTTGTAACAACTCCGAGATACATCATCCGAAGTCAAAACAAGGAGTTAAACAAGAAATGAGGTAAACTTTACACTCATGAGTTCACTGATTAATAGCTCCGAGCCTGATAATGTTCATGAAGCACTCAGTCAACCTCAGTGGAAGGAAGCCATGGATACAAAATATGACTCACTCATGAAAAATCAGACATGGGAACTTGTTGATCTGCCTACAGGAAAGAAACCCATAGGATGCAAATGGGTTTTCAAGACAAAATATAAGGAAGATGGATCCATCGACAAACATAAAGCACGTCTTGTAACAAAAGGATATGCTCAGAAAGAGGGCATCGACTATGAAGAAACCTTTGCACCCACTGTGAAGATCAAGACCATCAGAGTTGTTTGCGCACTAGCAGCACAGAAAGGATGGAGAATTCAATAGATGGACGTCAAGAGTGCTTTCCTAAATGGTGATCTTAAAGAAGAAGTGTACATGACCCAACCTGAAGGATTTGTTGATGAAGAGCATCCTAAGAAGGTATGTCGTCTCATCAAATCACTGTATGGACTGAAACAAGCTCCAAGGGCATGGTATATCAAGATCAACGATCACCTTTTGTAGCATGGGTTCACTCATAGCCCCTCATATTCAAATTTGTATATAAAGAAGGTAGGCAAAGAAATTGTCATTCTTGTTGTGTATGTAGATGATCTTGTGATCACTGGCAGTTTAGAAGATCAGGTTGATATTGTGAAGAATGATCTCAAAAGAACCTTCGACATGAAAGATTTGGGGCTACTACATTACTGTCTTGGCTTGGAAATATGGCAAAAGGAGCATCACATTTTTGTCTCCCAGATAAAGTATGCCAAGACACTCCTGGAAAAGTACAGAATGTCTGATTGTAAACCTATATCCACTCCCATGGAGAAAGGCTTACAACTTTCAAGATTCTAGGATTCACCTCAAGTAGATGCTACTCTCTATAGGCAATTTTTTGGAGGACTCATCTACTTGACATATACCAGACCAAATTTATGCTATGATGTTAGCTATCTTTCCAGATTCATGCAGGAACCGAAGAAATGTCACTGGAATGCAGAAAAGCATGTTTTGAGGTATGTCCAAGGTACAGTTGATTATGGTCTGGAATATAAGAAGAATGATCAATTCTTCTTACAGGGATACATCAACTCAGACCATGTCAAATCTATTGATGACAGGAAGTCAACTACAGGATACATATTTCATCTCGGATCTGGACCTATCTCATGGATAAGCAAGAAGCATAATGTTGTTTCTATCTCATCCATAGAGGTAGAATATCACACCGCATGAGGAGCTGTGTGTGAAGTGATATGGTTACGTCACATTTTGGATGACCTGGAATTTCCTTAAAATTAGTCTCCTGTTCTCTGTTATGACAATTAGAGTGTGTTAAAGCCTGTGTAGAATCCAGTTTTTCATGAATGAACAAAGCATATTGAGATTGATTGTCATTTCATTCAAGAGCACATCTTGAACCATCACATTCAGATCCAGTACTATCCTACAGAAGCACAAGTTGCCGACATTCTCACAAAATCTCTTGGAAAAGTGAAATTTGAACTTTTCAGGGGTCACATTTGCAAGAATAATGTAATAAGGGGGGAATGTTAGCATAAAGATACGTAGGATTTATTTTATATAATTAGGAGAGTTTGTTTATTGTTTATTCCATTATTCTCTCGTAGATCATAATCTCCCCTTACATTTTGGAGAGTATTTTTAGCTATCCTTCCTATAACTATTGTATCCACTTCTTGAATAATATAGAATAATAAGAGATAACTAATATATTTTCTCTCTCCTCTATTTTTGCCTCACATTTTTTGAAAAGGCCTGAGTATCTTTCATGCAAATGTGGTTGGCATCTGTAAAGCTAGACACCACAACTTTTTCCAACATATTCCTAGATTGTGTCAAAATGGTAGCTTTAGATTTGGACATGGAAATTCATCATAACATAATGGGAAGATGATTATTTTATATGTATTTGGAAGAATGTGGATGTATATGAAAGGTGTAAAATTGTCTCAAAAAATTCCTTAAGGAGATGCAATCTCATGAATTTATGCGAGAGATGAAAATTGGTTCCAATCATTTCAAAAAAGGAAAATATTCTTGTACAGATTATAGGTAATGATATGTGAATCAATTTGTAAACTTATTCTTGCACTGCAATAAGGTGCATCATGTCAGGTCTACAGTGATAAAACCAAACTCTGCAACCTTTTCCAACATCCTCCCAAGTAGCTTATTTTTTTCAGATGTTGTTGTAAGTGCCCTAGTAGATATGTATACAAATTATGGAAGCATAAACAAGGAAAGTCAACTTTTGGATAATGAATTGCTTCACAAATAGAATGTTTTACAACTTACAGGTTTACACAATAACCGGCGTCGGTCGGCTGACTGATGTCAGTCACCTAATAGACCAATCAACGTTAGTTGGGGTAACTGACATTGGTTACCTATGTGTGAAATGTTTTTATTATAACGCGGGATTAGATCTAACCTTTGATTAAAAGTTGATCTAAGGGTTGTAAATGTATTGCTAAAGTGCCCTAAGTTTGTATGCGCTTATATAATCTATAAAACTAGGGTTAGAAGATGATGAATTGATATTGTTACATGTAAGTTTCCTTGGTGAGCAAGAAAGAGAAGTTGATGAGGAAAAATCACTATACATCTTGTGAGGTGTGGAAGATTGCAGATCTTAATTGTATTTCCTCTGTTAAGCACTAAATAATAAGATTGGCCATTTCTTGGTGGACGTAGCCCACACTGGGTGAACCGCATTGTATCTGGTGTTATCTTTCTTTTGTTTATTTTATCTTCTGGTTAAATTCCATGTTTATTTCTTGTATGCTTTAATCTGATATATATTTGTACAACACTGTTATATGGTTTAACCCAAACAAAAGAAATGTACCTCTCATGGAGCATATTCTAACCATATAAGAGTCATTTTTGTTTTATTAGCATGTATCCATGAAATTTTAGTGGATGAGGGTTGTAAGTACTTAAATGGCATGATTTCCTCTTATATAATAACACCTAAAATTAATTGATCATTATGTATGTGTGGTTGACATTATTGGTTGTGTTGGCTATCTTAAGCAAATTGTAAAATTGATCATGAACATGCCAATTAAACCATAAGTGGTTAGGTGGATGTGCTTTCTTGGTACTTGAAGAGAACATCAAAATATGGGCTTACGATTATTTATAACAACTCTTCTTTCTGAGTTGGATTCTCAAAATGTTACAACTTGTGATCTTATTTAGGAAGAAGTGTACATGTGGATTGATATTTAAATGGTAGGGATATTGATGAAGGATAGATGAATTAAAAATATATCTATATGTAGTTATATTAAAGGACATAAAATGGTGCATTTTTTATGTGCAGGAGACAGATCACACCCATAGACATAGGAGATTTGAACAAAGTTGGAGAAAATGGCTTGGGAGATGAAAGAAAAAGGATATTTTTTAGTTTCATAACATTTACTCAGTGAAATGCACAATGAAGGGGGGGGGGGGGGGGGAATAATCCTTTTCCACTATATGGATAAGTTGGCAATTGCATTTAGATTGTAAAACATGACCCCTTAGAAAAAATCTTGGAATTGTCAAGAACCTTCGTGTATGTGTTGACTGCCACACTACAACCAAGTTTTTATCCAAAATTGTTGGAAAAAAGTTGTTGAAAGAGATGTAAAGTGGTTCCACCATTTCAAAAAATTACAATATTCTTGTAGATATTAATGATAATGTCATGTGAAACAATCCATAGACAAGAAAATGGTTTTTACAATTAATCATTTTTAAGACATTTTTGTATTTTACATTCTTCCTAATTTATCAATCTTTCACCATATTCATCATAACATAATAAATAAACAAATTTAATACATGCATTATGCATCACCTATCACATAAAAAAACATTTTAATGTAGCTTGACATTTTCATCCCATCTGACATACATTGCTCTAAATGTTCTACAGTGATAAAGAAGAGCCCGAGTTTTATTTTCTCTCTCATGTTTCTTTTATCATGTAATATCATAATTGTAGACAATAGAAGTCATGGGAATATTCACATAGGGTTTACATTGTTTCACCAAATGTAATCAATAGTTTTCTAACCTGATCAATTCACCTTTGCTAGCAATTCCTAGCATATACCAAAATAAGATCATTAAAACAAGATGTTGACATCTGCCAAAAAATTAGGGAGAAGGACGGTTATAATATGTTTTAGTTGAGAATTCGCTATAAATATGTACATGCAAAATGTGGATTCATATAAAAGGAATGAAAACTATATTTTTTTATGGTTTTGGTTTGTAAATTATTTTGGGAATTTTAGGGTTCCTTATTGGGACAATACATATTGATAATTAAAAATATAATAAAATAAAATTGTATTGCAAAATGAGAACATTCCATTTACATCATATTTGACATATCTTGCTAGGTGATAGGTGATTTGGTATAATGTTTTTTTATGTGATAGGTGATGCATAATGCATGTATTAAATTTGTTTATTTTTTATCTGACATATCTCGCTAGGTCATTTCTAGTTATCATGCTTAGAGCTTTCCAGCCTTGGATGTCCTTCTCAGACAAAACTACTAATATGGACAAAATTGCCAAATAGTTTAATTTGAAATAGGTGATTTCAAGTTTTTTTTGTTGAAAACTATCTTGTATCTTATTGCATTAATATAATATAATATCTTTTTCATCAAAAAATAGGTGATTTCGTCCCAGTCCTTCCAATAATATTTTTCTTAGTTTAGTTTGTTTGTTTCCTCATAGATTGACATGAATATGACATTATACATCAAAATACCTATATAAATAAGTCAAACACACTCATAATGCTAAAGACATTTTCCATGTTATAATGGAACAACCAAAATCATTCTAATAGATTCTATCACAACCGTATCAATAACCATTCAATGACAGTGTGGGATATTCTCCCAATATAATGTACCTATGCCCATAAAACCTTCATGCACCCATCCCATGCATACGTTTCCCATGCGCATTTAACTGAGATGCATAGGAACATATGCAACCTCTATTTTTCAAAGTCATATATTGAAAAAATTCGACAGTGATAGTGGGACCCACCCATACATGCAAATGCATAAATTTCATGGGAGCATGCATGCATATAGGTGCATTTTATCTGAATTTTAGCCTTCTCCTTTGATGACTTTCAATCCTCATATAAATCAGATGGCATGGGCATGCAGAATAACATGCTTCCCGTTGATTATGGGTGAACTTTGATGGTGACCCATACCCATCAATATTTCTTTGTGTGACAGTTTATAAACTAATACCACCTTGCACATGACGTTTTTTTTTTTTTTGACTTTCATGATTATGATTTTTCATATAGATACAAAAATATACATTTTCCATATTAAAAAACCATATAAAATAGAAAAATTCTTGACATAAGTGAAATCACATTCTATTATAAGAATGTGTTAATATATCTAATAAACACGAACTTATAATATTTTGGATGTATTAATATTAGAACCCATAATCATCCCATGAAATAATTTCGATAGAATGCATAGAATAATTTTGAATTAAAAATTAAAAAATCAATATTATTGTCATTATTGAAATAATATATATAAAAAAATTTGAAAATTTTAACATTAAAAAATACTTTTCTAAAAGATAATATGTTCATATTTAATAATAAAGTCAATTAGTACAACATATTTTATAACAATTAGATGAGTCTCATATCATCAACAATACACATTAATATATATTCAAAAATATAAAATGTATATGATATTATGTTTTAATCGAGAAATCAATTTAAACGAAGTATTATAACATCCTCACCACACATTAACATATCTTCAAAAAAGATCAAATTTATACAACCAATCCATTTTTGACTTGAGAAACTACCATTAAACCAATGGTCTAAACAAAAAAACTATTGTTCATTGGTTCATATCAAATACAATATCATTACAAATATTTCAATATAAAACATTCTAAGATATTTAAAATCCTTCTTTTTTCGGCATATTTCTAAATTTCATAGACCATGTTCCAGTCAACCATTGATATATGAAATCCTATCAATGAAACTCACATCAATGCATCCAATGTATCCAATGAGAGTTTTGTTCTTCGTATATATTTTCCCTTGAAAATCTTCTCTCACATGCCACTGTACTTGTTTCCCATAGTTTTTTCATATTTGGAAATTTGTATGTGAATTTGTGGCACAAAAAACCCTCCAAGACTCCTTCACGCTGAATCCTTCACAATTAAAGCAGAGAGTATCGATAAAACTATACAACTCTTTTGAACAACCTTCAAAATCAAAAAGGATTTTCATCTCCCTCACATAAAGCATGTTGCAAGTGTTCAATTTTTTTAAGAAGTGACTTCTTTGAATTATATTCTCTAGTACATGCATCCTTTGAATAATGACAAGGACTAAAAAACTTTATAGAATTAAAAAATGAAATATCAAGGAATCTTTCATTTAAACAATCCAAAAGTTTCTAAAGACATTATTTTACAAGTTTCTTACAACTCTCTAGTGACCCATCAATGTAATGCTTCATTGTTTATTTTGGTCCATCAACATAATCATCATACACATTTGGAATTTCCACAAATTGTAACTCATGCCTATGAATGTGTCCATCTTTATCAATAATCTCTAAATAACCATATTTAGAGGTCTTTAAAATTTTAGGCATGTAACTTGTTCTCAAGGTTCATTTTAAGAAGCCCCCTCTGAAAAATTACTTTAGAATTTGTGGCGAATCTCAAAAATTGACTTTCGAATCATTGGCAAATTTCTAAAAAAAAAAACATTTTGCGGAAAAGGCATTTCAGAGAGAGCAATTTTCTCGAGGTTTCACATAGTTGGTCGGATAGGTTGGTCGGGTAGGTTGGTCGGGCAGGTTAGTCAAGTAGGTTGGATGAGTAGCTTGGTCGTTGGTTGGTCGGGTGGGTTGGATAAGCAGGTTGGTCGGGTGGGTTGGCTAGAGCAGGTGGACGTTCATTGTTGGTCGGGTGGGTTAGTCGGGTGGGTTAGGTGAGTAGGTTGGTCGGCTGGGTGGAGTAGATTGGTTGTGGGAAGATTGGTTGGATGGGTGGGTTGGACAGGGGGGTCAGGTGGGTTCGTCGGTTGGTTGGGTGGGTAGGTTGGATGGGTAGGTTGGGCAAGTAGGTTACGTGGGTGACTTGGGCAGTTGGGTTGGTTGGTCAAATTGAATGCGTAGGTTGGGCGGGTGGGTTGGACGGTATGTTGGACACGTGGGTTAGATGGGTTGTTTCATTAGGTTGGCCAGTTTGATTGGTCGGGTGGGTTGGTCATGCATCCAACATGGGTTGGGTGGCCATCATGGCTAGCCAATAGTTTTCCGCCACATGTCCCTTAAACCATTCAGACCCCTATAAATACCCCTACAAGGTTCATTTCTTCACTTTTCCACGAACATTTCCAGCACTCTGAGCTCTCCAATCTTTGAAGTTCTCCCAAATTTCAACAATGAAAAGCACCACGTCTGCTCCTACACCCAAATTCCAATACAAAAACCTCATGTGCCCAAAAATTTTAGCTTTGATGAAACTAAAAGACACACCAAAGGAATGGTTGGAAAAATCACAATTTACCGGGCTTGTCAACATGCCCCAATTTGATGTTGATACTTCTGTCCTTGATTACCTTCTCGCCTCTTACAACCAGAACAGTTTTCCATTCTCCTCGTGCATTTGATCCGTCTGTAAATTTCTTTCAAAATTGAGTCTGTAGATGTACATCTGTTAACTGGGTTACCATTCGAAAAGCAGCCACTCGTTACTACAAATGTTGTCTCTATAGATGAAGACAAAAAGTTTTTGGAGTCTCATTACAATGTGCAGGTTGATGGTAAGTTTATTATTTTCAAATGTTTTTCTTAATATTACTCGACCACCCAAGCATCTAACATTTCTTGTCTATTATTGCAGCTCCTCTTAATCGTTCAACAAGAGGCCTTCTTATACAGGGTATTACAAACCAATTCTTTCTTGCAGTTGCATCACTTTTTCAGGCCAGGATTGTATTACAGGGCAGATGTGTAGACATTCTGTATTGGGTAGTTCAATATATATTGTGGACACTAGCAGGGAAACAATTCGATTGGTGCACATATTTGTCCAACCAAATAAAAATAGATGTCTCCCGCGCCCGCAATGCCAATCTATCTGATAAATCCAAGATTGTATTCTCTTGTTGCAATTATATACTTGCTTTCTATCAAGAAGCTTTCTTCGAATTGCAACAAGCAAAAATTCCAACTGCAATTAATGATAAAATCCATGGTCTCACTCTTGAAGAACAACAGGTAACAATTACTTTTACAGTTTTCTTGTTATAACGATTTCAAATTCAATATTTTTCAATAAAATAATAATTGTAAGATTTTCTTTTGCAGAGAAGAATTATGGCTGCAACATCTCATAAGGAGGCAATTGCTCGAGGTAAAGCCCCTCCAGAGGTCTCTGCGGATTCTGACATGGATTCAGCAGAATCAACACCAATACAAGTTCCTCGTCAAAAATGACCTAGGGGGTCGGTATGTGCATCACGTCTACCATCACATTTAACTACAGGTATGAAGTTTTCTTTTTATATAATTAACTAATTCAAACAACTAGTATAGATTATGTAAGTAGTACTGTATTTTAATATTTCTATTGTTCTACATTTATTGTATTCAGAAACTACTGAAATTGGTGATGAAGATCAAACTCATTCCGATGGTCAAGATCGAAATGTCACATTTGCGTCTCTAAACATGCAAGGTAAATTGTAATATATAATATTTAGCATGTTTTGTTTAGTTACAATTTTTTAGCATTTACAAGGCCCAAGCGTATAATGATAATTTTCTAATAATTTGTTGTTTGCTTCTTGCAGGTAATATAGCTTCTGAGCACATTCCACTTGCAAGGAGGCCACCAATACCGCCAACACGTACAGTCCAAAAAAAAAGAAGATCTTCAGGAAAGAATATAAGGTTTCCTGCAGACTCGGCTGGAACACTTCATCCTACAACCACAAAATTTCCTGGACTCTCACTAGGTGGTGTCTTAAGTGTAACGACCACACAACTTTTCAACAACATCACTCTTGACGAGGAGTATTTGGGCTTCGATAGTGGCGATGCAGACAAGGGTAACTATTTTGACACCCATGATATGATTCAATCTACTCCACCTCCACCACAACCACAACAAAATGTGCATGAAGTACATGACAAGGACTCTCCTCCTCCTCCAAGAAAAGCTCCACAAACAGATGATGAGAAGACATATTTTATATTAGAAAATCTGATATCATATAGTATGGGGGCAACAATTCAAGAAGTTGTAATGTCTGATGTGGATTTGGTGCGGGCTTGGGAGAGGAGAGCTAAAATTTTGATAAAAGAAATAAATACCCGATACCATAATCACACTCAAAGGCATTCATTGTTCACTATCACAGAGAGCCAACCAGAAAGGCATGTCATTTTTCTAAACAAAGCTCAGTCAGGGACAATTTCATATACTAATGATTACGATGATGATATTATAGACATAATGTTAAATAGGTTGGAGAATCTGAATGCTGAAGCACATGCTTACTACAACAAATGGGCTAAAGACAAGACAAATGTTTTAATAACAAATGCAAAAAAAAGAAAAATTTGTGGTGAGTCATCTTTTACAGGCAAAATCCTAATATTATAAGCACCACAATATATTTTTTCAACTTATCTAATAGACTAAAAATTTTATATTTCTATTTTGCAGGAAAAATATGAAAATTTAAAGAAAGAAGCAGTTGTATTTGAAGCACATTTGAAGAATGCCCACAAAATCTTGAATTCATTTGTACAGTTGAAGGAAAAACTCATAGTATTAAATAAACAAAATAATACATTGAGAAGGATAATCAAGGAGCATAAGATGGATCCAGAAGTCTTACTGAAGGAAAAGACAGACACTAATGCATCACTTTTGTGAGCAGGAGATGTTGCAAGGGAGGAGCAGAATATTCTTGAAAATATCAATACTGCAACGCAAAAACTGCAGGCATCAGGAGTTATAATAGATAGCTTTGTACAAACATAGCATATTTCTCCGCCTCTTACGCAAGAAAAAGATCAAACTTCCCCTGCAACATAAAAAAATCAATATCTTAGTTAAGTTCACCATGTGATAGGTGTGTTGTCACAATTCCGACACTGGCATAGGAATTAAAAGATAATGGTCAACCTTTTTTTGATTTTTATTCTGTGTGGAAAATGTAAGGACAAATATGATTTAGAATCATAAGAATAAAAAAGGATGCCCTCGTAATGTGTCCTTATATGACAGAACTTGTCTGGAAGCTTTGAAATGTTATTTACAACCCCCTTTTTGGAATTGTATTGGCTGACAATGCTTTATGAATTGATACTTTTCTTCATAAAGTAATCTGCCACATGAGAGAACGATTTCAAGAGTACTTTGGAATTGTAACTATATTTATTGTTAATGGATTTCTACTTAATACGAATGATGTTTATGTAAATGGTGCTTAAATTTTCATGATTTTGTTTGTTTAAAATATTTATGTTTCTGATTTCATGCAGATGTAAAAAAAATCAATTAATAGATATAAAAAACAAATATGTCCTTATTTCAGTCTGAAAACCAAATATAAAAAACAAATGGGATACAAGAAAATGATAGTGACAATGTTCCAATGGCAATGGATCAAATAAAGACAAATGTAATATTGCATTTATTGAAAGTTGTAATCTCTGTATGAAATACATCAATACATATTACATCAAATTATTGTAAATAGTCTCAACAATGTATAGAAGAAATGAAATCTATGTGAATTTGAACAGTCCTTGAGCAACACTTTCATTCGTGTCTTGGAAATCAATTGTAGCATGATCTGTGGATGTGTCTCGATCCCCTAGGTCAGGAAGAATATTACTAACTCCTCTTCTTTCTACTAGTGAATTCCATAATGTAAGTGCTCTATCATAAGGAAAAGACTCCACTGAGTAACGTGATACATACAACCTTAGACAAATTTCTAGATTCATATCCAATCTATTTCAAACTTTTGACTTTAAAAAGGAAAGTGCACTGAAAACCCTCTCATCTTCCACAGAACCCAGAATCATTGTTTGACAGAGTTCATACAACTTAATATACTTGCTCAAATCTTCACGCAGAATACTACTGGAACAAATATCCTTCCAAATCCTTTTGATGGCACCATATTCCTATGGGTTTTGTAGAAGTTGAACTTGTCGTATCATAGTATTAGCATAATCCATTGACTGGGAACTAAGTATTTTTCTTTGTAAAATACCTTCTATAGAAACTTCATTTATCTCTTCAGTCTTAGAGAAATGGTCAGTTAGATCACTCATGTTTTTGAAAAATAAAGGACTGATGGATGTATAAGGTATGCCGCCAGAAAAATTCCAAAACTGCGGATTTACAACTCCCATTGCTTCAAGTATTTTATCATTTTTGAATCTTTCCCAGATCTCTTTAGATAACGATTCAGAGATCTTTCTCAATTTATTCCTAGTTTTCCAATAATACTACATCATATAAATTTTGTGTCACTCTTACTTCTTCCATTTTTGAGCCAGCCATATCAACTCTTTTTTGGAACGTATGAAGTGGAATCTCTTTCCCATGTGTTGTTATACATAGATGATCATGTATATTGTATTTTAAGAAGCACCTGGGATTTTTCAAGTCTGTCAATGCATTCCAGTTTTCAAAAGTAGCACCCTGAAAACTCCCATTTGAAATATATAAACTTTCAAGACTCTAACACACAGGTCTTTTGAGTCTTATGAAGTTTGTCATGTAGAAAGAATGATCTTGTGCATGCTTCGTTAAAATATTAAGCTGCCTCAACATAGAAAAAATACTGCAGATTGTGAGTAAAATTTCCATGTCTGTTAAACGACACAATAGATCTTTAGCTTTATCTACATCCTTGTGGTATTTATACATAAATCTTGTCAATAAAGGATATTCATCAAATATTCTACAGGCAGGTTCATACATAGATATCCATCTGGTATCTACATCTTTGAGAATATTTTTTCCCTCTGTCAGTCCAATTGCAAATTTTTGAAATTCTAAAAATCTCTTTGGACTGCTAGAATAATAAGCATGCAAATCACGTATCATTTCCTCCACTTTAGCTACATTTTCAAATGTGCTCACAATTTTGTAGGCCAGATTCATTTCTGTGAGACATACAATGGATAGAAATCATATAAGGAGAAATAGTTTTTTGAAGTCAAATGTAGAGACCATTTTTGGTCCCCTGCATTATAGCTACACCATCAGTTTTGACACAAACTAATTTTGTTGCAATGGAAAAGTCATCCATTCCTGTGATATCCTTCAGATTTGAGACCACCAATTTATAAATATTTTTAGAATTACAATTCTCAGTCATTTTATGAATTGCTAAGAGGTGGGGAGTTCTTACTTCATTAGCAAATGTGTAAACATGAATACAAATCCATGAAGTATTATCCACTACAGTAACCTCATCTATTGAAAGGGAAATATACTTTGCCTTTTGAACACACTGTTTCAGATCCTCCTTTTCTACCAGAGATAGACATTTTACAATTTCCCAGCCGCTGGTATCTGACCAATGAGATTGAGGAACATTCTGTAAACCAATAACCTGATACAAAATTTTATTTTCTCTTAAATCTGACATGGGTCTTCCCCTTTTCAATATATGGAATACGGTAGCAAAATGAATACTTTTTACATGCATTTCTACCTCCATAGCTTTGCTCAATCTTGCTACAATGGTGCCACCTTTTTCATTTAGATTTTTCATACGTTTTTTTTTCCTTTTCATATTCTTCTACGTATTTTACATGCAGACACTCTTTTGCATCTTTCCATTTATGTGTTTTGACTATGCTGCCATCGTTTTGCTTTTGGGAAATGTATATTTTCCCACAGTGCTTTTCAATTGTGTCCAGTTTGAGCTACATCGTGTGATCCTTCCCCTATTTCCAACCACATATTTTGCATCGACATTGTGTTGGAACATCATTACCATTTTTAGTGTACACAAGTTCAATAAATGGATATTTTGTAGCCCATTCAAACTGGAAAGTCCTTCCAATTGTCAAGTTTATCCTCTTTCTTCTGACATATTTTATTTTTTTCTAGGGTTTAACTTCTGCATCTAGGCTCTCAGCAGGAATATCTTGATTCTCATGTCTCCTTTTTCTGGAAATAGACCTTGGAGTAGAAGCTTCCTCTATTGGTGTATCATGAGAATTCGATGAATTTTCTTGTACTTCTATGTCATCAAGGGACTAAGTTTTTTCCTCAACATATAATGGATCATCAATATCTTTAAATTGATTATTTTTTGAAGGAATTTCTAAAATGTCTGCATATAATTCTATAAAATTGTTACAGATATAGTATTAATTTTATATATAGTTAAATTTTTACACAGAGTACAAAGAGTTCAAAGAACAATATGAAAAACATAATTATCAAATTTTGTAAGACTAAATAACCTATAAATAGCACATACCAATATTTTTAGCTGATGTAGAAACCCCCTTCATTTTTTGTGATTTTCCAAAATAGCCAAGAAAAGTCTTTGCACCCTTTTTTGAACTGGCTAAATTTGTAACCTTCTTACCCTGATTTCCAAAATCCATTGCTATATTACTAAATTTGAAAACAAGACTATTAGGCTTGAATTAAGGACGGCTCTTATGTTTGAAGGCTCTTGAGATTAGATGGCTTAGGGTTAGACAATTCTTTGGTTAGATGGATCTATGGTTGGATGAATCTTTGATTAGACGACTAGTGGTTGGATGGTTTCTTGGTTAGACATCTAAGGGGTGTGGTTGGATGGCTCTTTGGATTAGGGGTGGATAAAGGTGTGATGACTTTGAGGTTGGACAATTAAGGGATAATGGGTTGGATGGCTAAGGGGTTATGATGGCTAAGGGGTTGGACAACTAAAGGGTTGGATGGCTAAGGGGTTGACGAGTCTAAGGTTAGATGGACTTGCGGTTGGATGACTTGCAGTTGTGGTTTGACAACATATGTTGTATGGTACTGGTTGTTTATGTTTACTTTGGTAAATATGTGCACGAAATGATTCGAAATGGTGGAAAATTACATGCATAAGTTGTTATATATGTGTAAAATATAGGTGAAATGAACTGTACAAGGGACATGTCGGTCAAAATTTTTGGCGAATAAGTTAGCTGCCTATTGTTGAAAATTCACCAATTCGAATTTCCATAAACCTGGAGCTAAAGCCTCATGGTGAGAAATGCAATGAATACCTATAAGATTGTGTACATCCTTTTTTAAGTAACAAATCCATTTTCACTCTCCACTATTGATGATGCACCTTATGTAGAAAATGAAATCAATATTTTATTTGAAATACCTCTTTTTGTCTTTAAAACACAAATTGCATCATTTAATGTTTTCCCTCTTCCATCACACACATTTATGAGCTTTAAGAACTGTGAAATGGGTAGCCACAATCCTTTTGAGTATAGAAAAGTACCATAAACCACAAGGTGTTTCTCTAGGCTTCAATCAATACTTTCATCCAACATCAAATAAAACAATGGACTGTTTAACATTTTTACACTTTGTCTCTCTTCAAGATATTTAGATATGGAAAAAAGGAAATCATTTGCAGCCATATGATTTGTATATGATTTACAGTCCTTATTTTTGGGCATGCTTGGTGTTTCTAAGTACATTTCAAGAGAGCAAAGGGAATCATATTTTGAGAGGGAAAATTCTTCTTGCACAACCCAATAAACTAATTTCATGGTTGTCACAATTCATTCCTTGTTGGTGTCACCAATAGTTGCAATGTGTTCTGGAATTGATTTTAATTTCAATTCATTTCCACATATCCATTTTTCTTGTGTAATTTTGTGGTTGTTTGAATCGACATGAGTGACTATTACATCATGTTGTAAATTAGTACAACCAGTTCCAATTCCCCATGGTCCAACATACTTGTACTCTTCACAATATGCATTTTGTACAAGTATTTTTCCTTCATGAATTCCACACCTTAATCACTTAAATTTTAATTATCATTCATCTCTAAACCCTCTTTTTGCTCTATCCCTTTTTTGTTTTGTGTTGAAGTTTCTCCTCCTTCAAATTCCTCATCATACTCATAATTATACCCTAATATATCTAAGTCTTCATTTAAATCAAAATTACGATAGTCTGGTGATGAAACTTGTGATGTATTTGACCATGTAATTTTTTTTATTGATGATTGGTTCTTTTTGCTTTGAGACATTTTATCTTATAATGTACCTATACATCCCAAATAATAAAGAATAATTAGATATTAAAGTTGATAATAACAACAATAATAATTGTAATAATATTAAAAACATGATTATATTTCTAATTAAATAAACAATAAAATCATCTAAAGCGTTCAGTAACTTAAAATAAACTACAATATGTTGGATTTGCCCTTTTTTTTATTTTAAAAAACTATGATAAAATGATGTGATTTTGGAGACTTTTAATCTTTAATGAAATATATGTTTATTTATCTTAAAATTAAGTTATACTAGTTAGGATTATATTTGTTTATATATACATTTTTATGTATTCCTTTATAAGAGAACTTGGAAGCTACAAATAAGGCCAAGCTTTTACAATGTAGGGTATAAACCAAATAAGTTGTATTTTGTGAACTTGCTTAAGTACCTACCAATTGAGTGAGTGCATCAACAAAATCTCAATAAATCTCTATTGTCCACTAGGGGTTCAGAGCTATGGCTTTTGATATGTGTTTTATAGTAGGCAAACATTTACAAGAAGACACAATGTTTTGTTGGGAAATTTTAATGGGAATAAATGTTTTAATTGTATTCTTGATACATTTTATGCAAAATATTTAAACCCATTAAAAAGGAAAAGATCTTAAAATACAGTTGGAGAGGGAACATATGTTATTTGTTATTTTCTTAAACTAATATTTGTACAATTTTCTAATAAAACCCATATTTTATAAATCTAAATTCATTATGTATCACTGTGGGCATTAGTCTATTAGGAGTAAGTAATTGTTGGTCAAGCCTCACCAATGATAAATAGGGTGTGTAAGTCTTAATGGGTGCTAGAATGCGCTTAAATAATTGGGGTTACTTAATAAAACAATTAAGTGTTAATTTAGGTAAACTACCTTATCCAATAGATAGATAATATACCTTTTCATTGTGACATTTTAAACCAAAGAAACACCCTCAATTACAACATCTAAACTCACACAATATCCATGAAAAAATATAGCAATAATACCTTATAAACTTGTAGTGAAGATATTTATAGACAAAATCTTTTAGCTCTAGAGACTCAGAGAGAACAAATGATAAATAAGATCATATGGAAACTCAGTCTAAGGAAAACATTACATTCAAATATTCGAAAAAAGAAAAAAACTAATAGATTGCTTTAAACTTGAAGAGGATACATATTAATAAATTTGGGAGAAGGAATAAACTAGCACAATCTCTTACCAGATATGTTGTAAGATAGATAAATACTAAAGGGGAAACCAAAATGAAGGCTTTTGTCAACTTTGTGCGTGCAACTCTATAATTTTTCAAGCTCCTTATAGGGTGTATTCGATCCCAACAATAAAACTTAATATTCTAAACTCTCAGATCATAGAATTCTCACATGGCCACACCAAATGGAGCAATAAAAATAGCTCACACTCGAATAGATGTTTCAAAACATCCTCATAAAAAAAATACAGAAATCAACTCTCCATTAAGCTATGCTCTATTTCTATGCTCTACTTCAAAGCTCCAATTTTTTAGTAGGTTGGGTGACTATATATTTGTTAACAGCTACAACCTGCATCCATCTCTATTCGTTGGTCACTGCAGCTAGATTCATTCGAATAGGGTACCATTTTATCCTTCAGGATTCAACACTTCAATGTTTTACCAATTTAAAAATCCAAACTTCAATGTCTTAATGTTGGCCACTGGGCATTAAATATAAGACAAATAAATGAATCAAAGTCGAAGGCCTTAAAATCTTTTCAAATTATAGAAAACAACACATTTTTAATATGTAATGCATAAATCAATATCCATATTTTCAAAAGGGATATTATTATATATAATATCCATTTTTTAATATTATATGGTTTGTAGTTATCACTTTTCCACAATTTTTTGTTGGGAATTGGGAATTAGGAATATCACAGTTAACTTATCCAGATCCTGCCAACCCTCTTAGAGTTGGCACTTGGTAAATAATCCCCTCGCCCTCTTCTGAGAAACTCTATCACATTGATGCGAGTCATGTTGATGCGACTATGAAGAATGTGATTGGGAGTATGTAGAATTTATATAATGATGGTGCCTCCGGACTCGGGAGTCGGGAGTTAGGAGAATTGACATGAGTGATGAGATAATCAACTCTCATTAGTTATAAACTTATAAATTTATATATAGAAAACTTGAAACGATTAATTTTTTGAACTGCATGTCAATGTGACAGTTTGTAAAAATATTTTCCCATCCTTTGGTATGGGGTGAAAATAAAGTTACCTATTTTTGATGGTTAAAAAGTGAAAAAATGTCTAAACGAGCGTCAAATTTAAACCCCGCCGTTGACTGAAAGATTTCGATGACAAAAACAATTATATTTGTTAGGAACATCAACATATGATAACTACCGGTTTGTAGGAGCTGTCTAATTTGGTCAGGAGGGAATTTTCATGTGAGTTAACTCCCTCTAAGATTGGCTAAGGATTTTTTTTGGTTTATTCAACACGTTGCTTCAAGTTAATATGGAAATGGGATGACAAAGAGTGACATGTATGATTAGAGTGGACATGCTTTTTGATGGTAGACCTCATTACGAACTCTGCATATGAACAACTGTCATCCCTAATAAATAGCTACTTACACAAGTTAAATATGGCTTACTAAAAATAAATAAACATTTTTTTGCAGCCTCAAGGCTCCATCTATTCTGTTTTAACCATAAAAACATCCAACTAAATGTGTGATTGAACAAGGGATGACCAAATTTTGTTACAATTTTGTTACTCATGTGAATGGCGGGTACTAGGAAGAGCCATACATGGCCACCTCATTCAACCCAATACTCAATTCAGGAAGGTGAAGGGTATTCTCTCGATAGAATGCACTGCCTTACATACATCTCATAAGTATGTCCCATAAAACCATACCCCATGCATGCTCCTCATGTCCTTGCTAGAGAGATGATGTGGTGCTTCAGAAAAGGTAGCTCCGCCAACATCAGTAGAGTGCCATGTTTGGAATGTAAGCCACGTTTGAAAATTATTGAAAACCACACTACGTTTGAATCATAAAAAATCATTGAAAACCATTCCACGTTTGAAGCATAAGAAATAATTGAAAACCATGCCACGTTTGAAAATGATACTGCTCTAAAGTTTCATGATTTCGCCCCGAAGCGCTACCAGTGGACATATAACGGGCGAGATAACCATTTGGGTGCATTCTGCAATGATTTGGGGGAGAATTGGGCACATTCTGCAACAATATGGGGGTGAATTTAGGTCTGTGAATCCATTTTGGCTCATCCATTCTTGGCTAAAACCATAATAGAAGAGGCATAGACACATGCAGGGGATGTAGTTAGGGACGCAGGCAGGGCACACCCGTGAGCACCATAGCCATAGTAACTCATTATCTTTTCCATGGTCTCGTTTTCACCCTGGTTTTCATAATAAAATATCTTTCAAGAATAGAGACCGCATTAATGATTTGAATGAATTGATTTTAGGCACATAAATTTTCTTGACATACATTTTTTTGCACACCATATTTCATTGTTATTGTTTTCATAAAGAGATGGGATAGTTTTTTAAGTTATAGATATAATAAAACCCGAAATCATGTGTACATATTATTTTATTTTTTCCAAAAGATGGAGAAACAAATTAGTTTGATCAAATGTCAACATCATTACAAAATTTCCAAACAATAAGGTAACAATGATGTTACATTATTTTTTAAATAAGGAGGGCCTATTTTTTTTTCTCATCTTTAATTGAAACAACGAATTCTAAGCATTCTTGCCACATTTTTATTTTGTTTTATCTTATGCCACAACTTTGTTGTTGTGTATTTCATTGGTTCTTAGTCTAGGTTGAAAGGTGGAAGAAAGAATAGATTAAACAAAATAATTATTCAGTCTTGTACTCACTGCCTGGAAATTATGTTTGGGATTCAGTGATCTCTAAAGAAAATCTCTTTTGGATCCTAGCCCCACAAGAATATTTACATGTACATCTCGCAATGAAAGAAAACATTTGGCATATGGTGTTATTCCATGGCAAATAGTCACGTTTAATACACAGTGTGTTTTTCAACATGTTGAAAAAAAGTGTGTTTTCCACATGTTGAAAAAAAGTGTGTTTTCCACATGTTGAAAAATACACTGTGCTTTTCAACACTTGCAGAATAGAGAGAATACAAAACAAACCCACGTGTTCATTTGTTTTTCAATAGATATAATTGTAAATGCTACTTGTTATTTTGTTTTGTTATCATTACATTTATATTTAAAATTTTATTTTCTTTGAAACTTAGTATACATTGCATATTATGTACTAGGAACATATTTGAGGTTTTTCATTTCCAAAATTTTTAGTTAGATCCATCACTGATGGTTGTCATAATTCATTGAAGGATAGGAAGTTTGAAAATATAATATAATCTTGCAAAGGAGTGAATAAACTATGTGTGAATAAATGTTTAAGCTCATTAATCACAAGTAGATTGATCATGTTAGTATAAACTTTATTCTGCAACACATGTACTAATAATCTCATTAGAGCATTTTTTAAGTTTTTAACAATTGATCACATGATACTTTCTCAACAATATCCATTGGAATGTGTGTAAAGAATTGATTTGAGAATGGATTCAAGGACCTAATATCTTAAATATGTAAGTTGTAGAAATACTTTAGGACATAACCTTTAAAACATTATGGGAATATCTTCCTAAGGAACTTATCATTTTAGGAATAAACTAGACATGCTACGAGGAACTAGAAAAATAGTGTTCTAGATATCATTTACCTTTATAAAATAACAATAACAAAAAAATGCACATAGGATAAGGACAATAATCCTCCTTCACTTCTTATTTATTATAAGTATAGTATTGAAATCCGTAGCATGAGATTTCCTATACCTACCTTACTCTAATTGTAAAATCTTACCTTGCAGATTGTGAAAATTGTTTACGATGGAATGTGCATTAGATAAACCATGTACAAGGCTCTATGCATGTGCACAATAGGTGATGTGAAAGTAGTACAAGTAAGTACATAATAAAAAATATGAATTTTTTGATTGAATAGAGTTTTAATGATACCAAGGGTGGATATAAACATAATAAATGTATTACCAATTATTGGCACATAAAGCTATGGTTTAAATTGAAATTCATTTTAATATATTTCTTCTCAAAGGATTTCCCATGGGCCTTACGCAATACAAAAAAAATGCTTCTAGAAATAGATTATGGTCTAAATAGTGGAAAATTCCATTTAAATTATAAAATAGGTATACAATTGTTATTATTATATCTTTACAACATTTTTGTAGAAGGAGATCTAGTATTGTTTAACAAACCCAACTTTATATTGGATTTGGTAATGTCTTTTTCAAACCAATTTTTATTAAAAAAATGGTCACTGATAATTTTAGGAAGTAAGTTATTAACGAAGACAACATTGTTGATACTCGTAGTTTAGTCGATGCAATGGGAAAAAAATTATACACTTCTATTTATGAAAAGATGGGTTTTTACATTATTTCTGGTATTGAAAATGTTAGAAAATACAACATTATTGATAGTCATATTTATTTATGTCAATGGAAAAATACATTCAACACTCTGCATTTTCTTTCCAATAAACCTTCTATTTAATTAGACACGATGATGCATTGTTTTAATTTCATATATTTAAATTTACTATACATAATAGTGGTACTTTCACGAGGGAAATTGGATTTTGAAATCTATGAATCTTAATAAATTTATTGTTATTGTGTGCTTAACAGTCTTTGAAATAGTTTTATTTAACAAATAATAAGTTACATTTGAGTCCTATTATTCATCAGCCTATGGTGAAGCAAAATTTCATATATATTTGTTTTTCTATATCTAAAATATTATTGAATTTTAAAAAATTGCATTTAATTTTACATTTGATTATGTATTGATAGGTTATTTAAAAATTATTAATTATTAAATATTATAGTTTAATTCTATTTTTTATATGAGTATTTAATTTGGAAAACTCATCCCTAATATAATTAGAAATGTGGGAAGCAAATAGATCAGTAGAAGAATGCGGAGTAAATATCTCTCAACACCCTTATATTATTATGGAGAAGCATGTACAATTTATAGGAGAAATAGTAAACAACATTCCCCTAAACTGGAGGAGGAAGATATAAACAAAGATGAGAGAATAATGGAATACAACATTTAAGAGAGAAGAAAAGGATAATATAAAAAAAACACACCTAAAAATATAAACTATGCTACGTATGCCAACATTCCCCCCTTATTACATTATTCTTGCAAATGTGACCTCTGAAGAGATCAAATTTAACTTTTCCAAGAGCCTTGGTGAGAATATTAGCTACTTGTGCTTCTGTAGGACAATACTGGAGCTGAATATGATGGTTCAAGATGTGCTCTCGAATGAAATGATAGTCAATTTCAATATGTTTCGTTCATTCATGAAATAATGGATTTTGTATGAGCTTCAACACACTTTGATTATTGCAATAGAGAACAGGTGACTATTTTTCAGGAATTCCCATGTCATTCAAAATGTGACGTAACCATATCGCTTCACACATAGCTCCTCGTGCGGTGTGATATTCTGCCTCTGTGGATGAAATAGAAACAACATTCTGTTTCTTTCTTATCCACGAGATGGTACCAGATCCAAGATGAAAAATGTATCCTGTAGTTGACTTCCTGTCATCAATAGATCCAGCGTGGTCCGAGTCGACATATCCCTATAAGAAGAATTGATCATTCTTCTTATATTCCAGACCATAATCAAATGTTCCTCAGACATATCTCAATACATGCTTTGCTGTTGTCCAGTGACATTGCTTTGGCTCCTGCATGAACGTGGAAAGATAGCTGATGGAAAAGCATAGATTTGGTCTGGTATATGTCAAAGTAGATGAGCCCTCCAATAAATTTTCCTGTAGAGTGTAGCATCTACTTGAGGTGAATCCTAGAATCTTGAAAGTTGCAAGCCTTTTTCCATGGGAGTGGATATAGGTTTATAATCAGACATTTTGTACTTTTCTAGGAGTGTCTTGGCGTACTTTATCTGGGAGACAAAAATGTGATGCTCCTTTTTCCATATCTCCAAGCCAAGACAGTAATGTAGTAGCCCCAAATCTATCATGTCGAAGGTTCTTTTGAGATCATTCTTCACAATATCAACCTGATCTTCTAAACTTGCCAGTGATCACAAGATCATCCACATATACAACAAGAATGACTATCTCTTTTCCTACCTTCTTTATATACAAATTTTAATCTGAGGGGCTACGAGTGAACCCATGCTGTAAAAGGTGATCATTGATCTTGATATACCATGCCCTTGGAGCTTGTTTTAGTCCATATAGTGATTTGATGAGACGACATACCTTTTTAGGATGCTCTTCATCAACAAATCCTTCAGGTTGGGTCATGTACACTTCTTCTTTTAGATCACCATTTAGGAAAGCACTCTTGACGTCCATCTACTGAAGTCTCCATCCTTTTTGTGCTGTCAGTGCGCAAACAACTCTGATGGTCTTGATCTTTGCAGTGGGTGCAAAGGTTTCTTCATAGTCGATGCCCTCTTTCTGAGCATATCCTTTTACTACAAGACGTGCTTTATGTTTGTCGATGGATCCGTCTGCCTTATATTTTGTCTTGAAAACCCATTTGTAGCCTATGGGTTTCTTTCCTGTAGGCAGATTGACAAGTTCCCATGTCTGATTTTTCATAAGTGAGTCATATTCTATATCCATGGCTTCCTTCCACTGAGGTTGACTGAGTGCTTCATGAACATTTTCTAGCTTAGAGCTATTAATCAGTGAACTCATGAGTGCAAAGTTTACCTCATTTCTTGTTTGACTCCTTGTTTTGACTCTAGATGATGTATCTGGGAGTTGTTGCAAATGTGAGTCCTTGATGGTGCTTTGTACCCACTTCAGACGAGAACTTGGCTGCTTTTGAGAAGAACTATGTCATTTCTGTGTGGATTGATGTGGAGTCACATTTTTAAGTTCTCCAAGGTCAACAAATAGCTCTCCTGGAAGCATTTCTTTTCTCTGAGTAGTCTCCTTTGGCTGTTCATCTGATTCAGAGACTAGTCGGTGAGAGGTGGTTGGTAATGGTTCTTCTGATGTCACTATAGAGTCAAAGGATGACTCATCACAAACCACATCCTGACTCTCGTATATTTTCTTTCTTGGGATCCATGAGACGATATGCCTTTGAGGTAGTGTTATAGCCAAGTAGGATACATGGGAGTGTCTTTGGCTCAACCTTCTTTCTCTTCTAAGCTGGGACATGCATGTATGTTGTGCAACCAAATACTCACAAATGAGAAATTTATGGCTTTCTACCACTCCATACCTCTTCTGGAATTTTATTTTGTAGAATCTTTGTTGGTGCCCTGTTGAGAAGATATATAGTTTTCTGTACTACTTCATCCCAATAGTGTTCCTCTAGCTTTGTTGTTGTTAGCATGTAGTGAGCCATCTCCATCACTGTGTGATTGCATCACTCAACAATGCCATTTTGCTGGGGTGTGTAGGGAGTAGTCAGGTTTTGCTTAACACCTTGTTGGTTCAGGAATGCCAAGAAATTATTTGATGTGAATTCCCCCCCTCAATCTGAGTGAAGTAGAAGAAGTGGTTGTCTGGTCTCTTTCACAACACGATGATAGAAGTTTTGGAAATGTTGAAGAGCCTCACGTTTCTTCTTCAGGAAAAACACCCACATCTTGCAGGAGTGGTCATCCATGAACAATTAGAAGTACTTGTATCCTCAAAACAAAGCAGGAAGAGGGCTGTTCAGATCAGTATGAACTACCTCAAGATGCTTCTTGGCATGGAAGGTGCTTACCAAAAATGGATCCATGTGTTGTTTTCCTGCAAGATAACCAGGGAATAGAGGTAAGGAACTGAAAATTTGGGTAGTCCATGAACCATTACTTTTGAACTCATCTGATGCAATGAACTAGCCGACAAGTGTCCATATCTAAAATGCCAAAGTAAAGTATATTTTAATGTTGATACAGAGAAAGCTATTCCAGAAGATGAAACAATATCTACACTAAATAACTTATCTTTTAGAAATTCTCTAGCAATAATCTTACCTTGTCGCGAGATCAAACATGATTTGATGCCATTTTGGACAAGAAATTCTACCTTCAGGTGATGATTCAATAGCTGAGTCACTGACAGGAGGTTGCTAGTCAAGCCAGGAACATATAGTACCTTTGTAAGTGTACATTTTTGTGGGTCCCAGAGGAATGGTGACTCTTCCTATTCCTTCTGCAATGTACTCTTTGTCATCGGCTATCCGAACCTGATCACTAGTGGGTTCTTCATCGAGTGAATCAAACATATCCTTGTCACCTGACATGTGCTTACTTGCACTGAAGTCTATCAACCAGACTCTCTTCATGGGCTGTGAAGTCTAAGAGATGAGTACAAGGTTCTCACCAGAATGGGCTTCTTCTGAGGTCTCCTCATCAGATTCATTACCTTGTTGGGTTGCGAGATGTCCCTTGTGCTTTCTCCAGTGGGGACGTTGTTTGGATTTTTGAAATTATTCACGTCCTGATGTACTTGTCTAACTTTAAGACCCTTGTTTCAAGCTATTGTACCAACAGAGATCTATGTCATGAGTGTTGGATTTGAAAATGTGACACCACCTCTTTGACTTTTGATCTTTCTGCTGTTATTTTTGTTGCACTTGATTTTTCCTCTCTGGGGGATCCTTTCGATTCTTCTGACCACGGTATGGCTTTGAGAACATGGATTTATCCTGAGACTCCTCTTGGGATGAATTGATGGCCTCTTCTTGCTGCAGAAAATTCACAAGTTCTTTGAATGCCACTATTTTTTTAGATACATTTAGTGTCGTAATGAACACTCAGAATTGAGAAGGGAGTGCTCTCAAGGTGATCGGTACGAGAAGTTTTTTATCCACTATTTCACCAAGCATTAATAAATTTGATTGCAGCTCAGCCACGTGACATAAGAACTCCTCAAATTTCTCATCTAACCACATAGAGAGGGTGTGTAGCTTTGACTGAAGATGGAGGATCTTAGTTTGATTTTTGGCTTCATAAATTGTTGTCAGCTTGTCCCAGGACTCCTTTGGTTTCTCCACATTCTGAACATGTGTTTGTGCATCATCATTGATACTGAGCATTATTAGCATCAAGGCTTTGGCACTAGCCATTTCATACTTTATTAATTCATTAGGGGATGTGGGAGCGGTCAAAAATCTGGTCACAATGAACCATAATCCTTCAAACTGAAGGATTGTCCTCATTTTTGTTTTCCAAGCTGCAAAATTGGGATCTTTAAGTAACTGATCATCAGAAAGAAGAAACTTTGGAGCCGACATCATAGTAAAAACAAATTATTATTTATTTATTCAAGAGTTATTACAACTTTTACTCATTGATGAGAAGTATTGGTTTGTAGATGCTCTCGATACTCACATGCTGAGAGACAGAGACACTTGGTGGGACTTTCTTATTTGTGTTCACATTCAGTGTTGTACCTGGATTCTAACTCTTCCCAAACTCACTTTTCTTGGCAACTGACGTTGAAAAGGAAATATTCAATAAGTCCTCGTCGAAGACTAGATTGCCAGTTTTTCGATGCTCATTGAGAAAGGAAAAGTAGAACCCAGAGCTTTGTTGAGATACTTGACGGTGTTCTTCAGCTTACGAGTTGATGTTTTGGATTTCAACAGTTCTATCATGTTATTCATGCTATCAATCGAGTTATCTACACTAGACATTCAGTGTAGTTTTTGTAGTAGTTACTTCTTTGTTGTCTTGGTGAAGATTCTTTCATTTGATTGTAAATAGACTTTTAGGCTTTCACGAAGCCATTTCTCCTCTCCTCAGTACTTCTTTAGATCTTCATGTTTCCTCATATATTTTAGAAGACTTTCAACTGGTCTTCTAGTATGCAGCCTTCTTGCACGTAGGTGAATGGTAATTGTTACTCTTTTGCCACTTTTTTCATGCAGAGAAACAAGTCTGCTACAATTGATGGTCTCTCCCAGCAAAGATTGTCTCCAATTTCAAAATAATGTTTACTATCTTGTTTTAAGTTATTTATAGCGTCCCTATCCTCCATGCATGTATTTTTACTAAAAATGTGAGAAAAGAAGAAAAAAACCATTGTCCTATCAAGCTCCACATCCAAATTTCTATGCATTTTTTTGAGGAAGATGCAGGATTCTCCATGCCAATCAAACATGCAGGCTCCTCTTGTCACTGTGAAGATCTGTCATGCCTAGTTCTTCCTTCAATGGTGTTTAAGGTCCAAGTAGATAATCTACGGGTCCTCCTTCATACAGGAATAGAGCGAGTAGATTTTTGGATATTAGTGGATGTCTGCTGCATGAAAATATACCTTACAGTTCACTCCTCTCCTTCTATCACAAAGATACCAAGTGCATTGTTTTCTCCACGTAAGAACTTTGTGTACTTATTCTTCTATTCATGCAGAAATAATGGATTCTTCCAAGAAATGCACTGGCCAGAGCACACAAGCTTCTCTGATACCAAAATATTGGAAACAAATATTGCAGAAGAAGAATGGAGAGTAAATATCTCTCAACACCTTGTCTTATTATGGAGAAGCATGTACAATTTATAGGAGAAATAGTAAACAACATTCCCCTAAACCAAAGGAGGAAGATATAAACAAATATGAGAGAATAATGGAGGACAATAGTTAAGATAGAATAAAGGGATAATATAAAACATACACACCTAAAAATATAAACTATGCTATGCCAGCAAGAAATATAATTGAACACCAACAATTTAATACAGTTATAGTGGATGTATATGATGTGGAGGTCTAGATTAATACATTAAATATTCTTATTCATTTCTAATGTCACTTTAATTTCAATCTCCAAGAAAGGTGTCATTTAGATTCTTTTACTTGATTCAAGATACTTATTCCCCTTCTTAAGATTATATAGTCAAAGCCACATTTATTCAACACTGTATCCTTAGTTATTTAGTTCCCTTAAATTCATTGATCCTGTAATGTCCATTGTCAATCTATTTACTGAAACAGCTAGGAGAGTTACAGGTTTGTAGACTTAATACACTAGAGGAACTAAGTAGCCCCATTTCAATCAATTTTCCACATACACTTAAAAATTATTTAAACATACCATGATATATATTCTCACCTGCAAAATTCTAAAGCTTTCTTACCCACCCAAAACATTGGATTAAATACATTGTGGCCACTAGATCCTGTAGGGTTCCATTGGTATCCAACATTGATTCTCCTGCATAGGGCATTAGCAACATCACAAATATTGGCAGGATGGTATAGATTTACAAAAGAATATCATGATATAAGTCAATGTATTGCAAGCCGAAATAGGGGTAATCATTGTTAAATAATGCTGACTCTTTGTTACTCAGGCATTGGAGAATGGATAGCACCTTACTAAGGGTTTGATCTACCCTCAATACTTTAGATTGTGCCTTCAACTAGGGTGAGAGGACCCATTTTGTAACCTTTTTCGGTGAAGGATATCAAGATATCAATGATTAGATGAATCTTCTTTAAATAGTTTTAAGGGAAATCTTTTGGATTTATGAGAAAAAACTCCGTATTTTAGGAGTTATCATGAACTGTGTAAGTGCTTGGAAGAAGAATATATTATTTATACTTGGTTTGAAGATTTTATGATCAGTGGAGTCTAATAATGGAGATTATCAAGTAAACATAGGATCATCCAAGTGATAGAGGTGTTAAAATATGCAAGGTACGCATTGTTTAAATGTGTATAATGATTAAATATTGCATGGAAGTATGAAATGGACATATTGTGTTTTGAAGAATGTTTATCAATGAGTTTAGGAACCATGAAAAGGGATATAAATACCCTTGATTAATACACAAAGTCTTAAGGGTAAGAAAATTGTCAAGAAACATAGATAAGAGTTCAAATTAATACAAATGTTATTGATGAACAATATTTGTACAGTTTCAAGAATTGAAGCTAAAAGGAGAAAGGTGAGGAGAATTGGAACAAAGCTATAGGAGTTGTTTTTAAGTATTGAAGTGAAGTATGGAGAAAGAAAAATAATTTTCTCTCTCCCAGGTTTATGGATACCCTAATTAGGGTTTAAAAGGTAAAATTGTTATAACTTGTGTTTTAATGGATGGAAATTAATGAAGCTTTCAAGAAAGCATTTGAGCATGTTTATTAAAAGGATTTTCCCAGTTTTAGATAAATTGGAGGTGTACAACATGTTTTTTCTCTGTCAGTCCTATTTAGACTAGCTTAGAGATCTAATTGGAAAGAATGAAGATGGAACTGTACATCTTTCCTTATGAAACCTTACAGAAGATTTCGCTAACATTTCAATAAGCTTAAAGGGTATCTAAAACTAGTGATATTATATGATGAAACTTTTTAAAATGATCTTTATCTTAGAATATTTTCCCAGATAGGGATAATAGACAGTGTAATCAAGGTTGAGGAGGAAATCAAGATTGTCTTGAAGTCGCTTGAGACTGTAGGTTAAAAAGAGGCATGTGAACATAAAAACAATTTGTTTGGAGAATTATGCATGTACTTGAACTGTAGGATAGGTTCTAAAGAAATTATATATGTCACTTAAACATGACGGTACCACAGGTCAGAGTACTAAGAACAAAGTATGGGGGAGTCAATACAATAATGGAATTTGTGGAGTAGAACAATATAACAAGAAATAAATATCCCATATAAGGGTTATCAAAGGAAGAGGTTTATATTTTCATAAGAATAGTGGTTGATATAAGTGAGGAATCACTGTGATAGTCCTAATGCACAATCTAGGGGAAGAGCATGTAAATATTTCCATCATCTTTTTAATAAGTTGCATTCAAAAGGTCTGAGTTGAGTGAAGGTTGGAGGTGTTCTTGAGAAGGTATAATGAAGCAAAATTTAGCCTATTTCTAGGTGACATAGAATAGTCAAGGAAAAGAAAGAGGAAGAACACAAACTTGTAAAAAGTAGAAATATGCTTGGTGAAGAAGGTTACGTTTCTTGTAAGCTGAGTGAGAGAGTAAATTGTATGAGAAAATATATGAATTAAAGAGTTGTCAAAATTATAAAGTCAAGAGGATAAGATAAGGTCTTGAGAGTGAAGATGAGAGATAAGGGAATTGAAGTTAAGGTTTACCTAAGTTGTACTAGAGCATGGTATGATCTTAAAAATGTATTTAAAAGATTCTCAAAGTTGTCAAAGGTGTATGAAGTGTTAAGAGGTTGCATTATGTGGACAAGAGAGAATTTATTTGTGATTTGAATGAGAAAGTGATATTTAACTCTAGTAATATGATTCTAACATAGTCCTAATTAGTGGTTTGTGAGGTGTTGATGGTGTGAGCATAGATATCCTTTGCATCTGGATTATATTAAGACTTTGAATTAATAGCGTTCTTCTATTTATTATCTTATTTGTAATATAAACAAATTTAAATAAATCTTTACATGTTTTTTTTTTGATTTGGGTTGATCACTTTCCTTTCAACATTAGGTGGTTTTTTCTTTTTTATGTTTCTTATCAAATTCTTAATATATTTTTACATATTATGCTTATAATGAAAATTACATATTAATTCTTTGAAAAGCTAAAGGAATCTTAATATTTTCAACCAAGTATTGATTATTCGCAAGTCTTGAAAAATAGTGTTTGTATATATCAATATGAATATGTTGTTTGTTTAGACTATTATTTTAATACATGAATATGAAAATCTATTTGTATATAGGAATATGTTGTTTGTTTGAATTTTTTAAAAATATTATGAAGATGGGTGATTGAAAACAAAAAATGTGGACACTCTTACATAACATCCCAACAATGGAAGCTGATCAACTTCACAATGCATGAATTACTATAAACAAATATGTGACGCCATCACCACCATACTCAATTGCACCAAATACAACAAAATAGTTGACATTACGAATCTTCAATGGAGAATAATCACGATGAAATATAGAACTGGTAGATATTCTTGTTATGTTTGACATGGTAATTAATTTTATCATGGACTCACGGCTCACGAATATAAATGTCATCATAGGAAGATGGATCAAAGAAAATCTCCCTACAATTCCATGGAGAGACTACCTTGGACTATACCACGAGTTCACCCTTGTTGTATCTCGCTGCCTGGGGGTAAGATAAAGAATAAGAAGAAAAGAATGAAGGTATCGAAGCTATTGCCATTGGCTAGGAGCCCATTCTTTATGTGTAAGACCTTCAAGATTATGGGTAGGGCAAGTTCGATAACATAGACCCTCCACCTTCCAGTATCTTCGCTATTACTGCCTAAATTCTTATGATCTTGTTTTATAATGTGATCTTGTAATTTGTCGATTGCCTATGGGCTTGTATTTTTGTTTCCTATACCTTCAGACTAGTTTAGAATTTGTAGTGTGCTTCCATACTCCCAACTTTTTTGTGAATGGTTGTATTATTTTATTTTCGATAATATAACATATTTCATCAACATAAAAATAAAAAAGTTATAATTCCCTGTCAAATACCCCACTTTAATTTTTTAATGTAGAGTTATATTTACACGTTACGTAAATGCAAGTTCAAATCCCATTGTGGTTTAGTGTGGATTACATTTCCAATTCATCCATGTGTTCCAAAACATCTTTTTAGATTGAGGGCTATCTGCATAATAAGTAAGATCAAGGACTAAACTCTCCCTAAAATGCACCTTTATACATGCATGCCACCATTAAATCTATACATGTCATGCATAAGCGGGTCCCACCATCAGCTATCACATCACATAGACTTTTTTAATATATAAATTTGACAATAAATAACTGCAACTGTTCACAATCTAACTCAATTGGTTGGACGGTGCACTAATAGTGGTGCAGAACATTACAAATTTACAACTAAATGGCCGTATTTTTCAACTCTTAAAGTCGGCATAATACTTAGCTACAACACCCGTTTGTCGTTCCCAGAAATTTCCGAGCAGCTTCCCAGGAATATTCTTTCTCTTTACTCCTTTGCCACGAACACAAAGCCCATTTTGGCTTTGTTTTTCTCATTCTCAATGGTCTAAATGGGCTTCGTTTTTCTCATTCTCAACAGTGTAAGTTCTTTGGTTAATAGCTAACTGGCGTCTTCCTTTATATCTGTTGCGAAGTCTGTGTGAAGTGTCGAATTCCAAATTGGAAGAAGAAATGTTGGATTCCACTGGGGAAGACTATCATGTCTTTATAAATCCCAGAGGCCCTGACGTTAAGAAAAGTCTGGCCTGTCTCATCTATCATGTTCTCAGAAGATCTAGACTCTGGGTATTTCTTGATCAAAAGGAACTGCGAGCTGGAGATTCTTTATCTCCTGCAATAGTATCTTCCATTCATAGTGCATCCATTCATATTGCCATTTTTTATAAAAGATACGCAGAATTTGCTTGGTGGTTGAAGGAGCTCCTACGGATGTTGTAATCTCATCATGCAAAGGTTATCCCTGTGTTCTGTGGCGTCCAACCTTCAGACCTCCACTATATTGATAAAGGAATTTATGCCGAAGCTTTCCAAAAACAACGTCACGATGGTAGGACGGAAATTCAACTGGTGGAGAGATGGAGAGAAAGCCTTAACAAAGCTTCACATATCTTTGGACGAGTTATCAATATGGACCAAGAGTACGTCATGACTATTTATCGCAATGTAAAAATTTGATATTTTGGTATCATTAGATTGGATTTTCCCTGATATTTTAGACAATTTGTTTTTTCAGTGACCTTGGAGAGTTTGTGAATGAAATTGTGGAGATTATGTTAAAAGAGGTGAGAATGGAACTGCTAGATGTAGCGATGCACCCTGTCGGACTCGACCAAGCAGATCAGGATTTCCATAACCAGATTTTCAATTAAAATGAATTGAATAAATCCAGTTCTACCATGGTTGTGGGGATTGTAGGACTTGCTGGATCTGACAAGTCAACTCTAGTAAAACATTTGTACAACTCAAGGCTTTTCAAATTCATAAGATCTTCTGTCTTAGCCGATGTCAGTAAAAAGGATATAACTTGTTTGCAGAAAACACTACTTACTGATCTACTGGGTTATAGCAAACTTAACAATGAAAATACTAGAAAAGGGAGGAGGTTGCTGCGAGATCGTCTCCGAGGGTTCCCAGGCGTTTTGATTGTTTTCGATGACTTAGATGAAACAGAGCAAATAGAGAATTTGTTATTAGTGAAAGATGTCTTGAGAAATGGTAGTGTAATTTTGGTCAATAAATGTGTGGATTGATTTTAGTCGCTCTAGAGAAGTAAGTAGGACTCGTGTAAAGGAAAAGACTTTCTTTTTTTTAAGTCACCGCTAAGATCAGATCTCCTTGCTCAATTATTTTTAAAGGGGATTGATTTTCCATTATATGTAATGCCACCGCAAACCACACCAAAAGTAACTCAAAAAATTGGGGTAATTTTTTTTTTTTTTTTTTTTTTTTTGTGAAAGTGAACAATTAATCTTTACACTTTGTTTAATCAATTTTCATTAATAATTATTTCATATTAATTTGATTAACCTAAATTAATTAACTACTTGTGTAATTCCTAATTTAATTATTTATTTATTTCCACTATCTTGATTTACCCTACTAAACATTTGTTAAGGTCACTTTGGAAGTTATACCCCCTTTTTTATTTAATTAGTCCCCACTCACCCTCGTTTGATTTTATTTCTCCTTCTCATTAAATTCTCCATGACTTAAAAGTGTGTAGGATTAAACATGGGCCCTAAGATCAAACTAATCTTGGCCCTAGATCTCATCTTGCCCTAAACTTGCCATAGCACAACTTTATCTTTTCTTTTCTCTCCATTTGGTTTTCATTTTGTTTTCTTTTTACTGTTCAGGTTGATAAGTCATGGAGGCTTGGTTTCATGGAGTTTTCTTTTTGATGAGAAGTCTCATTATTATATTATGTATTTTTTTTGTTGTTGTAAACTTTCTTACCCGAAAATCTCAGATTGTTGGGTATGTAGAATACCCTTTTTTTTGTTGAATGAGACAAATCTACCTGAGAGAGCACGCGCGCGTGCGCGCGCGCACACACACACACACACAAGTATCATCAATAGTATTGAAAAGCCAATTCAAACAATCCCGAAATGATAAAACAAAAACCACATTTTTCTATTGAAGTCGTGGATTTGGAGTATGTGGGTGGCAGTTTGGAGAAGGGTTTGGGGTGAGAGGGTTTGGAGGAAGGGATGCGTGGGATTGGGGGGGTAGGGATAGGGAGTGGGCGGTGAAGGGAGTGGGCTGCGCATGTGTAATGGTGTGGACATAGGCGTGCGCACTGGTGGCTGGGTGCGTGGGGTTGGTGAGGGTTCAACCCCTCCCCATATTTCTTCTTTCGCTTTGCTTAAAAAATTAGACCCAAATAATTTCCACCATAACTTTTTTGTTTACTATGTGTGTGTGTGTGTGTGTGTGTAAAATATGATTTGTAATTTATAAATTAATATATAGTTTTGTAAGAAAGATAACATAGTTATCTTAGATAGTATGACCATATTAATTTTATTTATTTTCATATATTTATACTATATAAAATGTTTAAAAGTTACCTCAAGTTGTGAATAATATATTATACTTTGTTACTTATGTGAGGTAAGAAAATTTATAATTATGGAGTAAAATGGTTTACTTCTAAATGTGAAAAGAAAGGATGTAGCAAGATTTTTCAAATAAGAAAAGAGGCTTCAACCAAGTCTAAAAATTAGCAAGGAAAAACTCATAATTTAAATTTGATTTCCTAATAAGAACAAATCATTAAATTTCACATTGGAAAGAAACAAAACTAATTCCATCCTATTCCGTAATGTTACTAAATATTTACAAGAAAGAGATACATTGCAAGAAGGATAATATTTCCATACCAGATTAATCCTAAAGCTCCATGTTAGACTAACTTTCTTTTCAAATGCAATGCTAAGTAAATGTTCTCGATTTTTAACAAGAAGGATTTCCAAGAAAGAAATATCATTTTTTAAAAATATATTTCCAATCTATAGACTTTCTTTTCAAAATGGAGTTCCAATCAATTTCGTTTTAAGGGAAGCATCTATTTTACAAGGAACTTAAGTTCACAATTACATCATGATTCCAAAATTCTTAAAATACATAAGAAATCAACATAACAAGTCTTCCTTCCAAGATTGAAGGAAGGTTACACCTGCAAATGTGACACTAATTTACAAGTGATTTCAAATCACAAAGAGGGAACTTTACAAGCCAAAGAAATTTCCAAATAGTCACATTCATGAGATTACAATGAGAGTAATGATCACCAAAAATTTAAGAAGTCAAAGAGGAGTCATGATATTAAGAAACTCCAACCATCTCCATACTTGAGCTCCAACTTTGAGTGTCTTTCAAGGAAACTGACACAAGGAGAAAAAACTTGTTTTACCACCTAATCTATATTCATCATTACATGCCTTTCCAAAGGTTGGAAGATATGTTAACCTCCCCCAAACCCATGCAAGAGAGAGTTAGCTTCCACAAATATGTACAAGATTTAGGGAGACATAAACAACAACACATTCACATTCAAGACAAGTCCATGCACTAAAGAAAACACTACATTTAGAAAACAAAAGAAAGGAGGAGAAAACCATATTCATCCTCACAAATGGGGAAGATAAGATGATATACCCAAAAGTGCCAAAGGTGTGGTCCAACCATAAGATACACACTAACAATTTCTTCACAACCTCTTTATTTCTCCAAGACAACAAACCCTCATTCTTTCTCCACCCATTCACTTAAATCCTTCTTGGGATGATTTTCAAACTTATTGGGTTTCCTCTCGAAGAATGGGGAAGGGGGTTCAAACCATATGAACCACTTTTCCCACCTCAAACCATATGAGGGAAATAAAAATAACCTAAATGGCTTGTCCATCAAGCCATGAGGTTTAAGAGGTAAAATCCCTCTCTCTTCTCCCATAAAACTTAAAAATCGTTCAATCCATATGATGGATGGAGATAATGAAAATAAACATACCCAAAGCAATATGCAAAAACATGCAACAAAACACACATTTCAACTATAAGCAAAGCTAAGATCTAACATGACATAAAACAAAGAATGAGATCAAGATCCTACCTCCAAAATCTCTCGAACACTCTATGCTTTTCCCACTTCTTTATCCAAGCAAATTCTAACTCCAAAAAATATCCAAGCACCAAGAAAAAGCTAAAAAAAAAATTCTCTCTCTCCCGTGAGGGAGAATTTGAAAAAAAACCAACAAACTTCCTTACCAATGAGGGGGTGACATGTGTCACCTCTCTCTTCCCTCCAAGTCAAAGATTCCCAAAATAAAAAGAAGAAAAGATAAATTCACTTTAAACACTCTTCTCCCAAATTGCCCAAAAAGAAAATAAAACAAGTTTGTGCAACTTTTTACAAAACACACATACTAATCCATTTTACATGGATGGTGACAAAAGAGAGACAAAATGGGAGGGAAACTCCCTCTATGCCTTGAAATTAAGCCCCCCTACTTAATAGGTAGGGTCCAAGTGCTTATTTTCATGCTAAGTGAACTCCCAAAACTAAAAGGGGTCACTTAAAATGCCATAAATAGCCCAATTTCGGGTTTGACACATTTGGGCACAAGTGTAGAGGATGTGGGACCCACTCAATGGTTCACATGTGACCCTAATCCTCTCTAAATAACACACACTTACCCAAATACAAAAATTAATGCAAGTGAGGACCATTAAGTCCCCAAACCTCATCATAATTAATTTTACAACCTCATCATAATTAATTTTACATGACATACAACATTACGAATGAGGGTCACTCATGGTTCCCAAATAATGAAATCAAACACTAGGGCCTCAAACAAGTAACATGATTAGGACTTAGCCCCATGGGTCGTTTGTGCCCAAGTTGCGTAGCCGCCTTGAAACCCATGTTCTCATGTGACCTGTCACCTGCACACTCAATGCACACGTTAAACACACCTGTCCAATACAATGTAAATCAACTACTCAATAAGCAATCAATGAAATCTATGATATCATAACATCATCATGGAATCGTAAATACGAAAGCATGCACAATTACACACAATTCACCATGAGTTAGCCATAGAGATAAATATAAACGACATAAATCCATGCTATCATGTGTTCTCATCAATAAATTGAATAATATATATCATCAATACATGCGACTAAACTATGTATCCATCATATAATAATTAATCCTAAATATCATAGCAATAAGTTATTATCCCCAACATCAAATAAAATTTACTAACATACTAATCAAGTCAAATTGGCGCTATGCACCCAAATTACCATACAAGTCCGTGATGATAAAATAATATAACATAATGTCCAAACATATCAAATCCTTGTCAAAAAATATCTATGAATAAAGAAGTCAGCAGATAACTGAGGCTATAAAAATGTGGGCGTTACATCCCCATCTCCTAAAAGTAGAATTCCTCCTAGAAGTCACTGAAAGAGATAGGGATATCTAGCCATCAATGGTGTAGAATCCTTCCAGGTAGTTTTTGTCTCATCATATATGTCCCACTGCACTCTAACCTGGTCTAAGTATCGACCCCGAAGGGCCAACCTTCGGTGCTCCAGTATACGTACAGTCTCCAGTCTCCATTGTTCTCTGTCTTCTACATGTAATGCCGACCAATCCAAAACATGAGAGACATCAGGTACATATCTACGTAGTCCAGAAACATGAAATACATCGTGGGCTCGTGTAAGGAATGGTGACAAAGCTAGGCGATAGGGAACTAGACCAATGACCTCTAGAATATCAAAAGACCCCAAAAATGAGGTGATAGCTTAGAACCCTTTCCATAGCGGATTAGGCTCTTATGAGGATGAAATCTCAAGAATACTTTGTCACCCATTGAAAAGTGGTGACCATTCTTCTTGGTGTCTGCATACGCCTTCTGGCGTGCTCTAGCATGCTCAAGACACTACCTAATCAGAACAACATGTTTCTCTAAGTCTTGTAGGTAAGCTGGTCCCGGAATAATCCTGTCATCTAGCCTATCCCAACTCAAAGGTGTCCTGCAAGGTCGACCATACAAATCCTGGTAGGGAGCCATACCAATGGAACTATGATATTTATTGTTGTATGCGAAATCAACTAAATGTAGATAATCTTCCCACTTCTTCTGCTGGTCCATCACATACATCCTCAACATGTCCTCAAGTACTTGATTAACCCTCTTTGTCTTTCCATTTGTCTCTAGATGATATGCTGAGCTGAAATTCATCTGAATACAGAGAGCGTTCTGAAAGGAAGTCCAGAAAAGTGAAGTGTAAATGGTATCCATGTCAGTGATAATGGTCTTTGAAATCCCATACAATCTAACAAAGTCCTCCATAAATACTTTGGCAATGGCCTATGCATTATAGGTGACCTTGGTTGGCGAGAAATTTGCAACCTTGGTCAACTTATCCATAGTGATCATAATGGAATCATGATGATAAGAAGACATAGGGAGTCCTACTATGAAATCCATGAAGATCACGTCCCATTTCCACTCGGGAATGTCATGAGGATGTAAAAGTCGTGTGGGATGATAATACTCTTCCTTGATCCTCTAACACTCAAGGAAACGTGCCAAAAAATCTACTATGTCTCGTCAAAGACTAGACCAATAATATAACTCCCTCATATTGGTGTGCATTTTCTTCACTCCTTTACTCCTGGATGTGCTGCATATGGAGCTCGATGAGCCTCTGTAAGGATGAATCTATGAAAATCACAAGACTTAGGCACATAGATGTGCCTATGAAACCAAGTAAACCATCCGCCTCTAAAATGCACCCTGAATATCTGACCTCTAATGAACCCCGTGACTCAAGCATTTGTCTAGTGCCCTTATAAAACCTTTCTTCTAGAATATTTTGAAGGATCATGCCTCTCAAGTCTAAATGCAGTGTTAAGGATGCAAGCACATGTCGTCTATTAAGGGTATCTACAATGACATTTTCCTTTGCTTTGATATACTGCACCTCCATGTTGTACTCACATAGGAACTCTATCCAATGTTGTTGGCGAGCGTTGAGGTTCGGCTATGAGAAGATATGATGCAATCTACGATGATCTATCCTCAAAATGAAAGGTTTTCCCAAAAGGAAATGATGCCAACGCACAAGAGCATGAACAACCACTGCAAACATTTCTCTCAACAACTTGATAACTTAGGGTACACATTAATGTCTTACTTAAATGACGTAAACCAAGACAATGACCAAACTATGGTAAGGCACACATGTTAGGAATGCTCCACAATATGGCCCCCCTTTTTTTATGGTTTATATATTTATTACATTTAGTTTTCCATTGTATAAACTTATAGGTTTCCAATGAAATAAACTTGCAAGGGTGTAAAATTTTCCTTTTTCGAAAACTTCAAATACTTTATTTTTGTAAAACATTAGCCTTTAAAAGAGAATGTACGGTTGATTCCTTTCTCAATTTCCATTATAGCTGTAAAAATCTCATATATTTTATATTTTAAATTCATTTTAATCAATTGGCAACATATCTAATATATAATTCTTAATGTATTGATGTTTGAACTTCATGAAATCAATATGACACATATCTAACATATACATTTCATCCTCGTTATTGAAAGTGAACTTCTGTATGTTTTAAGGTTCTTATTAGTTCCCCTGAGACATTTATTATTAGCAAATCCTTTATATTTTATCATGTTTCAAGTGACTATTTGTAATCCTCATCAAACAGGTCTAAGGAAGAATCATTGTACAAACAATCAAAAGGGTAAGTTAGTTTCAAAATATAGTATGACCCATAGAACATCCTTACATCATAGTACCATATTTTTCCTGAAATACAGTACAAAAAGTTCTTTTTTTTTTTCACTGATTCCAATTGAATTAGGGTTCTATTGTTAAGATTTTTTTAAAAAAAGAATAATTGGAACCAATAAACAAGATAAAATACTCGGATACTATTATTTTGGGTATGGCATTTTAATGACCAGTATTCCATACACACCATTGAATTTATTACAAATAAGTAGGAATTCAATATAGAAAAATGTAGAGATAAGGAAGACATCTATATAATTATCGATGTGGGATAATGACAACTTCATATCACCATGTTTGGTGATAAGCGCGACAACACAGCGTAAAAAAATTGTAGGTCATTGTGTATATGCCTCAACATGTGCATCAAGCAATAGGCTCACTGACGCGCATCAATAGAATCTGTTGACGCGTGTCAATAGACTCTGCTGACCCGCATCAATGGAATCCTTTGATGTGCGTCAATAGAGCCCATTGACGTGCGTCAACAGAGCCCGTTGATGCATTTATTAAGTGTGTTATGAAATCTAAAAAAAAAATAGTGAAACATGAATTATATTTAACAAATAATGAATATGTAAAAAACTATAAATAAAAAATACCCACATAGATTACCTCTTCCGACTTATGTAAAAGATAAAACTAGGTAACATCTATACCATAAGTGAATTTTACAAGGACGGTACTGTAAATTTTGGTTATATTTCATGAATACAATGCCCTAATTTAGGATGTTGTATATGATCCCTGACATCATTTTAATTATGGGTGTCCAAAGTTACTTTTTCTTGGGGAATAATTTACAAGCATTTTAGAACTCAGTTTACTTGTATTGTATTTCATAACTGATCTTGTCTACATAGTTGCAATGTTTTTGGCAATGTGAAGTGGATTCATAATTCATGGCCATTTTGTTACCCATTTAAGTTTCCTACGCAAAATGTAAACCCGAATTCATGTAAAAAAAATCTTCATACATTTATACATAATGTATTATGGATGTTCAAATGTGAATAGTGCAACATCTTAACCTTTATCCTACTGGGATAAAAATGAATATGTAAGACATTTAGTAGTTCTTATTCATGAGTATCAATAATGAAAACTAACTAGTTAGTCTATGACGTTAAAAAAAGTATACATAGTGAAGAAACTGATCCTTCGGATAGAGATAACTATTATATAATCGAATTATTAAAGTTGAAACTGTGACTCCAAAAAATCTATGAAACTCGGTGTATGTCGTCCTCGAAAGGACATGCATCCATAATTCATGTTGCCATTTCACTAGACCATTTAAGTTACCTACGCAAACAAATAACACCTGAGTTCATTAAAAACACATTCTTTGACATTTGTACAAAGCATTATGTGACATGTGAATAAACAAGCAAACCTATCAGTCGCTACTTCGTATTTTCATAATGATTAAGAATCTCGCTAGAAATCAGTTTTAATTGCGCCTCATGAGTATCAATCTTATGAAACACCAAATAAAAGGGCAGTCCTAGAGTTGATAAAAGAACACTATGCCAATACTTCCCATCATAAATAGTACTATTATTAATGCATTACTATTTAAACTGTTCACTCGCAAAAAATAATGGTGACAAAGATCTCCAATTGAAATGGATGTATGTCTCCTCAAACTGACATGTATTGTCCACTTTTGTTACCAATTGCTGTAGTGGGGATTTGTTCCATCCAATCCAAAAATGACCTCCTCTCTGAGGATCGACTCCTGATCATCAACTGTGAACATAATAAATCTTTTCTAGCGGTTAATTAAATTTTAGGATTCTCCCTCCTGATCATAATAGATCCTGTATTATTTTATCTCTTTTTCATAGCTACATATATACCTTTTTAATATTTCATGAAATAGTTTGTTATATCTTAGTGGACAATAGAATAAATTATTGATCTCACATCTTAGAGCACAAATGAATATCTACCAAGAACATGTGACGAAATTCCGTTATCATGTGTCAATAGTCTCCATTGACTTCTTGTTAGAAAATCTCCATATAACGCGTGTAAATGGATTCCAACTCACACGCGCAAAAGATATGTGGATTGGAATCCCACGTCAATGTTTTCCATAAGCTAGATGTGATAATGCACTCCATAAACGCGCGTCAATGGAGTCCTTTATAAAGTTTTAATGGACTACACATCTGACTTCATCTATCATTGTGTATTTATTTGTTCCAATATTAATTAAGTCCTTTGACAAATGCCCCAATGGTTCTAAATCTATTTTTATCTTGCCCAAACCTGGAGACCATTGATTCGTGCTTCATCTAGATTTTCTTATTCTCTTCGCTTTAACATTATGCCCAGTAATGAGAGTCAATGTAGGATCATATTTTTTAACGTACATTTTATTTCGTTGATGCGCATGAATAGAAGATTAAGTTTTTACGTTTCTTTCATTTTTAGATATCCATTAATACATTTCAATGCAGTCCATTAATTTGCATTTTATTAGAGCCCATTGGTAGGCACGTCAATGAAGGCCATCTAACGGTAATAATTCCTAGCTCCACAAATCTTAGTAATCCAAATCCAATACACTAAGTTCACTCTTTCTGGCATTCCTTAAGATTATTTGCAAGGAATTGGTCAGTGAATCTAATGTAAAACATTTTGCAAAACATTACAATGGCTAATTCAAGTCCTTACTAGGAACCGAACATGCTCAAGACAAACCTATTCTATATAATTACCATTTTATGCATTTATTTCTTGGGCAAGACTTCATATAATAGAAAAAATATTCATTGTGCTTGTAAAAAAGGATAGCTGTGTTTAAAGGTGTCTCCCAAGATATAGAACGCATTTGATGGATGGGTGTGAATTCTTAAAATAACAAAAGGAGATCATTGCCATGCTCAAAAATATTACATGCGTTTAAACTAAATCCAAATAATTTGAACCTCCATCCACCATTCTCTTGGGGTTCTTATTCTAAGACTCTGTGGTCGACCTATTTTATAGTGACACTGAACGATAGCCGAATGTTGTAAATTCAAGTATACATGTATTTTGTCTTCATCCATTGTCTTTTTAGGCTTTCCGTTCTTGAAATCTATACCAATATGTTACAATGAAGGCAACACTGCTGGATATGTAGGGAGAAGATAGGATCATCTACGAATCCTAACATTCGGTTAGTCTATGTTGATTGCAAGTAGAGTTCGTTTTGAGTCATAATCTAAAATTCTATTTTGCATAGTGATATAGTATATTGTGTACATCAATGACGTAGAAGTTGACATTCTCATTGTTAATGTCATTTTTATCTTCCATTTCAATCAATCCAGGCTTGGTGTGGATATTTTAGGAAAGGAATAAGAACACCACTTCTCTTGCTGCAGTAGCAATAAAATTTTCAATCTAGAATAGTGTTGAATGGTAGGCAAATAGATATACCACATTCTCGGTCATTGCTTAGATAGTGGTACAAATACTTCTCTGGTGAAATATGACACATTGGTGCACTATACGTACCCAAAATTATAAGGTACTGTACATCACCAGAAAAAACGTAACAGGTGCCCCAATGATGATACAGGTCCTCCTCGCAAGGTGTTTGGGATCTGGAAAAGATCTCCAAGTGTGCGTTAACGTCCCGCATGCCCCGCTTAGCCCCCTGCATGCTTTGTTTTTCCCTTTTCCTCTCTTTTCCTTGACCTTTTGCTCTTCAGTGACGAAACCGCCACCCTGCTTGGGCAGCGGTCTCATGTACCTGCCGCCCCTGCGCAGGGTGGCAGTCCTTTACGCATTTTCCAGAAATGCTCTTTTAACACGACTCACGTAAATTTTCAACGTTTTACCAGCTTTCTTTCACCGCCATAAGCTTGCATTTATGATTCTGGTTCCCTAGAATAGTATTTTGCCATTGTTTATAGTTTAAGAGTTCTATTTGGTTTTTACCCTTCGGGTAAATGCAAATGCTATAAATAGTTGGCTTGTGCTCAAGCAAATGGCCCCTCAAATTTGCCTCTGAATTTCTCATTTGCAATAGATTTAGCCTTTCATTTCTGTCTTAGGAGTTCTTAGTTTCATTTCATTAGCATGCCTAGTTAGTGTTGTTTTGCTGTTAGGAAGCCACATATCCATCCCTTGTGCAAAGTGTTGTTATCATTTTATCCAAATCCATTGGAGTAGAATAGTTTGTTTTCAATAGGAAGCCATTAAAGTTGCAGGTTTTGTTCTTCAAACAGGATAGTTTCAGGTTCTGGACGTTTCATGTCGCATGACTCGCAATAAATCCCGCTAGGAATTGTGTAAGCCAAGCTCTGTACTCTTGTGATATCCCTGTCCTACTCGCATTGTATTCAGTCTGTATCTTGAGCTGCCTTTATCCCAATATCTAATTCTGTTGATGCTAGCATTACACGCTTTTCTGGATCCACGTGAACATGAAGGAAAGAGAAGATCACACTGAGGGGACAAGATCACACACACCATCGGATTTGCCATTGTTTTGTAGAATCCAGGTTCTAGCTTTCAAAGGTTCTAGTTAAAAACTTATCAAATAAAGTAGCCAATCACTTTCATTTTAGTCAAATTCTACTCTCGATATTGTCAGGGAAGCTGTGGGGATTGATAGTTTCTGAGAAACTATGATTCACTCCTCACTTCTAAGGTAGGATCGAGAGCCTTGAAAATAGATTAGAGTCAATTATTTCAGGTTGTTTAGAATAGATCTACACAATTACACAGACAAATAGCTACACTCGGTCGCTCTTGTTTGTTTTAATTTTGTTCATTAGATTAATTGTCAAATTATAGGTATGATAAGAGTAAGTTGCTCTTTTAAAAATTTCCTTCATAAAATTTCATCAGAAAATACAAAAAAAAAGGGAGAGAGAAATCATATATGCTATAGATATATCTTCACGTATCTTAAATTTCATTTTGCTGCAGTAAATCAGTTTTATATCATTGTTACTTTTGTATGACAATCACGGGACCTAGGGAGCCCAGAGAATACGTATTCGAGCCAATCGTGCCCCAGCCCAATCTCATCACAGCAATAACTGATATAGATCAAAATCTTAGGATCCAAGTCTTCGAAACAACGGTAGAGCTTGCAACAAATCAATTCACTAGTTGAGCAGGTTAAATATAGAAGACGACCCAACGCACACATTTTGGTCGAATAAGCCAAACTACAGATTACCCTAGATAAATATCCGCATGACTGTAGAAGGACCTGAAAGAGAGAAAACGTTTGGTTGTGACCCTTTGGTCCCACAGTCAGACGCATGAGACACCCTCACAGACATAGACGCTAGCTTAAGGATTCAAATTGCAAGAACACTTATAAGATACTCAGGAAAGATTGCACAATTGTTAATTCTGAATGTAGAGGCCGAAAAGGCATACGACTATTGGATACTAGGGATTAGGGACTGATTCCACACATGACCATAGCAGGTCCACAACAACCACGAGTCTACGGTTGTGATCCACAAATCCCACAACCCAACGAATCCACAGGTGAATCAGACATAGATTTTGGCTTACGCACATTAGTATTTAGATCCACTCCACTTCCGCCTACCATCATCGCAAAATTATCCTTGTTAGACATAGCAGCTAATAAAGCTAAATATTTCTAGACTAGACTAGAGAATCGACCATAGAATCCGCTATATATCCATCATCTATCATATGACCCTATCTGGAGACATACACGAAACCATCCTAGGTCATTTTCCACGTATCCCACAACCTATAGACCGGATCATGCCAGAGCTCGATATTGATTGGAGCCTTTGAGCAGTCATCCTTGCCGACCGATCTATCACGCTAGTTCAGGTTAGTAGGGCCTTCTTTTCCTTAGATTCGTAGATTCCATTAGTGCGTGTCAAAGATATAAGATTGCCTAACTAGTTTACCCATACCCTACGCATAATCCATCCCCACCGGCTGTCACAGAACGACCTTGGGAGGTCGGGTGCGAGGAAGAGTTACTTGTAGATTCCCATTCTCGCTTGTCACTTTTTCATCGTACAATGCACCTATCTATAAAAAAAACGAACAGAAATAACAAATTCAAAGATTTCAGAAAAAATTGTTATTTATTCCACAAACTATATCCTCAGCCTTTATTATGAGGCACTTTTAAATTTAAAAGACAAACCAATTCCTACTTGCACTGACGAGGAGTTGATGAAGTTGTCAATTCCATTTGAAGAACAACATGTATAAACTATTTAGTTTGTATTTCAATTTTTGACATTACACTGCACAATTATTAACAATTTATGGTTTGCAGAGAAGATTTATTGAAGCCCTTCCGCGAAAAAAGGTGTTATCAAGAGGAAGAGGCCAACAACACACTGAGGCTTCGGGAGACTCCTAATATGAAATGGAAGCTCACTCCTCTCCGAATCCTTAACAGTTTGAAATCGTTAAACGCCAGAGAAGTAATACCTTCTCATATATTATTTACAAATTCCAAATTTGTATTTTTATTTTCCAATTTAAATTTTAACCAATTGAATTGACATAACATTCAATGTTGATGACATACAGGGACTTTGGACCATACTCATGTTTCGGAAACTCAACCTTCTTCCCCAACTCACTCCGTACAGTCACATGCATTTGTATCTCCTCAACAACCACCTAATACTACTCCTACACAACCACCCTTAGCACTGCAAAAAACTACCCCTCGACAACAAGGTACAAATTTTGAATACTATGTGTAATTTCGTAGGTTTTGCTTTTTTGGATTATTTTCTAGTTTTTAATGTTTTTTCTTGAAATTTTCAGTGCATTGCAGTCCTTCTGTTCAAATAGAGGCACTGACCCCCCCTCAACCAATAATTTTTAAAATGCCAACCAAAGGAACAATGAAAAAGAACATTGGTAAATGCATGCCAATCGCTTCGGCCCCTAGTGGGACACTAAAAATTGCCTCCTCCTTTCGAATTCCAACGCTCTCACTTAGTGGCTTGCCAAATGCAACGTGCATATCGGTTTTGAATAATATAAATTTAGATGAATATTATTTGGGCATTGATAGAAATGACCCAACTAGTTTTTTCAATACCCGTGAGATGATTGAAGGCCAGCAGGTATACTTCAATTTCAACATGCTTTACAATATTGAGGTACATTTAAATTTAAATTTATTTATCTAAATCTTGATTAATTTTATCACAAACAGGATCAGCCCACCCAAAGCCAGAAACCACTGGTATTTGATCTAGTCGAAAGCCCCCATACTTCTCCAACAAGATCATATTCATCAGATACAGATAGTGAACAGTTGCTACCTTTTCCTTTGGAGAACTTAATTGGTAATGATTATCAAGGCCATGTCTAGGAGTTTATTCTACCGCATATCAATCAGCTCATAGAATGGGAGAGAAGGTCTAAAGTTCTTATCAATGAGATAATTAGTCATTTTGAAAATCATTAGCAAAGAGATAGTTTATACGTTGCAGTCCAGAATCAACCTGCGAAGATGGATTCCTTACTTACCCAAGTAAGAAGTGGGACTATCACGTATAACAACAACTATAAAGATGAAATTTTGGATAAAACATTAAACAAATTGGAAAATATCAGTGCTGAGGCCCAGGCATATTTCAACAAATGGTCCAAGGACAAGGATCTGGTAGTAGTTGCAAATGCCAAGAGAGATAGAGCGGTTGTAAGTACTATCACTTGCAAACAATTTTTATTGTTGATTTGAAATTTCCATTTTTTAGTAATATGTTGAATTGACATTACTCTTTTTGTGCAGTTGAAATATGAAAATTTGAAGAGTTAAGCAAAGGTATTCCAAGTTCACTTGGAAACAACGAAGAACAGTTTATCTGCAGTGAAGAATTTGAAGGAAAATATTGTTTTGGTTAACAAACAAAACAATACACTAAAGCGGATAATTAAAGAGCACGACTTCGACCCTGAAATATTATTCAAAGCTAAGGCAGCAGCTGATCCAAATTTGTTGTCCCATGGAGATGCGAAAAACCAAGAAGAAAGAATTTTAAAAAATCTGGACAGTGTTGCAGAAGATCTTATAATTTTTGGGGTTATTTCTGTTGTTGGGGAAAGGGGTACAGCCACAGGGGAAGAAACGATTGGGGAAAGAAGCACATGAGTTTAAATGCATACAACAAAATAGGGAACCCATTGGAAAATAGAGGGTTGAAAATTTTATTATTGAGTGTGGAAACTTCAAATATTGAGTCTATATTTGAAAATTATATGAGTTTGGAAACTTTTATTATTGAGTGTGGTATTTGAATTTAATTATATGGATTTGATATCCTTTTAAAATTTGAAATACTATATAATCTTTAATTTTGATTGCATATGGATTTGATAGAATTTTTAGATTGTATATGGAGTTTATGCTTTTTGGTTTACTCTTAATGGTCATTGCATTAGATAGGGATGAATCATGATGACGTATGTTTCTTGTTTACTTGGATTATCATGAATTGTATGTGGACGTAGATGATGAATGTTATAGATGGATATAGATGATGATGAATGATGATAATGGTCCATGGATAATTGTTTTAAAAACATGGAATGATGATAGATGATGATGAATTATGATAATGATATGATTTATATGCATGATGATCAATTTTATGTGGACATAGATTTAGCTTCAAGCACGATAATTCTTCTTCTCTAGACATTTAAACTTGTTTTAAGATAATTCTTCTTCTCTATACTTGTAATGATATGATCATGATGTCATTAGAATGGATATAGATGATAAATAAATGGAATGTGTTAAAATGGATATAGATGTCAACCCACGTTTTCAAGAAAAATAAAAAGATTGTATTTAAATAAATGTAAATATATAGACCTTTAACATCTTTAATGATAACAAGTGTCAAGAGCTCAAAAAAATGTAAAGTAAAAAACAATAAGATTAAGGTGAAGAAGATACCTATTTAAAGTTGAAATAATCACTGCCACTGGTAATGTGCGAGATCTGTGTTTAAAGAAAACTCAACACGAGAAATGGATTAGTAGATAGATGGGTGAGTTTCCTGACATTGTCAGTCCCGAGAAGTACCAGCTTCCTCGGATGGATGTCAACCCACGTTTTCAAGAAAAATAAAAAAGATTGCATTTAAATAAATGTAAATATATAGACCTTTAACATCTTTAATGATAAAAAGTGTCAAGAGCAGAAAAAAAATGTAAAGTAACAAACAATAAGATTAAGGTGAAGAAGATACCTATTTAAAGTTGAAATCATCACTACCACTGGTAATGTGCTAGATCTGTGTTTTAAGAAAACTCAACATGATAAATGGATTAGTAGATAGATGGGTGAGTTACCTGACATTGTCAGTCCCGAGAAGTACCAGCTTCCTCAGATGGATGTCAACCCACGTTTTCAAAAAAAATAAAAAGATTGTAGTTAAATAAATTTAAATTTATAGGCCTGTAACATCTTTAATGATAACAAGAGCTGAAAAAAATGTAAAGTAACAAACAATAAGATTAAGGTGAAGAAGATACCTATTTAAAGTTGAAACAATCCATTATCAATAGCTTCTTCAAACTCGATGTTCTCTTATGTAGAGTGTGACGATGCGCCAATTCCACTCTCATCGTTGGGAACAGTTGCACTTGTAGCTGTATTATTCACACCTCTTATTTCACAAAGGGGATTCCAATGTGCAATTGCTCTGTCGAAAGGAAACTTTTCCATGGAGTAGTGAGATACATAACACCTCATGCAACTTTCCAGATTTTTATCCAACCTGTTTCTTTGTTTTGATTTTATAAATGATAATGCACTGAAAACCCTTTCGTCCTCCACAGACCCCAAAATCATTGTTTGGCATAACTCATATAATCTGAAATATTCACTGATATCTTCTTGTAAGATAGAACTTTGATAGATTCCTCGCCACAGCCTTGTAATAGCACCACTTTCAGAAGGTTCGTCTAAAATTTTATATTGGTTCCTCATTGTTGTTGCAAAATTTGTTGATTGAAACTTTAACAAATCAGCATTCAATATACCTTTGATTTCCATACCCTTGAGCTCTGAAGTCTTTGTGAATTGTTCCATTATTGTACCCATGGATTTATGGAAATGCTTTCTTACAAAGTCTGCACAACCACCTTCAGTATTCCAAAAATTAGGATTCATCACACCCATGGCTTCAAGAATTTTATCTTTGCATAAACGTTCTCTAATTTCTGATTATAAGGATTCTAATTTTTTTTTGAGCTTTATTCTTGTTTCAAATATAACAGACTCAAAGAGATTACGTGTCATAGGAACATCTTCTTGTTCTGATCTTGTAATATCTTGACGTTTTTGCCAAATGTGCAGTGGTATTTCCCTCCCATTAACAGTGATGCAGAGGTGATCGTGGATATTAAATCTCAAAAATTTGCTGGGATTTTTAAGATCTAATAAAGCTTTCCAATTCTCGAAAACAGGTGCATCAAAACTATCTTGGGAACAATACAATATATCAAGACTTTGACATACCATTTTTCTCATCCGTATAAAATCCACAATGTAGATTAATCTGCCCTGTGCATGCTTTTTCAGTGTATTGATCTCCTTTAACATTGGAAGAATACCAACCAATGTAAGCAATGTCTCCAAATCAGTTAAATGGAACAACAAGTCCCTTGCCCTATCAACTTCATGATGATATTTTTGCATGAAACCAACCAACGAAGGATACTCCTCATGAACTATGCATGTAGGTTCATACAAAGAGATCCATCTAGTCTCAACATCCTTCAGAAGTTTTCTATCATCTGTAATTCCAATTGCGAATTTTTGGAACTCAAGAAATCACTGTGGGTTGCTTTCCATATAGGCATGAAGTTCTCTTATTAGGTCTTCTAATTTAGCAACATTTTCATAGTTGCTTACCATTTTATATGCTAAATTCATTCTGTGAGCCATACAGGGAATTGGTAGCATATATGGGGCCACTGTTGTTTGTAGTCTAACACACAACCCTATTTGGCGACCCTGCATGATAGATGCACCATCTTCTCTGATGCATACCACCTTCGTAGCAATTTCATAATCAGTCATTCCAACGATATCTTTCAAATGTGAAACAACTATTTTATGTAGGTTTTTGGCATTACAGTTTTCAATCATTTTCATAACTCCCAACAGATGAGGTGTCCATATATGATTTTCCAAAGTATCATTTTATTTTAAGAACCTATAAAAGTCTTTGTTGGCCTAGATAATCCAAGAATGCATGTTTTTTTCACACAAGCATGTGTATGAAGACATTCGCACAAGGCAGTCATAAAAAGGTATGTTATAGTGCAAGCTTTGCTAAATGACAGAGATATAACTGTACATAGGTTTAGACACTATTTCATAAAGATGACTAAGGATATACCAGCAGTTACAAAATCTTAAGGGAAAATGTATTATATTAAAAAAGGGGAAGAGGGCTCATGCAAGGGTGAAGCAATGAGATTTGAGTATGAAGACTCTTTAAGATCTGCAGTAGTATCACAAAAAGATATTCAATTAAATTCTTACCAATGATCTACACTAGTTTCAGTTTTGATCTCAACAGGTAAGGTAGGCATGTAGATATTGTATGATGCACTCAAAAATAACTTGAAGGTACAAGATTTGATTTTTCAAAGTATCATTTTATGTTAAGAACCTATAAAAGTCTGTGTTGCACAATATAATCCAATAATGCATGTTTTTTTCACACAAGCATGCGTATGAAGACATTCCCACAAGGCGGTCATAAAAAATTATGTTATAGTGCAAGCTTTGCTGAATGACAGAGATAAAACTGTACATAGGTTGAAACACTATTTCATACCAGTAGTTACAAAATCTTAAGGGAAAAGGTATGATATTAAAAAAGAGGAAGAGAGCTCATGCAAGGGTGAAGCAATGAGATTTTGAGTATGAAGACTCTTTAAGATATGCAGTAGTATCACAAAAAGATATTCAATTAAATTCTTACTAATGATCTGTAGTAGTTTTAGTTTTGATCTCAAGAGGTAAGGTAGGCATGTAGATATTGTATGATGCACTCAAAGATAACTTGAAGGTATGAGAATTGATTGTTCAAAGTATCATTTTATTTTAAGAACCTATAAAAGTCTTTGTTTGCCTAGATAATCCAAGAATGCATGTTTAATTCACACAAGCATGCGTATGAAGATATCTGCACAAGGTAGTCATAAAAAAATAAGTATGTTATAGTGTAAGATTTCATGAATGACAGAGATATAACAATACATAGGTTGAAACACTATTTCATAAAGATGACTAAGGATATACCAGTAGTTAGAAATTCTAAGGGAAAAGTTATGATATAAAAAAGAGGAAGAGAGCTCATTCAAGGGTGAAGAAATGAGATTTGAGTATGAAGACTCTTTAAGATTTGCAGTAGTATCACAAAAAGATATTCATTTAAATTCTTACCAATGATCTGCAGTAGTTTTAGTTTTGATCTCAAGAGGTAAGGTAGGCATGTAGATATTGTATGATGCACTCAAAGATAACTTAAAGGTATGAGATTTGATTTTCCAAAGTATCATTTTATTTTAAGAACCTATCAAAGTCTGTGTTGGCCTAGATAATCGAAGAATACATGTTTTTTTCACACAAGCATGTGTATGAAGACATTCCCACAAGGAAATCATAAAAAGGTATGTTATAGTGCAAGCTTTTGTAAATGACAGAGATATAATTATTCATAGGTTTAAACACTATGTCATAAAGATGACTAAGGATATACCAGCAGTTACAAAATCTTAAGGGAAAATGTATGACATTAAAAGAGAGGAAGATCAGGGCTCATGCAAGGGTGAAGTAATGAGATTTGAGTATGAAGACTCTTTGAGATTTGCAATAGTATCACAAAAACATATTCAATTAAATTCTTACCAATGATCTGCAGTAGTTTTAGTTTTGATCTCAAGAGGTAAGGTAGGCATGTAGATATTGTATGATGCACTCAAAGATAACTTAAAGGTATGAGACTTGATTTTCCAAAGTATCATTTTATTTTAAGAACCTATAAAAGTCTGTGTTGGCCTAGATAATCCAAGAATGCATGTTTTTTTCACACAAGCATGTGTATGAAGACATTCCCACAAGGTAGTCATAAAAAGGTATGTTATAGTGCAAGCTTTGCTAAATGACAGAGATATAACTGTACATAGGTTTAAACACTATTTCATAAAGATGACTAAGGATAAGTACCAGCAGTTACAAAATCTTAAGGGAAAATGTATGATATTAAAAAAGAGGAAGAGGGATCATGCAAGGGTGAAGCAATGAGATTTGAGTATGAATATTCTTTAAGATTTGCAGTAGTATCACAAAAAGATATTCATTTAAATTCTTACCAATGATCTGCACTAGTTTCAGTTTTGATCTCAAGAGGTAAGGTAGGCATGTAGATATTGTATGATGCACTCAAAGATAACTTAAAGGTATGAGATTCGATTGTTCAAAGTATCATTTTATTTTAATAACCTATAAAAGTTTGTGTCGGCCTAGATAATCCAATAATACATGTTCTTTTCACACAAGCATGCATATGAAAACATTCCCACAAGGCGGTCATAAAAAAGTATGTTATAGTGCAAGCTTTGTTGAATGACAAAGATATAACTGTACATAGGTTGAAAATCTATTTCATAAAGATGACTAAGAATATACCAGTAGTTACAAAATCTTAAGGGAAAAGGTATGATATTAAAAAAGAGGAAGAGAGCTCAGCAAGGATGAAGCAATGAGATTTTAGTATGAATAATATTTAAGATCTACAGTAGTATCACAAAAAGATATTCAATTAAATTCTTACCAATGATCTGCAGTAGTTTCAGTTTCGATCTCAAGAGGTAAGGTAGACATGTAGAATTTATATGATGCACTCAAACATAACTTGAAGCTATGAGATTTGATTTTTCAAAGTATTATTTTATTTTAAGAACCTATAAAAGTCTGTGTTGGCCTAGATAATCCAAGAAATCATGTTTACTTCACACAAGCATGCGTATGAAGAAATCCCCACAAGGCGGTCATAAAAAAGTAAGTATGTTATAGTGCAAGCTTCGCTGAATGACAGAGATATAAATGTACATAGGTTGAAACACTATTTCATAAAGGTGACTAAGGATATACCAGTAGTTACAAATTCTTAAGGGAAAAGGTATGATATTAAAAAAGAGGAAGAGAGGTTATGCAAGGGTGAAGTAATGAGATTTGAGTATGAAGACTCTTTAAGATCTGCAGTAATATCAAAAAAAAAAAAAATCATTTAAATCCTTACCAATGATCTGTAGTAGTTTAAGTTTTGATCTCAAGAGGTAAGGTAGGCATGTAGATATTATATGATGCACTGAAAGATAACTTGAAGGTATGAGATTTGATTGTTCAAAGTATCATTTTATTTTAATAACCTATAAAATTCTCTGTTGGCCTAGATAATCCAAGAATGCATGTTTATTTCACACAAGCACGTGTATGAAGACATTCCCACAAGGTGGTCATAAAAAATTTAAGTATGTTATAGTGCAAGCTTTCCTGAATGACAGAGATATAACTGTACATAGGTTGAAATACTATTTCATATAGATGACTAACGATATAGCAGTAGTTGCAAAATCTTATGAGAAAAGGTATGATATTAAAAAGGAGGAAGAGAGATCATGCAAGGGTGAAACAATGAGATTTTGAGTATGAATATTCTTTAAGATCTGCATTAGTATCACTAAAAGATATTCGTTTAAATTATTACCAATGATTTGCAGTAGTTTAAGTTTTGATCTCAAGAGGTAAGGTCTTTGTTATTTGAATCTTACTGATGATTAACATAATCCCAAGTGGAACATATGAGTGTCTTAATGATCTAGAAGACTGTATATCAAAATTATGACATGAAGGAAGTCTAAGCAATGAATAAGGTTGAGTCAAACCCTTATCACGCGTCAACTTTCTTTATCACACGTCAACTCAAACCCTTGCCACGCATCAAATGTCTCTATCGTATGTAAATTGTATCTGTCACGCGTTAACTATATCTATCGCACGTCAAATGTCTCTATCACACGTCAACTGTCTCTGTCGTGCGTCAACTGTCCCTATCGCGCGTTAAATATAACCCTTATTGCGTGTCAACTATATTTGTCACGCGGTAAGGTATTTGTTATTTGAATCTTACCGATGATTAGCATAATCCCAAGTGGAACATATCAGTGTCTTAATGATCTAGAAGACTATATATCAAAATTATGACATGAAGGAAGTCTAAGCAATGAATAAGGTTGAGTCAAAACCCTTATCACACGTCAAATGTATTTGTCGCATGTCAACTCAAACCCTTGTCACGCATCAAATGTCTCTATCGCATGTCAACTGTCTCTGTCACGCGTCAAATTTCTCTGTCGCACGTCAACTGTCTCTATCGCGCATCAACTTTCCCTATCGTGCGTTAACTCTAACCCTTATTGCGTGTCAACTATCTCTGTCCTGCGTTAACTTTAACTCTATCACACGTCAAATGTTTAAAATGTTTATTGCATTTAACTTCTTAACCCTTGTCACACGTCAACTATCTCAGTCTCTCTTCAAATCTAACTCTGTCATGCGTCAACTGCTTAACCCTTGTCGCCTATAACTGCTTAACCATTTTCACTTTCAACTACTTAACCATTATCACCTGCAACAGCTTAACACTTGTCACGAGTCAACTACTTAACCCTTGTCATGCGTTAACTACTTAACCCTTATCACACATCAACTGCTTAAGACCTTTTTCACACATCAACCAAATATCATCTGTCACCCTATTCTAATCTACTAACAGGCTCACATCAATCTCTTTTGCTTAAGAGTATGCGAGTTCACGGTATTGGTAATTTGGTAAGCGCTACTTGTGGTAGTAACTAGTAGCGCAATATACTACCCGGTGAATCACCTAGGTTTACATAGGAGATGTTTTCAAATGTAGGCGAAGCGGACCCCAAAAAAATTATATACCGTAAATTTTAGGCTAACAGGACACTGACCCGCTCTGAAAAAATCACCTTTTCAAATTTTCATAAAATTAAATTTTCGCCATATTACGAATATTTGCCACTAAAATTATCCTTGCATTCAACACTTCCAAAACAAGAAATTTTATCTATATATATATATATATAGTTTTCTCGAAATTTTGATCTCACCAAGGGAAATTCATATTTATTTTTAACAACATGAAAGTGTCTTGTTGAGTTATAAGGACTTCAAGCATGATGTTATTCCTAACCCAAAATCTCATTAAATCTTGTACTCTTTACACTTACAACGTACGTTGGTCTCACTATTGATATTTTTGAACAATTAAAATTCAAATGATACATAATTTGCACTAAGGGATTCATGACTATAAGAAGTTTTGACATTGCACGTATCTACTTATTTCATTTCTCTTAGACCATCAAGAATTAAACACATATAACAAGACAACCCAACAACTATATTCTTCTCAAATTCCTTCCAAGGAACAATTTAAATCATTGTGTGAATAAGCATTAGAGTTTCCTTCACCAAAAACCTTAAGAGAGGCTTTATGATCTCCTAACTTTAAAAGCATTTCAGGGATGGTGGATAAAATACCCCATATGAGAAACACATGGTAATCCAATACTACATACTAAGGGACACATTTATCTAAAAGGTACAAAAGGGGTTCAAATGCAAAAGTTATAAAATTTTACGCATTCAAAAACCATCTAAATCCATATTTACAATCTTTGATAGTCACGCATCGTATCCCCTTTCTCCAATAGCATCAAGAGAGGTCACTCGATAAATTTCATTTATTAGTGCTTGAGGGTTTCCATACCTTACCACAAGATAAAATTTAGAGAAATCAAATGTCCATGTCTTACAAGGCATTTGTGCCACTCGAGTTATTCCAAGATTAAATTTTGTCACTTTTGTTTAATATTTATCTTATAAAGGGTTCTATTAGATTCAGTTTGTTTATTTGACTTCCAATAAAATATATCATGTTGGTACTGTTGTTGCAAATCAGCAGCACCCCCTGGATGTTGATCAGGTTTCTAGTTTGATCATATTAGCATCCAGTGTGATTGCACAACATTGAATCCTTTCCCCAAGTGTGGGACTTGTAAAATGAGAAAGGAATCTCCAGTTTAGAGGCTAGTTCCTAAATTCCTCTGGTCAGATTTATCACTTGCAAGTTGCAGAGGTCTATATTCCAATCCTACCCTAAATTCCAAAGGAGACGGAGATAGAGAATGCAGATAAACTAAAACTAATGCTGATAGGTGATACACCAAAGGAGTGGTAAGCATTTTTTACTTCTGCAGGTTGACACAATTCATAAAATGCAACAAAACATCATGCACAAACTGATAACTGTAATGAAGAATCAGAAATTAGTCAAACAACACTAGCATAGGATGGAAAATTAATCACAGGGCCTGTATTGGTATTTTAACATCAAAATAACTTGCATTACAACACCTGAGAGGAAAAAATGAGTTGCAGTTCTTAGAAAAGGTTTGAAATTCCACCAAAATCACTTCCAAGGTGAGAAAGGGGACCTGCAATACACAAAAAATGTTCAACCTTTGAAAAATGAGCCAAATCTGGCTTTTACAGTGCAAGGGACGAGCCCAGGAGAGAGAAATACGGGAAAACATGGGAGAGGTTCAATCATTGACCAAAATGAATTAAAAATAGCATGGGCATCCTTACAAACCCATTCCCTGACATTTTTAACCATGCTGGGAGAGAATGCGAGCCATTCTTCATTAAAAACGGTGGTTGAAACGTCATTTCTGCTCATCACCACATGCCAGAGATGTTTTTCAATTTTCTCTCTCCAAAATACATTAAAATGCAAAATTGACCCCAGAATCTTGTAGATAATTTTTCTAGCTTTCCATTGATATAAAGAACGTGAAAAACTGAGCTCTGGATCGAAAGATATGGCGATTTGAAATTTTAGGGAAAAACAGGGCCAAATCAGGCGGCGGGCAAAAATTTTGAATTTTTCACCTTTTTTGTCATTTTGGAAATTTTTTCAAAATTTCTTTGCGCTCCACCTTTTCAGATGCCACGTGGCACATCCTTATTGGGCGCGGGCCCATCATGCTCTCTTTTCCTTCATTTTTCCTTTGGAAAATTTTCCAAAAATTTCCCACGGGGCCGATGAGCTTGGGACGCGTGGTAAGCGCCGATTGCACGCAGGCCTGTCTTTCCAGATTTTTTTGCGGGCTGCTTTGATAATTTTCACCTAGACACATGTCAAAACCCCATTACATGTGGGTTTGTCCTTCCAAAATTTCCTCGCGGGCTTGACCTTTGTTTTGGCGCCATCTGGACACGTGGCGAGATTCTATTGCTTCGCAATAGGGGGGCGGGCTTTCCCTTATGAATTTTCCTTTATTTTCTCCTTGGGGAAATTTCCCAAATTCTCCCCTCACTCCACCACTCCAAGACACATGGCGACATATAATTGGTCGTGGGCTCCCAGCAAGCATTTTAACCTTTGTGCGAACACATGGGAAAAATTCCCAAATTCCTCCCACACCCCGCCAGTGCGGGCTCTGATGACACGTGGATCGACTTGATTCATTGGCAGGCGCAACGGGCCGAAACCTACCTTTTGAAATTTTTAGTGAAACACTCGGTAAAAAACCAAGTTTTCCTCCAACCCCCGCCACCTCCGGCTCCTTAGGACACGTGGCGAGTTTTTATTGGGCACGGGCCCTTCCTTCAACATTTTCCATGCGCAACACTTAGCCCAAATTTTCAAATAGCTCCCCTGGACACGTGGCATTACCTAATTCGTCGGTGGGCCGATGGGGAAAATATTTCCATTTGAAATTTCACCAAACACTTGGTAAAAATTACAAGTATTCCTCCAACCCCCGCCACTTCCGGGACACGTGGCGGCATCTCATTGGCTGAGGGCCTTGAAAGGGAAAATTTCCCACAAAAACTCCGCCGAGCCATAACTCCAAAAATACATGGAGTTAGGAGAAAAAATTTACCTTTTTGGAAAGATGAGAAAGATCTCTATCCAATGGTACCATTTCCATAAAGTTTTGAGTGCCTAAAAAGCAAAAAATTATGACTGAGGCACAAGAGGGGGAAGAATGAGAGGGGTTAGCCACAAAATGAGCAGGGGCACATTTTGGGTAACAGGTACCTGAATCGATTCTCCCTCAAAATTTTGAGCAACATCACTAATTTACAGGAAGCTTAGAGACAGATAGATCATGGTGAGTTTTTTTGTAGCTGGGGATGAGACCTAACTGGCCCTTTGTCACTCAAATGTGGAGAAATGGATAGCACCCTCAAGAGGATTTGATCTATCCTCACTATTTTAGGTTGTGCCTTTCAACCAAGGTAAGAGAACCCTTTTGTAGCTTGTTATTTGTGGAGGAGGTGGAGATATCCTTCCTAATGAAGTTGTTACAGATACCTTGAAGAGAATATGATCAATGCAAAAAAATCTAACTCTCACGAGTTGTCACTCTAGATAGTGGAGATATTCTCTAGGCAAGGTTCAGGCTACTAAAGACATTTGAAATCCTGATTGTTTCTGCATGTTTTGGTAATAGAGATTATGCATTTTCATACACATAGGAAAAACAGGGGTAGTACAGGTAGGATTGGTTGTTTTTAAATAAATTTTTTGTGGGAGGTGGGGTAAGATGAACTGGACTCACCAGATCCTTGAGGAATCTTACAAAATGGAAGGTTAAACCAATAGAATGCCACAGAACAGCTAAAATGTTTCTTTAACCAGAATATGTCCTTCAATGGAGGCCCGGATTAGGATTTTTTCACACAATCTTTGAGATTCTATCACGAAGGATTGAGTTAGAAAACCCAACAAAGCATCAATATCTAAGCCAAATCACGCCTAAGGTACACCCAGAGGCTTACAGACAATCTCTGTCAACAAATGAAAGAAAAGTGATTTTAAATCGTTTATTTCATTCCCAGATGAAGGATCTTCCGAAAAATGAAATTGTAGATGCCACTAAACTATCACAAGGATTGAGACCTGTGTGATTGGAACAAATTTTAATACAAGATTGCAATAGGAACAAGAAAAACTATTTGGATACACTCAGAGATAAAACAAATGCATTTTTCTCAAGATCAACACAGAATAACTTGAGTTTGATTTAATCTATCATCAGGGGAAAGTTTCTAGAACAATCTCAAATATTTTCAATGGCTGTACACTTGCAACCACCTTGACACGATTAGATTCAATACAAAATAGATATACTAGCTTCTCAAAAGGCTTCTCAAAAAGGATGGGCTCTGTCAATCCTTTTTCTATTAGAAAAATCAATCCCGACCCCTCATACTCCAACCCTTTTCACGGAAAAATCCTGCCTATTTATATCATTTTACAACAAGGCCCTTTTCCCTCCAAAACCAGAGACATTGAGTGTACCAGTGCTCACCGTGATCTCGATCATGATCCCCAAAATCAGATCTGTAAAAAGTTATCAGGTGCTAAGGGGGCAGATCTCTTTGAACATCTCTTGCATTCAACTCCTTGCTCTGGGAGATCACTTTTCTCTTTACTCGCCAACCACTTCCCTCCCTATTCTGTCCAATCTGGTTCTTTGCTTTCCCAGGAAGAAGAAATGAAAGATCAGATCATGCCCAAGGGTCAGATGTCATCTTAATGGTAGAAGACGTCACCTGATTTTTCTCACCAAACCCAGATATCAATAGGTCATTTGCATGCCAAAGAAAGAAGAATCCAGCCAAATCTGACAGTCAGATTGGATATTAATGGTGAGAGAAATTTACACACCTTCCCCACAAAACCAAGCCTCTAGATTAATGTTCCTCTTCATTAGGGAGACTCCAAAAAATGAAAAAAAACCATAAGAATACGCATCCCTAGAGGCTCTGGAGTGAAGATGGTGGCAAAAATTAGATACAAATGCACATATACTGTTGATTTTCTACATTGAATTTGCACCATCCATGTGGGAGATCCAATTTCAAAGCGATCTTGCGGGTTCCTTTTTTCCTTTTGCAACTTTTGGAAAATTACAAAATTTTCACATTTTGTTCCACGCCTCCATCCTTGAGAAATGACCCTGACATGTGTCCTAAGGTGGGCCCCAAAGGAACCTTGGCCAAATTCTGCTATTTCACCTCCTTTTTTTAAAAGGGAAATTTTTCCAAATTTTCCCGAGAGCCACACCCTTCCGCTGTTGACTAGGGCAAAGTTTTGACTATTTTCTGTCAGCTTTGTGGGCCATTTTGATGTTTTAATCCTTTTGGTAACAAGAGGCCAAAAAAATCCAATTTTCCTCTGATGGTCCACTTCCCTGCTCCTTTGACATTTCAAATCCAACATTGACCTCCCTTTTGTCGATCTTATGGGCCATTTTGATGTTTTGATCCTTAAAAGGCTAAAAATCCAACTTGCCTCCAATGGTTTGTTTCCATGCCTTTTGACTTTTCAAACTACCATGCATCACAATGGTGCATATTGAGATGGTTCCCAAAATTTTATATTTTGAATGAGTGCATGCTCACCACGTGTCTTGGCATGGAAATTTTTTTTTGAAGGTTTATAGCTCAGCGGAAGGTGCCATGTGTCAGGGTCTGAGGAAATCTCTTTTGGCCGTTGAAAATTCCAAGAAAAATGCAAAGTGAGTGGAGGCCTCCAAGTGTCCTCCTAGTGCTTCTTGGTAACAAGAGGAAAAATGAAATTCAAGGGCCATTCCTTAAACATTCATGGTCCCCCCACGTGTCCCAGGCCTCTCAAAACAATTTTGAAAAAGGACTAAGGATGGTAGGCCCCGATGGAAGCTTCCATGTGTCTTCATGGCGTAATTTCAAAATAGTGCCCAAAAACGGAGACCCTAAATGAGCACGGGCTCTCCACGTGTCCATGGCCTGCCAAAATTATATCAACTACATGAAAAAATTTCTAAGTCTAGGAAAAGCAGCGAAGTCCTCCACGTGTCCTCCCGGTGCAACTCCAAGGCCAAACAAAAAGGTGATTCTTTAAATGAGCATCATTCCTCCACGTGGAAAAGTTTTGGGTTAAAAATTTCCACAAATTACCTCCAGGAGTGCCTGCATCTGACCTGCATCGAATAAAAAAACCATGTGGACACCCTACGGAGTGAAAATAAGAAATTTTCCCCTGCCACTTAAATTTTGCTTTAACTCAGAGTTTGGCGTGGCTGCGGGGTGAGTTCAAACCTTTTTGCTAAAGTAGCCAAAAAGAACAAGTTCAGAAAACAATTCCGCCATGCCCACAATCCAATTATAAGAAGCCATGTAAGCACCAAAAGATCCAATCAGAATTGAACGGAACCACAAGACAAAATTTACCTTTTTTACAAAAAAGCAAAAAGTGATAATTTAAAGAATTTTGCCTATTATCCCCTGACCAACCAAAATAAGCCACGTGACTGAAAAATGCTAAGGAATAACTTTGAAAGGAAATAGATACCTGTCGAGACCATCAAAATACCATAGAAGTTCACCATTTATATGCCCATAACCCATGATTTTTCGCTAAGGATGAAATTTTTTGGAAACAAAACCAAGTGAATCATGGTTCTGAGCATCCTTTCGACCATGGGTTTGGATTTTCAAAGGCATGCAAATGTAAATTGATCATTCTCGAGCTTCCATGGTTAGGGAAAGATATGGAAAATGGCAAGGCCCACGGATTTTGAAGAAGTTAGGGAAAAAATAGGGGAAACTCAGAGATTCCTTCAAGGAGGGACATGACAATGGATTCTATAAACAATTCGATGCATTTCAAATGGAGGTAGAAGCTTTCAGAACACCCACATCGAGAGACAAGATGTTTCAGACACGTAGACAGAGAAAAAATAATGGTAAATGGGGGTGAGACAAATTTAAGCACCAACCTCGGCTCCTACTCGGGGATGGGCACTCCCTACGAGTGCCACAAGAAAAAAAGAAGACCAAGTGCCGAAATATTCTTTGCACAAAGGAGTGAACTTGTAGAGCACAAAACTAGGACTATCCCCCACCAAGAAACTAGAAACTAGAAAAAACAAGCCACCGAGGGCCAGAACGAACAAGAACACGGAAGACATAAAACAAACCAAAAAACTATACATTGTACAGATGATGTTCACCTTGGTTCTAGGGAATCAATCCAAGAAATGTTTCAAATGCCTATCATTAATAGGCAATTCAAGAAATTATCCATCCAAATCCTTCAAGAAGAATGTATGTTCACAAAATCTAATATCAATGGAGTAAGGGCCCATCCATAATGAGTCAAACTTGCCATGATTTCCCTTATCTTCATGTCTGTTATCCCATAGCAACACAAGATCTCCAACATTGAAAGCTCTGGGAGTGACCTTCTTGTCAAATAAATTCTTCAGTTTCTCTCTGAACTTTACATGCCTCTGGTGGGATTCCCTCCTCTTCATCAAGATCAAAAATCTAGTTAATGCGAGCATCATAAAGACTTAGCTCTTGATCTTCCAGCTGTTGCATAAACTGATATGAGGGTAATTGTGTATGTAGGGGCAACAGGGCTTGAGTTCCATACACCAACTCAAATGGACTCTTTCCAATGGCTTTTTTAATAGTAATTTGGTCTACCCATGCAACAAAATTCAGTTGCTCACCCCATTTTCTCTTGTTCAATTCCAAGGTCCTTCTGATAATTTTCAGCAAATTTTTATTACTAGACTCAACTTGTCCATTTCCTTGGGGATTGTAATTAGAGGCATATGTCAAGTTGATCCCATACTCTTTACACATTTCCACCAAAGGTTTAGCTCTAAAGCTCATGGAATTGTCAACAATAATCTTGATTGGCACCCCAAACCTGCAAATGATATGGTTCAACAGAAAATCCATGACCATTTGGTGTGTTGCTCTTTTGGTGGGGATTTCCTCCACCCACTTGGTGAAGTAATCAGTGGCTACAAGAATCCACTTGTAGCCAGCACTTGAAGGGTCTGAAATATCACCAATGAAATCCATTACCCATTTCTTGAATGGGGATTCAATTGATACAGGCTACAAAAGAAGGGAGCCTGAAGCTTTCATTCTTCTAGAGAAGCGCTGACAACTCTCACATCTTCTAACCAACAAGGTTGTATCCTTGAAGAGAGTTGGCCACCAACAACTAGCCCTCAAGATCTTGTGTGTTGTGACTCTTGCAGAAAAATTCCCCCCACACACTCCTCCATGGAGATCAACATTTATCTTGGGGGCTTCATCTTCAGTAATTCATCTTAAGAGCACTCCCTCTGGGTTATTCCAAGCTAACCCATAATCAGTAATGACATATTTCTGGGAAGCCAACTTAAGAGCTCTTTTCTGGTTCTTACTTAAATACTCAGGGTAGTATAAGTGTCTGAGATAGAAAATTACATCCTTGTACCACTAAGAACTCATCAACATTTCAAAAACACCTGCCCCTTCTTCTTCTACCTCATTTACCTCAATAGTTTGCAAGTTTCTCTCAGCCATAAGCTTATCCAAGACCAAACCTCTTACCAACTTCGCGGTTTGGATATCCATATCATATTCTTGCAACTTTTTCACCCACCTGCATCTTTTACTTGAGACTTCCATCTCTTACAAGATGTCCCTCACCATGGTGTGGGGAACATAAGCAACCACTTTGGAACTTAGAATGTAAGGCCTACAAACTTTTGTTACTTTTACCAAGGAAAATGCTTTCTTCTCCATAATAGTGTATTTCAACTCAGCCCCTGCAATGCCTTACTGAAAAAGGCAATTAGCCTCTCAGCCCCTTCATCATCTTTCTACAATAGGACAAATGCAATAGTGTTCTTTAAAGCAAAAGAGAATAGTTGAAAGGGCTTCTTATAATCAGGAGTTGCTAGAACAGGTGCATGCTTTAGTGCCTCTTTAATCCCATTGAAAGCTTAGATGGCGTCCTCCTCCCATTTGATGGTCTGGTCCTTCTGTAACATGGAAGTGATTGGAATGGTCAACTCAGCAAAGTTTGATATAAATCTTCTGATGAAGTTTATCTACCCAAAGAAGGACTGAATTCCTTTCTTGGTTCTTGGAATTGGGACCTTGCTGATGGCCTCTACCCTTTCTAGAACAATCATCACCTCTTCTTGTGACACAATGTGACCAAGAAATTTTGCCTTCTGCACTCCAAAATGGAACTTATTTGGATTGAGTGAGATGAAATATTCTCTACATCTTATCAACATCTTCTCTAAGTGCAACAGGTGATCACTTCTCTTCCTGGAAAATACAGTTACATCATCTTGATAAACTACAATAAACTCATTGATGTAACTAGCAAAAGCAACATCCATTGCTCTTTGAAAAGTGGCTCCAGTGTTCATCAAACCAAAGGGCATCCCGACATATACATATGTTCCTAAGGAGTGGTAAAGGCTGTCTTGATCCTTTCTGATTACTTCATCACAACTTGGTTGTAACCAGAGAAACCATCCAAGGTAGAGAGCAATTTAGAACCAATCAGTAACTGCAGCATGTTTTCCATGTTTGGTAAAGGATAATTATCCTTCATTGATGATCTGTTCAGATTTCTAAAGTCCACACATAACTTGATGTTACAATTCTTCTTTCTAACTGGGAACAAATTTGCTACCCAAGAAGAATACCTTGTGGGCTGAATAAGCCCTCCATCTCTTAGCTTCTTTAGTTCTTCTTGCATTTGAAGAGATATAAGTGGATTGATTGGCCTCTGTTTCTTCCTGAATGGCTTGGCATTAGACTCCAAGGGAATCTCATGTTGAAATAGGTCCTCTCTGTATGCTTTGAGTTCAGAGTAGGTCCAAGCCATGCAATCTTGGTATTTCTTCAACAATTGGATGTATGACTGCTTCTCCTCCTTGCTGAGATTGATTCCCAACCAAATTCTCCTTAGTTTCCCCTTTGTACCAAGATCGTGCTCCTCAATATCCCTCGAGGCTTCCACATGCCTATTAATAATGCAATCAGCATTGTCAAAATTTGATTCAAGAGCAACCAACCCTCTACGAATGGTATTGGTCTTTATCTGGATGATGCCCTTACAAAACAAGGTTTCCTTTCCCTCTGTTGCACACACCATTGGCTCTCAATCAATGTATTAATAAAAAAACTCTCCCTTGCTCTACAAAAATCTTCTGATCTGAGCATCATCATCAAAAATATGCAAGTGTTAAATATTGTCAGGGATAAAGGGTCTTGTCAATACCTCAACATCATATTCACAATATTGGGACATTGTACAATTTTCAAACCAAGACCCCAACACTGCAAGCTTGTCTGCCAAGTCATTAAATTTCCTATCATGATGCACTATGTTGAATGAATCAAACGTCTCAATAAAATCCCAAACTGCATGTTTATAATGTTTCATTCCCCGATTCTTTGTGGCATAGAATTTTCTAACTTGTTTTATAATTAATTCTGAGTCTCCTTTGACAACGATGTCCTTGATACCATATTTCCAAGAAATTATTAAACCTAACAATAGTGCCTCGTACTCAGCAATGTTGTTAGTGCACTCAAAATTAAGCTTGAAGGAAGAAACAAACTTTTCTTGGCTTGGAGAAAGCATAACAACACTAACACCATTTCCAAATTTGGAGCAAGCTCCATCAAACAATAGGGTACAAGGAGAGCCTTCCTACTCAAGACACTTGCATTCTTCAATCTTGTGCTCCTGTCCATCAGCAAATCCTACAAAGTTATCAGCATCAACATTTGTGTACAATACTTCATAGGATGCATTGTTGGAATCCTCAATAAGGTGCAACATTTTCTTCTCCTCATACAACTTGACAAGGTTTCCATCAATTGGAATGGTGGCATATGAAATATCCATTTGGACACTCCCACTAACACTTGTAGCCCATTTTCTTGACAATAGCATGCCCCACTTGGCTGGGCAGTCAACAATGAAGACATCAAGTTTTAAATTGTTAACTGGGTAAGCTATAAGTTGCACCACCAAATCCTTCACACATCCCATAACTAACACTTCTCTGGAGTCCATGGCAGTGCATTTCCCATATGCTACTATTACTTTGATATTCATCTCATTTATGACTTCCAAAGGCATGACATTACATGATGCCCCTGAGTCAAACATGTAGTTATGGAGTAATCTGTCCTTAATGATTGGAGTGGTGAAGAATGGATCCACATTCAGCTGATAATCCACTAAGCATGTCCCCAAATAGACCTCAGGCGGTTCACCTAGTTCCTCCAATGTTGGTGGTGCCTCTAATTCTTCAATGATTGGAGGAGTCTCCATAATGTTTACATTTCTGATTAGGGAAATCTTCTCTTCTTTCAATCCCAAGTATTCAAATGCTCTCTTTTTGTGCTCAGGAATCCTAAGCAACTCAACAATTGGAACAGAGAATTTGATTTGGCTTAAAACTTGGGAAACGTCATATGGTACATTCTTTGGCAAGGCAGTATTGGAAGGAAAGCTAACACACTCATTAGGTGTTATAGGATTTTTGACAGCTTGGGCGTGAGGGGGGGTATGATTTTTGTTTGGGACAACAGGGCCTTTGGAAGATGCATCTTTCTTAGGAGCCTCTTCAGGAATGTTTGAAAGTAAAGGAACTTTTGGTTTGGCTTGAGGGTCTATCCCTTTAACAACCCTAGTTCTTGTGTTGTACTCTTTTTCTTGAGCCACAACAACATTCATCAATAACTGCCTATCCTCCTCAGATGAGATTCCTCCAGCATACTTCTTTATCATTAAAGCCCTTAAATATTCAAAGTCATTATTTGGAAATTCAAAAGCTTGTACAATATCTAATTCTAAAGTATAAAAAGGAGGAAGAAGTGGTACCCTCTTAATGTAGTCCCAAAAATTGGCAGTAGTCTGGGCACTTATCACCTCAGTTGAAGTTGCCCCTAATTTTGAACTCATGGAGCAGCCCATCATGCAGACATCGTCATCATTATCATCATCAACTTCTTCATCTTCTTGCTGATCTTCTTCACAAGGATCATGGGGCATGAAACATTTGTCACACCAATCAATTACCTTTGTTTATTCCATAACATCAACTTTGGCAGCCAAAGGATCAGGCACCATTCTATTTTCCCCACCTTGAGGCTGCCTATTTCCAAATCCAACATGTCCCTTTCCTATTTCATCATATCTTTGGTGATTTGTAAACCTGTCTTGGATTTGTTTCTTGTGTTGACCTTGTGAGCCTTGCCCAATTCCTTTCTCATCCCGGGCTAGTTTGTAGGAAATTTCTTTGACAGCCCCTGCCAAAGTCTTCATAACTTCTTCCAAATCACTAACCTTTCTTGTCTGAGGTTTGTCTGGGTGAATTAGTTTTATAATCTCCCTTTTGGGAGGCTTTCCAATTTCCTTGATGTTACTCTCAATTTGTAGGGCCATGGTGAATTCCTGCCTCAAATTAGTAGGGTTTTTGTCCCTCAAGTAGTAAGCAGCCTTTTTATCAAATGCATCTGAATCTTTGATCAAACATGATTCATCACATGGCCTTATCCTAACAGGAAATCTTCTCAAATTCTTATTGAACCTTGTGTTGAAATCATGTACTGACTCATTAGGATTCTTCTTGATATTTTCAAATTCTGATAGAAGAAACCTAGGGTTAGTTCTATCACCATACTATAACCTAAATGCATTGTTCATCTCAGTCCAAGAATCAATAGAGTTATCTAGAAATTCTTTATACTAGTCCCTTGCATCCTCTTCCAAAGTGTGAACAAACAATTTAATGTATACATCTTCATGTTCAATCTCAAATTATTCCATCATGTTGATAAAAAGCTATAAATGTTGATCACTAGTTATAGAATTGTTTCCCTAGAAATTTGGTAGTTTGTTCCTTACATCTTGAGGTACTACATTTGGATAACCATCCATTCCCAAAAAATGTATAGGCCCAAAGGTGTTTACAACAAATGGAGGTCTGGGTGGGGGATGAGCCATATTGATTCGAGGAGGTGATCCTGGAGGGGTGACAAATTGATAAGGGGTAGAGGGTCTTTGGAACACAGGAGTATAACTTTCAAAATGGATATCCCCCAAAGGCCTTGTCTTTTAGAAATCCCTATCAACCTCTAAAAAGATAGGTGAAGAATGAGAAGCAAAATTTTCAAAATCAAATGAAGGCCCTTCTCCATTTGGAGAATTCAATTCCACAAAGAAGCTACCTGATTCATAAGCACTTGAATGGCAGTCTTCAATGATAGGTCGATCACTTTCATCACTGGAGATCCCACTTCTTGTATAATGATCTCCCACAACTTTCCAGGATTTTCTTTCTTCTGATTTTGCTTTTCTTAGCTCTAGAAACAATGTCCTAGTAGGATCTCTAGTAAAGAAAGATCTTCTTCCTTTCAGCTTTACAAAAATTGGTATCAAATCTCACTTAACAGAGGTTAAGACACTAGTACTCATTAAAAATCAGATCAACATGGATTCGCCACTAAGGATTTCCACCTTAATTGTGCAAATGCACTAAAAAATGATCTGTCAAATGTCTGTCAGCGCTGAAAACTGAAAGTGAAAAAATCTGACCTTTACAAAAGTTATCAATGAACAATTAGTGCAAAACTTGTAGAGACTAGAAAATTTGCACACAACACTTGTAACTTGAAACCTATAACAGGCTCAAACAAAATATGATTTATAAGATAATGTATTAGCATATAAGAAATGCTCACCAAGGTTTGAAAATGAACTGCAATCACAATATCCTCGGCAATGACTTCACTTAGGTGTTGGTACCCGAATTGATTCTCTCTTAAAAGTCTAAGCAGCATCACTAGTTTGACAGGAAGCTTAGAGATAGATAGATCATGGTGAGTTGTTCTATAGCTAGGGATGAGATCTAATTGGCCCTCTATCACTAAAATGTGGAGAAATGAATAGCACCCTCAAGAGGATTTGATCTATCCTCACTATTTTAGGTTGTTCCTTTCAACCAAGGTAAGATAACCCTTTTGTAGCTTGTTGTTTGTGAAGGAGGTGGAGATATCCTTCCTAATGAAGTTGTTAACGATGCCTTGAAGAAATTATGATCAATGCAACAAAATCTAACTCTCACGAGTTGTCACTCTAGATAGTAGAGATATTCTCTAGGAAAGGTTCAGGCTACTAAAGACATTTGAAATCCTGATTGTTTCTACATGTTTTGGTAATAGAGATTATGCATTTGCATACAAATAGGAAAAATAGGGGTAGTACATGTAGGATTGGTTGTTTTTAAATAAATTTTTGGTGGGAGGTGGGGCAGGATGAACTGGACTCACCAGATCCTTGAGTAATCTTACAAAATGGAAGGTTAAACCAATAGAATGCCACAGAACAACTAAAATGTTTCTTTAACCAGAATATGTCCTTCAATGGAGGTACAGATTAGGAATTTTTCACACAATATTTGAGATTCTATCATGAAGGCTCAAGTTATAAAACCCAACAAATCATCAAGATCTAAGCCAAATCACGCCTAAGGTACACCTAGAGGCTTACAGACAATCTCTTTCAACATATGAAATAAAAGTGATTTTAAATCATTTATTTCATTCCCAGATGACAGCTCTTCCAAAAAATGAAATTACAGATGCCACTAAACTGTCACAAGGATTGAGACCTGTGTGATTGGAACAAATTTTAATACAAGATTGCAATAGGAACAAGAAAAACTATTTACATACACTCAGAGATAAAACAAACACATTTTGATCAAGATCAACATAGAATAACTCGAAATCTATCAGCAGGGGAAAGTTTCTAGAACAATATCATATATTTTCAATGGTTGTACACTCACAACCACCTTGACACGATCAAATTTAATACAAAAGAGATATACTAGCTTCTCAAAAGGCTTCTAAAAAAGGATGGGCTCTGTCAATCTTTTTTCTATTAGAAAACTCAGTCCCGACCCCTCATACTCCAACCCTTTTCACGGAAAAATAATTCCTATTTATATCATTTTACAACATGGCCCTTTTCCCTCCAAAACCAGAGACATTGAGTGTACCAGTTCTCACCATTATCTCAATTGTGATTTCTGGAATCAGATCTGTAAAAATTCGTCAGGTGCTCAGGGCGTGGATCTCCTTGAATATCTCCCACATTCAACTCCTTCTGGTAGATCACTTCCCCCTACTTTCCAACCACTTCCATCCCTAATATGTCAAATTTTTCTCTTTGCATGCTCGGGAAGGAAAAATGGAAGATCGGATTGAGCCCAGAGGTCAAATATTATCTTAATGGCAAAGACGTCCCCAGATCTTCCTCACCAAACCTAGATATCAAATTAACTCCCCTTCCATTTTTGGCATGCAAGAAATATCAAGAAATCATGAAGATTCACATTTCCAGGAGCTCTGGAGTGAAAATGGCAAAAAAATAAAATATAGATGCACAGCTGCCATTGATCTCTATTTTGAATTTTGACCGTCCACGTGGGAGATCTAATTTAGAGAGGGCCTGCGGGTTCCTTTTTTCCTTTTACAAAATTTTGGAAAAAAGTAAATTTTTTATATTTTGCTCCACACCTCCGCCCTTGAGAAATGAACTTGACACATCTCCTAAGGTGGGTTCCAAAGGAACTGCGGCCAAATTCTACTATTTCACCTCTTTTTTGGAAAAGGGAAAATTTTCCAAGTTTTCCCCGCAGCTCCGTCTTTGAAAAATGGGCCTAACACGTGTCCCAATGTGGGTCCCATCGGAACCATGCTTCCCTTTTCATTTTTAACTCCTTTTCCACAAAAGGAATTTTTTCCAATTTTCCTCCGAAGGTCGGCACCTCCGCCATTAACTGGAGCAAGTTTTGACTTTTCTCCATCAGGCCTGAGGGCCATTTTGATGTTTTAATCCTTTTGATGACAAGGGGAAAAAAATCAAATTTACCTCCGATGTCCCACCTCTTGAATTTTTTTCAATGCCAACCTTGACCTCTTTCTTGTCAGGCTTGCGGGCCATTTTGAGATTTTAATCCCTTTGATGATAAGAGGCAAAAAATAAAATTTGCCTCCGATGGTCTGCTTCCTCGCCCCTTTGACCGGGGAAAAATGTTGACTATTTCCTACCGGGTCTGTGGGTCATTTTGATGTTTTACTCCTTTTAGTAACAAGAGGCAAAAGATCCAAGTTGCCTCCAATGGCTCGCATCCCTGTCCCTTTGAATTTTCAAATTTCCACGTGTGATAATGGCACATCTGAGATGATCCCCAAAACTTGAGACCTTGAATGAGCACGGGCTCGCCACGTGTCGTTATGGCGCAACTTCAAAAAACCTTAAGGTTTCAAAATGATTTGACAGGGGCACGCTGCCATTTTAGAATTTCACTCCATTTTTCCCAAAGGGAAAAAAATCCAACTTACATCCAAAGGCCCGCATCTCCACCATTAGCTTTGCCACGCGTCCTCCTTTAGGGTCAAAGTAAGACTTTTTCCCTACCACTTAAAATTTGCTTTAATCAGAGCCTGGCAGGGCCGCGGGGCAAGTTAAAACCTTTTTTCGAAGTAGCCAAAAGGAACAAGTTAAAAAACAAACCCGCCACACCCCATCCAATTAGAGGAAGCCATGTAAGCACCAAAAGAACCAATCAGAAATGAGTGGAGCCAAGGGACCAAATTTGCCTTTTTTCCAAAAAAGAAAAAAGTGATAAGTTAAAGCATTTTCTCGCCATCCACTGACCAACCAAAAGAATCCACTTGACCACAGACCATCAAAATATAGAAAATCATCATTCACGCCCAGAACCCAATTTTTAGCTAAGGATGAAAAAAAATTAAAACAAAAACAAGTGAATCATGGTTCTAAGCATCCTTTCGACCATGTATTTTGGATTTTGAAAGGCCTACAAATATCGATTAACCATTCGCGAGCTTCCATGATAAGGGAAAAACAAGAAAAATAGCAAATCACGTGGATTTTGAAGAACTTAGGGCAAAAACAGGGCAAGCTCGGAGACTTTTTCTAGGAGGGACATGATAATGGATTCTGCAAACAATTCAAGGCATTCAAATGGAAGTAGCAGCTTTCGGAACACCCACATCGAAAGGCAAAATGTTTCAGAACACGTAGACAGAGGGAAAATAATGGAAAATGGGGTGAGACAAATTTGAGCACCAACATATCACTCGATAGTTAATTTCAAATATCCTATCATATTCACATTTTAGGTTTGATTCTTAAAAGGGAAACTATATTTTCTTATTCACTTGTTTTTGCGTGGATCAAATCACATCCACTTCGCCTCATAAGAAATATTTAATATGTTGCAAACAATATCCATGACCCTTGAAATGATTAGATCGACATCACAAGGGTACATTCCCAAACGAGGGCAAGTTACAAATTTTCCTTTACAATTAAAAACTTAATATTGAAATAATGCACAACATAACTATATTTTTGGTCCCACCCATTGTTCATTACATTCCACTTCTAATGTTTTTTAGTCTCCAAAAACAACCATGATATTTCAAGCTCAACATGTCATCTTGTATGCTATTAAAACAATGTTATTCCTTGCACTAAGGAATCTTACACACTTGCATACCTATGTGAACACTCTAAAATAGGTTTCTAGGGAGGAATACACAAACACATACAATACCTCTATGTCTCTAAGACTACAAAATATGTTTGGATCTAGCCTAACTTGGAGCTTACTAGAGAGGGTCATTACATTCAACAAAGGTAAATATTTTGAACTATGTGTTTGTTTGGTCACCTCCCGTTCAATAAGAAAACACACACAATGTAAGTTGATATTTTTATATTAAGATTAAGTGATTTCCTAGGTCATTACAACACTAGAAGATAGGTAAAATCACATAATTTTAAATTACTTGCTAATAATTTTACTAGCACAATCATATCACAAATTTTCAACTATAATAAACATTTTAAATGACAAGGTTATCATTTCATCCTCCTATATTTATTTTGACACTAAAAGAAGAAATCTTTGACATCGTTTTCCAAAGTACATAATACAATCACCTCCATTTACTTAATAGAATATACAATTACAACTAAGAATAAAATTCATTAATTAGGTAAAAGTGCAACTGTTATCTCTCGAAAGTGCACCCTATAGAGAGATGGTTGCAGGTTTTCTAAGCTTGCACAAATGATCTCTCTCTTTCGTAGATACAATGGAAACACCTCAGGTCTATGGGTGTACCTATTTTGAGGTGAGTCTCTAGTATTAAGGCCGGTTCCTTATTGGTGTATCCTCAACTAATTTTTGGGAGTTTGAGGGTAAAAGATGACTGTAAAATGATTAAAACTAAGGTGATACACCAAAATTTGTATGAGGGCTTTGACTGGGTATATGCACAACTGATTTGGGAAGGATTCTTGATGCATGAACTAATAGTTTTTCTATAGAATATCTAATGGAAAAACACTTGATTTTACTGAGGGAGAATCAGAACAGTACTAATAAGTTAACATGCACATTAAAATTAAGTAGAAAAGTATAATTTTGTAGTAGGGTAAGGTGATTGATCAGGGAATTTGCATTCACAAGACTAATGGAAACATACACAAGACTGAAAAATAACTTGGAAAGGCAAAAAATACTTCACACTCAGAGGGAAAAACTGGAAAAAATTGCTTCAGTACTCATATATCCAAAAAGTCCTCCATAGTCCTTGTGCTTTGCAAAGGCACACAATATATAGCAAAAATAATAATTTTCCCTCTTCCTAAAAATAGCCTAAGGCTTGTACTCACACATGCATCCTATTTTTATCCTTTATTTAATAATAGATAAAGGAATAAAAATAGAGCATGTAATTACAAATAGGCATTATTAGCCTTAATTACAATTGGTCAACTGAAGTTGACTGATCTATTTTTAAGAAAATAAGGGTGAATAATTTGTTAAAAATAAGATTGCTTGCTAGGCAAGTTTCTCTCCATGAACATGCAACTTTGTCTTCTTCTCTATTTTATCCTCTTGTGAGCATGCAACAAATCAATTTTCTACCTGTAAGTAAATAATTCAACATTTGTGATATTTGCAAAATAAAATATCCCATGTGGGGACCACCTCCAATCTTAGGCTATGATGTTGACATTCCCTTTGGCCATGGCATAGGCATCATAATACAGTCAACCACCCCTTTGATTTATTTGAACATAGACTAAGCAATAATCATAGTTTTAATAATTAAGCTCCTCTGCATAACACATGGCGTATTATATAGTCTACCACCCCTTCAACCTTCATCGCTTTGTAATTTTCTTGTCGGGATTTTGCACTTGAATATACCTGATGATTATAGTTGAAAGAATCACATTTTTGGTGATCATGCTAGAATGTATGGTTGGATTTGTATTTTATTCAAGTTGGACTATGATGGAATTTACCCTTTTCGGTGATTGTGTCCGTGACCCATTTTTTGAAACTAACTCGAGTGGGGTTAGGGTTTCTATGTAGCATCAACATGTCGGTACTTGATATAACCCTGGTTGGGTTCGATTAACTTTGAGAGTTGGATGGAGGAAAAGGGGTCGAAACCCTATCATTTAGCATTTTTCAATTGAGCTCCTCTCGACCTAGTGAAGCTCTGCTCAAATTTCACTGCCGCCATTGATGATTGATTTTTCGAGCTCGGTTCTTCTACATCTTTCGGCCTTTGCCTCTGTTAATACATTTTTTGTTACCTGGTGGCCTGCATGAAGGATTTATTGAGTTCCTATAACCCTTAAAAAACCCTACTTTGTAAGGTAAATCTCTGATTCCATCAATTTCATAGTAACTTAGAGTTAAATATTCTGCCATTTTTCATATACGAAGTGGATTTGATTTATGATAATGTATTGCATCGAAACCTTGTATTATGATAATGTAATGCACGTGATTTTACTAAAGTCTCTTCTGAGGGCATATACCTGTGTTTGATCATTTACCTCTAGAAATTGCTTCTTACATTGATTTGTCAAAAGGTGGTTTCCATATAAGTAAAACTTCATCCAATATCGGGTTTGCTTATAAATATGAAATGATCATCATTCCTTCTGTTGGGAAAGATACTTCATTTATATGGAATAGGTTTGGGTTTTCTCTGTTTGTACATATTCTACCTTAAATTCCATATCTGGGACATTTTTTCGATTTAGGTATTCGTGTTTGTCTCTAATTTCACAGTTTGAACTTCTGTATTGTTTTCTCTATTAAATGGTGATAAACTGAAAACATGAATGTATCAACCTTTCTCGCCTCTATTCTCTTTTTTAATGGCATGGTACATGCTGATATCTGAAACTCTTGGTGTTTTTATTTTACTATCCATTTTACTGGCTTCTTGAGCTCACATTTTGGGCATTTTACACAATTTGGGTCTCTGTCGGCAGCTGTGGAACTTTACTTTGAGCTTTGCTTTTTTTGTTGTCATCTTTCTTCTTCTGAGAAAACTCTGTGGCTGAGTAGACTTTTATATTTCTATGAAGATAACATGGGGGTTTTGATTGCAAAACTAGGCTGCCATGAATGTCTGTTTGAGCTTCATACTTATCCTTTCATGCTTGCAAAAAATGATCTCTGTAAGTTTCTATTGACTGTTTGACTGGATGAAAAATCTCAGATCCATTAGAACACTTGAACTTGGCTTCACTACTTTTGGAAAACCTTGATCTACACCTGTAGCTACATTTGTATTTTTGGCTCTAAGGTTGATTCCGTAACTAAAAATAAATTAGATTTATCAGTTGTGACCAAAGTTATACTTCTTTGATATCACTGTACCTTGGCAAGTGGCATTCTGGAAATTGTACAATCTGTTCTGAAACTGTAGATGACTTTTATATTTGTAGCTCTAAATCCTGCATTCAATTTAATCTCTGAACGTACACTTATTAGAATACTACAATATTTTTTGTATCTTCAGCACTATAGCTAATAATCTGATGGACAGGTTATTTCTCTTAATTTGCAATTTGTCTTTTCCTGTAGCAACTAGCTTTGAAATTTATCCTTTCCCGTAGTAACTAGCTTTGAATAACAACCTCTTGATCCTTTTCAGCATGCTTGTACTTCTGAGAACCTTTTTTTAAAAATTCCTTTTCATCATCATTACTCCCTAAAAATGATGTGCATTTTTGTTCTGAAAACAGTACCATATGATGGTTGTCATTTTGTGCTTGATATTGATTTCTCCATTTTTTGGAACTTTGTACTGGACATCATTCTTATTTCTTTGAAACATTTGATTCTAAGAAATGCTAAACTATAGAATTTTTGTTAGAATGTTGTAGTTTCTTTTCCTTTTATGCTTAAGTATTGTATTTGAGATTCATTACAGCTTTACATGCATGCTGGAAAATTTGAAATGTTGATTTTTCATGGTGAAGCCTTGGTAAAATTTTCCTAGAATTCTCTTTTCATTTTGTTTCAGTTGTAATTTTATCTCGTTTCAGTTGAACTTCCGCCTCTAAAATATGAATCTTTTGCTTCACCTTGATAATACACTTTTAAATGTATGAATTTACTGAAGTTGGAAGTATAAAGAGTTAAATTTAACCCATGAGCTCAGTATTGATGATCGTTTGCTTGTCCCTTTTCAGGTACCATGATGTAGTTGCAGTGGACAGCTGGAAAAATAGTACAGAAGGATCAGAAGAACACTCCCTCGAGGAAATGATGGGTTTATTTTACCTCTTTACATTTTCAGTTTCATAAATGTATGCATTGTAAAGTGTATTATCAGGTGAAGCAGAAGAATAAGATTTTAGAGGCTGAAGTATACTGAAGTGAGATTAAATTACAGTTGAAACAAAATGAAAAAAGAATTCTGGGAAAATTTTGATAGGGCTTCACCATGAAAAATCAACATTTCAAATTTTCCATCATGCATGTAAAGATGTAATGAAGCTCAAATATAGTACTTAAGCAGAAAAGGGAAAGAAACTACAACATTCCAACAAAACTTCAAAGTTCAGCATACAGGAATGTGTAAAACAGAAATTCCAAAAATAATGTGTCCCTTCCAAGTTCTCAAACAAAAATAAATGATTAACTTCTACAATTTTCATTTCTCAGAATCACAAAATTCAAAGCTAGTTGCTACGGGAAAGGATAAAATTCAAATCTAGTTGTTACGAGAAAGGATAAAATACAAATGCAGCTACAGGTGAAGATCAAGTATAGTTGAATCATGCAGTGCTTAGAAATAAACACAAAGTGCAGTTGTAAAGAAGCTACGGCAAGAACAGTGAATAAAGAAGTTAACCCTTCCAGGTCATCCTTCAATAAATGATTCATCAAACAAAAGGAAGATCAAGGTTTTCCAAAAGTATTGAAGCCAAGTTCAAGTGTTCTAATGGATCTGAGATTTTTTACCTAGTCAACAGTCAATAGAAATGTACAAAGATCATTTTTGTACGCATGAAAGGATAAGTATGAAGCTCAAACAGACATTCATGGCGACCCAGTTTTCCAGTCAAAGCCCCCATGTTATCTTCATAGAAATATAAAATTCTACTCAGCCACAGGGTTTTCTCAGAAGAGAAAGATGAAAACAAAAAAGCAAATCTCAGAGTAAACTTCCATAGCTGCCGACATAGACCCAAATTGTGTTAAATGACCAAAATGTGAGCTCAAGAAGCCAGTAAAATGGCTAATAAAATAAAAACAACAAGAGTTTCATATATCAGCATGTAAAATTCCATCAAACAAGAGAATAGAGGTGAGCAAGGTTGATATGTTCATGTTTTTGGTTTATCACCATTTAATAGAGAAAACAATACAGAAGTTCAAACTGCGAATCAGAGAAAATAGGAATACCTAAACTGAAAAAACGTCCAGATTTGGAATCTAAGGCAGAATATGCAGAAAAAAAAACCCTTCAACAACGAAGTTCCATATTTATCTTGTAGAACATAAGGAACGATGATCATTTCTATTTTAGGTAAATATAGAAAATATTGTGTTATTTTTGAAAAACTAGAGATCTCTAAAAATGGAAGAAAAAGGATTACTTAGAAGAGCTCGAGTCCAATACGTGCTTACCTTATCAAAAGAGAACGTTCCATCAAGTATCAAAACAACCCACTCTCTAGCCGTTTAACTGATCTCAAACCCACAAAATTGGCAACCACTTTGCAGGACAACTCACAAAGACCAAAAGATACATAAGAACTGAGATCGAAAAATCAATCATCAATGGCAGTAGTGAAATCTGAGTAGAGCTTCGCTAGCTCGAGAGGAGTTCAAGTGAAAAATTCTAAATGATAGGGTTTCGACCCCTTTTCCTCCATCCAACTCTCCAAGGTAATCGAACCCAACCAGGGTTATATCAAGTACTGACGTGTTGACGCTACATAGAAACCCTAACCCCACTCGGGTTAGTTTCGAAAAATGGGTCACTGACACAATCACCAAAAAGGGTAATGTCCATCATAGTCTAACTTGAATAAAATACAAATCCGAACATAAATGCCAGCATGATCACCGAAAAGTTGAGTCTTTCAACTATAATCATCAGGTCTATTAAAGTGCAAAAGCCCGATAAGAAAATTACAAAACGGTGAAGGTTGAAGGGGTGGCAGACTATATAATACGCCATGTGTTATGCAAAGGATCTTAATTATTAAAACTATGATTATTTCTTAGTCTATGTCCAAATAAATCAAAGGGGTGGTTGAATGTATTATTATGCCTATGCCATGGCCAAAGGGAATGTCAACATCAGAGCCTAAGATTGGAGGTGGTCCCCACATGGGATATTTTATTTTGCAAATATCACAAATGTTGAATTATTTACTTACAGGTAGAAAATTGATTTGTTGCATGCTCACAAGAGGACATAATAGAGAAGAAGACAGAGTTGTGTGTTCATGGAGAGAAACTTACCTAGCAAGCAATCTTATTTTTAACAAATTATTCACCCTTCTTTTCTTGAAAATAGGTCAGTCAACTTCATTTGAGCAATTGTTATTAAGGCTAATAATGCCTATTTGTAATTGTATGCTCTATTTTTATTCCTTTATCTATTATTAAATAAAGGATAAAAATAGGATGCATGGGCGAGTACAAGCCTTAGGCTATTTTTAGGAAGAGGGAAAATTATTATTTTTGCTATATATTGTGTGCCTTTGCAAAGCACAAGGACTTTGGAGGACTTTTTGGATATATGAGTACTGAAGAAATTTTTTCCAGTTTTTCCCTCTGAGTGTGAAGTATTTTTTGCCTTTCCAAGTTATTTTTCAGTCTTGTGTATGTTTCCATTAGTCTTGTGAATGCAAATTCCCTGATCAATCACCTTACCCTACTACAAATTTAGAATTTTCTGCTTAATTTTAATGTGCATGTTAACTTATTAGTACTGTTCTGATTCTCCCTCAGTAAAATCAAGTGTTTTTCCCTTAGATATTCTATATAAAAACTATTGGTTCATGCATCAAGAATCCTTCCCAAATCAGTTGTGCATATACCCAGTCAAAGCCCTCATACAAATTTTGGTGTATCACCTTAGTTTTAATCATTTTACAGTCATCTTTTACTCTCAAACTCCCAAAAATTAGTTGAGGATACACCAATAAGGAACCGGCCTTAATACCAGAGACTCACCTCAAAATAGGTACACCCATAGACCTGAGGTGTTTCCATTGTATCTACGAAAGAGAGAGTAGAGGGTAGAGAGAGAAAAACACCATACATATCAAAAATCACTCATATAGAATAAAAGAACAAATTTAGGACTGTATTACGAGGTCACACGTGTCACTAGAAGTCAACGATACTCATAGAAGGTCATTCGAGCTAAAGTAACAAGTTGAGAAAACTGACCCAAACAACAAAAATGCTTACAAAATGGGTCTTAAATACTCTCATTCTAAGTTTGATCACGAAGTTTTATGATTCCTAATTAATCTTCCATATATATATATATATAAAATTCCTCATGACTACCGGAAGTCAGTTACGTCGAGCAGAGATCAAGTTACAAGGGAAACTTCGGGGCCAGTTATCGTAATTTCGTCAGCAACTCTTAACACAGTGACTAGTGGGTCCCAAAACCTACTTGCAAAATTAGTTTCCGAAGGAATTTTTGAAGGAATGAAACTATTTTACAATTCCCTAGTTGGCATCCTAGAGGTATGGGATAGTGGATTTTAGTTTTGCTGAAGCCAATCGATGAACATGAGCTGACACTGATAGTGTTTTATTAAAATGAACACATCACACAAGTGACTATTAAGCTAAAAGGGTTTAGGAATATGACTTGAAAGTGTGTTAATTTTTTTTTCAAACAACTTGGTTAAGGTTCCCTAAGGTGTTTCATCTCACCAGGGGTCATTCAACAAGTTTCGGTTTTGCGGTATGTTTTGGTGTGTCACTCCATGCGTATGAATTTCGAGATTTTTTTTAAGATTTTGCGTCAAGGTAAGATTGTTGTCAGTTGCTAGGATTTCATTCCCTATCATTCAACATTTAATTTTAAAAATCTAGAAATGATGAAGCAAGATTTACTACAAGTGAAAAGGTGAAAACCATACATGTATTTGACGTTTTTTGGAGTAAGATAACATGGGGCTTTTCATCCTCACTTTAGGTCAGTGACTTTCATTCGCTTGCGATTTCCCAATGCCTTTTTTCCACAAATCCTTTTGTGCATATCTAGCCAACAAAACATTCCATGAAACCATTTTTTTAATGCATTCTGTCAACCAATTAGCGTGCTTTATGATGAGGCATTCCTTCAAGGAATTTTATCCAACACTCCATGTTCCTTTTTAGTCTCCTACCTTTACATATATGAAAAAGGAGTATTTGAACTACATCTAACAAATTCCTCTTTTTTTCCAAATGCTTTGACAACTGTTCATACCCTGTTCCAAACCTCTTATTTCAATGCTACCTTAGGGAAAAAAGGTGGTAAGGGTGAACCGATCTGTAGACACCTGTTGGTTGCATTTGTGAAATAGAAACAATGCTTTAAAATCTCTCCTCTTGGCACAACGAGGAAATGATTCCATAGATTATAGATCTCTACATTTTCTTGGAAACTTCCAAGGTTGTTTTAGCAAACTACATGTGAAAATCCAACTATCAGCACATTCCAATCAATATAATTGGCAGAGCAGTGGTCCCACGCAGAGAAAGAGTGAAAGAGACAGAAGTGGGATAACAAAAAGGGAACTTTCAATGTCTTAATAAATGCAACGTCTACATGAAATAAAATATAAAGACCAGGAAAAAAGAAGAATGGTGATGCTCAAGTTATAATGCTTGTAGCAAATGTGCACATAAGCAGAAGAAGTAAATTCATCACAACTAAACATTACCTAAGAATGAAGTGCTTCCCATTACTCTATCTTATGCATCCTTTGCATAGAACAACAAGCCAGTGTTAGGAAAGAGTTTCCTTTCAACTCAGAGGAAAATGAAGTCACTTCGGGTAAATAAACAAAACCAGATCAGTCAATTTGCATGTAGGATTGATTTATCCAAGCCATAAACTGATATTAGGATGGCTATAGGTAGAGCTGTGTCTAGCACGGTTCCTTGTAATGTTATGTACGCTGCCAATATCTTATTACTACAAAATTAAAACTTTAACTTGGGTTCCAACGTGGTTACCCTTTGGATCTCAAATACAATGGTGTATTTATTATGTAAGGACATTGACAAGTCAAAAAAAGCTTTTAGGATGTGTTTCTCTCCATCTTCTGCTGAAAAACGTTGCCCCATACGATGCCAACTTGACAGATGCCCTGACAAAGGAAGCTCAAAGTCTCTAATCGAGGGGGGGCATTACATCTCCCTCCCCTTATAAGAGCATTGTCCTCGATGCAACACAACATCGAATCTCAAAGTATAAGTAGGAAATAAATTCAATAATGACACATGTCATTAAATAGAACAACTTGCATGTACAACGGGACCACAAGGAAGCAAACTAATTTTGACAATATCTTAAATTTTAATGTTATTTGAAGATTGGAAGTTAGTTATCTTTTACTATATTAAATCATTTATATTTTTCCTTTACAATATTTCTTAATCTCAAGCTCTTGATAATCATTGTTTAGAATTTTAATCGTCTTATGATTGTGGGTGCCCAACAGTAAGTGGCCTCAAGATGTCATAGAAAACTCAACACAACAAAACAACCCACGAAATATCTTTCTAAATACTTTCACGATTGTATCACATCAAAAGACCTCTAATTCCGCCATGAAAATATAACAATTTTTCTACATAATGAAGGATTTACAACATTCATGTCATAGGCATAAATCCAACAAACACATGTTACTGAAAAACATAATCATCTCACTTATACATATACAACTAGTATCACATGATCCAAATACCATGACAATACCTACACAGTGCCAATATCATATCCAATTGTACATAGTAACCAAGAGGAGCGTCAAACCTCAATCACAACAATGCCTAACAAGACTCACAAGAGTACATATAACTCATAACACCAACTCCACACATCACAAAACATCGTGAAACAACTCTATGGAAGCCACAATTACATCTTTTCATGCTACAATTGCACAACTTCAGCATGCTCCTACTCATCCTACAACTTCTACCCCACCCACCTCCCCTACTGGTCCCCTCCCTGATCCACCAGTCACACCATTACCTTCACCCATTATCCTTCCCTCTAATTCTACACCGCAACACACTCTAGGTCACCTTTTTCACCACCAACTTCTTACGTTTCCACCTACTCGCTCTTCTCATCACTCGTAGTTAACCCACATTCATGATCGACCATTTTTTCATTATCACCGCCTTCTAGAACATCATACATATTCTTGCCATGCACTATCTCGTGTTATCAAATATGTCCAATGATTAGGCATTCTCTCATTTAGTACCCCACCTCTTCCTGTCCTACGTACAACCCCTCAAGCTCACCCAGTCCGTATGCATCAAACCCAGCCTATCTGCATGCTATCTAATCACCACTCTATAGTATCACCTTATCAATCTCCCCCTCGGGGTGTCACACCACAATCTTCTTCGCTTCACCATCCTTTACGCATATATCAATATCACTCGCCCACACTGACCCTCTCTACCATATCCCTACTAGTATATCGCGGCCCTCCATTTTCATCATCTCAATCATCGGTCGTATGACCTTCCTCTTTTAACTTTATTGGTTGATTTATCCTTTCAAAACACTTGGGGGGCATATCACATCACGTCCCACTCCCTCTCTATTTTCTCATACTTTCGTAGCCTTAAATTACATATTTTTTCTACATCTTCATCCTTTCCATAGGCATCCTATTTGAGGCGTCATAACACCCTCGTTACCCAATGACACACTCTTGTGCTTCAGTTTACACTAGACTATTGAGGGATTACCACTGCATTAAACCCCACACACCACACATCTTACATCATCCTATACATACCTCATCTACTAATCATTTCTACATCAATTGTCTCATACACTCTACACTAGGCATCATCATTCTATGAGTCTAGTTTTATACTTCATTCTTGCATTCCTAGGTCACATTATCCATGGGTCTAGCTTAGCCTATCACCACTACCTATTCTAGCTACACCTATCATAACACTTCCACATCCTACCACATATCTACACATCCTATTCACCATTTGGTCACCTACACTACATTGTTCTACGTGCTACATTTACCACCCTATGACGCACTTTAGTTCCTCAGTCCATACTCAATTGTCGAGGGTTTACCAATAAAATGGACATTACCTACATGTTACATGTCATCATACCACATTCATTAAACTAGTGACCCATGCTCTAGGCTATATCATCACTCACTTTCATCATCACATCGCCTAGTGGAATACACCTTTATGTTAAATCATCACTCCTTTCGACACTCCCAATTATTCTATCATCTACTTAACCATATACCCTTTTTCACTATGTCATCACCTATCATAGTGGTATACACCTTAGGTTAAATCACCATGCCCTTTATAATTTCCTCATTATCATAATACATCATATCGCTACACATTCTATTATCCCATTCCAAGTCATTCTATTATATGAGATTATGATAGAGAAAAAGGAAATAAAAAAATCTAAAAAGGAGAGAATTATCTCATGTATCAATCCTGAATAATTTCCACACAGATCAACTTATAAACCTTTAAAATGGAAGAGATCCCATTTTATAGGCAGAATGTGTTGTACCTACCTCAAAATAACTAATTTTCACTTTACATTGTAATTTTACTTAATTAATAGACCTATGTGACTTTTAAATGTTAATAAATTAATAAAACATAAATAAAAATATACAAAAAAAAAATAACAATCACCATTTGTGTAAACTTTTAGGGAGTTTGGAAGCCATAATTTGGAGCTTTAGCACATGCATCCTGAACTTTGTCACTACAACAACAATATCCAATTCATTTGGAATCAAAATGTTTGTCAAGTTGCTCAACTAACTTCCGAAAGTGTTTTCCATTTCAAAATTTGTTCCACAAAATTAAGCTAAGTTTTTGGAGGCCTCTATAACTATATTGTTTAGCTTTGGTAGTTCATCCATCTTATCCTAATTGAAATCATCAGCTTTGAATAACTCTTCTTTGAACAATTCACTAAATTTTTCCTTGATTTCATTTGATATATTTCTTTGAGAGGAAACATCTTGAAATAGATTGCCATGAAGACCTTTGATGTCAGAAAATATTTTAGCTTTTAAAGATTCTCGCTTTTGAATGAAATTTTGTAAATTAGTTGCAGTTTCCTCAAGAAACTTGAGGCTCCATTCCACACTTTTGGTCTAGGTTTGAGAAAGATTGTATTTTGGGTCATCAATAATATTTTTATAAAGGGGAATTTTCTCATCACTCATTACCATGATTTTCAAATCTTGAAGCAAATCAGCCCATTGTTTAGATTATTTTTCACCATTTTAAATTTTACAATCCAATTGTTTTTGGATAGCTACCAAGTTCGCATATACTTTTCATCCCTCATCAAATTTTTTTAATCCATTTACCAAAAATTTCTTGACCCAAGATTCTAGAACTTTGACTCTTTGAGTGTGTTTGTGTATTTTTGAAATAGATTTTATATCAATGTTTCTCACGAAGGTGGAAGATGAAAGAGATGCAAGAGGAGTGGGATTTAGAGAGAGAAATGATTTGATATAAGAAGAGATATTTTAAAATTGTTATTCCAATTACTCTTGTGTCTATATTTATTTCATTACTCTCTCAATTACTCTTTGTACTGTTTCTCTCAAGTTGTGTACATATGTTTCAAGGGTGGCTTATAACAGTTAAATCCTTACCAATTCATCTCCCACCATAGTAATATAATTTTTATTATTATTGATTATGGGTTTTGTAATCTAAAGAAAATGATGACATGAAGTGTTGTACTTAAGGTGAGGAGCTGCCTTGATTTTTTTAGGGGATTTAGTACCAAGGAGAGCAACTACAACATCATAGTTAGGAAAAAAAAATTTAGATAGTGTTTTTATTTCTTCTCCATGGTAAACACAATAGAAGGAAGTCTCAGTGATATCTTATGTGGAATTTTTTTTGATAGAAATATTGAGAGTGAGGGTAGGAGGAGATAAAATTGTGAAATAATTATTTCTACAAATGGATATTTCTCAGTAGATACCTATGGGGAAGTATGGGGTCTCCTTACTATTATATTTTTCCTTGAAATACTCCCTCCACCTCTGTCCTTGGTAGGAATTTTAGTAAATTCATACTTTTCCTCCCCATTTCCCTTGCATTCCTCTTATCCAACTTCTTCCTATCCACCTTCTTCTTATCCAACTTCTTCTTCACCTTCTTCTTCTCCACTTCTTCTTCTTTACGATTAACTCTTGGATTTCGCACATAAAATTTTTTATTTGGTTGTTGTTAAGATGAAGAAGAAGGTATATTTTCCTATGAGATATATTTCATAGAAGCCTCAGATTATTCCAATTTCTTCATGGGACACTTCTTGGTTCTTAGGATAATAGGCATCCTATCATGTTTATCAACCTTGTTATAGACCATTGACATTGTATCTTCATGATCCATAGATAATGCATTAATACCAAAAAATGAAATTCATCTATATTTGAGCATAATCATCAGTAAATCAAGTCTTGAAACCATAATTTTCTTAGGAACAAAGACCCAAATCAAACCAAACTCTTCATAGAAGAAAAATACTTTTGTAAACATAGACGTTCATAAGACTCAACATATCTTAGCAAACACCTTTATTAATTTATAACACTTGGAGTCACCTTTGGAATTTTAGAAGATCATATAAACCTATATAAAGTGAATATATCCCTTAGAGTAAACAAATTTGTCCATTTTAAAACTTATTGCAATATCCTGAACATACATTTATATGTTTGGAGAAACTTCAAACTTATTCAACTAGTCAGACTAAGATAAGATCATAAGGTGAAATCTTTTTGCTCCAATTCACTTCCTATAGACCTTGAATCATACCAGCACTGACATACATATTTTTTAAGGACTCTTTTATTAAATAAAAGACACTTAGACCTTAAACACAATATCCAAAGTGAAAATATTTCATTTTTATTACAATTTCCACCTGTACTCGCTAACGATTGAAATCAATGCTTTCTCAAACTTTTCCTAGCTTCTTGACAACATTACAATACCTCCTAGGTAAATATATTATTCCATATAAAGCCTTATCATATCCATAATTTTCATTCACTCTTTCTTCATGAAATAACTTCAACCTTAAAAACCTAGTCTTTAGTTGTTGACTTTCAAAATAAAAATTTGATTTCTGGTTAGGAGCTACACACCTGTTGTCTTTCTTCATGAACATCAAACTCTGATGGATAAATGATCTTAGTAACATTCTTGAGAAGATAAAAACCATTTTTTTCTTTAAAATGATTATTGACAACATTTCAAACCTTTACACAACAACACAAACCTTCAACATGATAATACATCTACATTGCTTCTCAGGAGATATGAATGCCTTCAATAAGCATAATGAAGACAATCTATGCATTTTATGACTCTATGAAAGTATAAAATCATCAAATGAGCCCAAAGAATCCACATATTCTTTCCTTATTGAATTCTTTCATGACTTTTTAGGCATGCATGATAACATCCTCATTTTATGACTTATTTTCAATTAGGGCTAATAAGCCTCTTTTTCTTGTAATCATATCAGGGTTAGGCTTGAAGGACTTGATTTCCTCCTTCTTGACCATGTTAGCAGTGTATGAAATATTGATTGAGCTTGAATATCCTTTGATTGTCTTTATTGTCTTTGATTCATTTTCCTTTACACTATTTACACATTCTTGCTTCATTTCATGCTTTAGCTCCTTAGATCATATAGTATGATTATCAGACATAGACTCTTTCTTGATCTCAATTAAATGATCAATCTCCTTGAATGTCATGGTTGTACATGGTTATTATTTGATAGAATTCTTTAAAAACACCTTCTTTTCTAGAAATATTGTATCTTGTTTAGATGCATCAGACATTTTTCTTTGTACGGAGGACTCAAAATGATAAAATCTTTCTATATGACATGTTTTATGATAGTTATAGTACAAAACATTATTTTTTATTCTTTAATGATAAGAGCCAAGGTTCCATCCACAATTATTAGCCTTGTGACAATTTTCATTGCCATGTATAACATTATCTTTAGACAAAAATATTACACAATGAGACAATATTTAACCTGGTCTTATACTACTATTTAGAATGTTCTCAAGTGTACCAAGTACTAATTAATCCCACATTTGGGCCACCATTTTCTTATCATTTATTTTTTCTTTCCCACATATTTCTTGATACCTATCATCCCATTTAATGAACTTTCCAACATTCTAGCCTGAAATCTAAGAGCCCCATCCTGTACTGGGGCGCCCCGAGGCCCCTGGTCCCATTTCACATGCCCTGGTCTATGCACAACCTCTTTCTATTATTTTTGGGTCACTTCTAGTTGTTGGTCATCCTTATCTTCTTCTCAGTCAGCCTTGTTAGGATTAATTACAAAATTAAGCTTGAGATCCCTATAAATATAAAGCTATAATACCATAATGAGGGTCCTAGGTCATTTTTTTACATCTTATCACTACTATCACTCCATCTAGGGCTGCATCCATTCCACCATCTTGCATCCACAGAGTGTCAATGCATCCTACCTAGAAAATTCTACATCACATCACATTTACACATTGCTTAGAGGAGGAGATTCCATTATATTCCATGCACATATCTTATTCTACATCTTGGTATAGCTACTCATATCTCACTACTAGACAAAGTGTGACTAGCACAACGAGAACACCTAAGGCATGAACATACACACACTGCACTAGAACTACATCAGGGTTTGTAATGTACTGTAACACTCAGCGATAAGTCCAACGAGTTTAGCAACTGAGGTTAGTATCCAACCCCTTCATATGCATTCTTCATGTATCTAGGGTTTGGGTAATTCTCCTTGTATTTTGGGTCACTCTACAGTACATCTGAAGAATCCAACATAGATAGGCATGATGCATTCATAGACCTATTTGCGACCACTTTTAAACATAGGTCTTTGATGTCCCTGTAAAGTGTTCACAGTGTCCGGATTGTAATCTAAGGCACCAGGGGCACTCCGAGTACACTTCCCAGGCACATATGTCATCTTCTAATCATCCCAGATCTACCCTTTCGCAGGGTTCCTGAGTGATTTGTTTACACAGATCAAGTTCTAGTTCTCAGATCTGTAACAACATGTGATAGTCTACATGTCAATCAGCTAAGTCATTCCCCTACTCCCCTCTTCCATACTTAGGGTTTTCTATTACACTTAGAGTAGTTTATTATATAAGTCTACTTACATATTATTTTATCATAGTTTTACTTATTGCATTTACTATAGCGTTTTAGTCCTTCTACTGTAGATTAACACTAGAACTACTAAACTACCCCTTCTAGTGTAATTTATTTTTAGTTAATCAATTAGAAATGCAAGCTCATCGTGAATGAAAAGGATATTTTTTCCAATGGATCTGTAGATACCTTTAGGAACAGATCATCTAGGTAACAATTCCAACATAATGCATTTTTTTATAAATCATCTAGTATGTTTGGTTGACGAATGCCTAAACAATTGATCATATGGCATAATAATGCTATCTATGATCTTCCATGTCAAAGATCAAGGGGTTTATTTATAGATCCTCTAAGGGAAGATGAAGCTGGATTCCTAAGTTTCTTTTTTAGAGAGCTGTCAAAATGACTAAGTCAATTATTCCTGAAATAAAATAATCCAATGACAAATGGGTGAATACTTGTAAAGGATAATAGAGAATCATTGACTAAAATAATTCAATTCTATATGAGTTTATGTATAGATTGATAAATGGTGTTGGCCAATAAGTACTACCTGTGGAAACTTCAATAAAGCACGTATATCATTAGACAATGCCTTGTGCTTCGATGAGATAATGTATAAATTTGATAATCCAGGTGGGTGTTAGAATTCCTACTCACATTTGATAGATGGAGATTGATCAATATTTCCTTCACCTGAAGTTTTTCTAGACACTGCTTCAATGTTTAGGTACCAAAATCATCTACATGCATGATGAAAAGTGCTATGTTCCAAGAAGAGGATGAGATAAATTATTAAATGAATAGTTCGTGTAGAATTTGAATAGTTTATTGAAGATATGATGAGCTAATTAGTATTAGTTAATTAATCACTTACCCCAATAATAGGGTTTCCCTTTTGGCTTTAACAACTCTTCCAGTGGCATGAAATCTTGGACATACCCCTTGATCAAATTTGATGGTAGTAACCAATGTGCCTAAGGAACTCACACAGGGTCACTCTATATTAGCAGTGATCATCCATTTGTCCCTCAAAATGAACTACTATCTTGGTTGGAATCTAACTAACATTCCTTTTAAAATAAAGTAGCAAATTATATGTCCCTAATGCTATGATTGACCATAAGGAGTTTCAAAAATGCACTTCTTGGATGTTCAAATATGATGTCATTTCAATGGATTCCTACATCTGTCAAGGGATCAATCTCAAACTGATTTCACAATGGTATTTAACAAAACTATACATAGTTTATCGTGGATCCAATTCATACCTATAGAAACTTATGAATAAAATCGATTTGAATTGCTTTAACAAGATATGCCCAACAACACTGTTGGCACATGTTGTTTGATGGTCCCCTTGAATGGGAATTTTGAATGTGTATGCAAAAGCTGATCTTGAGCGATTCTACTATAAATTGGTCATCTTGATCGATGGGTCTTTTTAAGGGATCGATATTCATGATTTAATGGTAACCGGAGAATCCATATGTAAAGGAACTATATCTCACACCTAGTGGCAACATTGGTAGTATAATGCCCCCTTCAGATGAGCATGTGAGTGATGGAATATTTAAGGACTTTCAAAATGACACAATGGAAGGATTTAAAACTCTATAGTCCACATGTTATGATCCTTAATGCTCGACCATGACTTTTTAATGTTGGATAGACCATCAATATTCTCCATTCAAAATCCTCAATAGAATAAATAATTCCTGAATTCAGAATTGAATCAATATATTGCCTCATAACTTGGAGAACACAAGTTGGGAATTGAAAATAAAAATTCATGGTCAAGAGATTTCTTCTGGACCGGAATATGTGTCAAAGCTTCCCAAGCTAGGATATTAATTTCATGGTGGAACGATGTGATGTACACCTTTTAGATAAGGGTCACACCTCTGGGAACCAATATCATAAATTGTTCATGTAGCAACTCATTAATATTTGCAACCTTGTGTTCAAACCAATAATCACTAATTATCACCATCCTTTGGCATGGTTTCAGTCCCAATTTTCAGGAAAAAACTTAGATCTTTAATGGAAAGGATGGTAGGTGTCGACATGCTCTTTAGGTCAGTATGATAATTCACAACACATGGACATGACATTTTGTGTGTTGTACATATCAAATGATCCTCTACCTATTCATCATCTTTGAGGTAGTACTAGCTTTCTAATAGGGTAACTCTTTTTCTTTCCATCAGTGCTCCCCAGAAATTATTTCTTTTGAGGTTCCTCCACATCTTCACATGCCTCAAGTATGAGCTTATCCAAAATAGATATGAATGCATGAGATTGAGGTGAGACTGGTCATGAAGAATATGAACCGAGACATGATGCACCTCAGGTGATCTAAATTTGATCCATAGAGACCGGTGGCTTAGTAGAAAAATTTATCATGAAGTATGGAGACAGAGAAGTACCTTCAGGACTCGTGGAAGCATATGCCAGACTCAATGTTTCCTAATTTAATATCATTATGCACATACCAAGTCCAGTGGTACACAAGTGACGTAAATGTGGAGTAACAATTTGATGTTACCCATAGATATGGTGGTAAGAGTGATATTGTCATTTTTGTCTGAATGCTTCATTGTGAGATTGTGACTAGTGTTGTGAAAGGAGGAGTTTTTCAGATCATATTCCTACACTAATAAAGGGAGAGTGTTCCTGAAAAATCTTGGTCAAGACAAGGAATATTTTGATTTTGTGTCAACCTAATGGACAGATATCTCTATTTGTATCCCAACAGGGGCATGATTTTGTCTTGCATAAATTGTATACCATCATATTTATCTTGTCGCCCTCATTACACCATATGTTCTGTCCATCGTGCGCAATAGAATACTTAGGACTATCCTCTCCAGTATACTTGGGGAGAAGGGGTTAACCTTTACCATGTTCCTGACTATTCGTGGTCTAATCATCCTAGTAAATGCATCCTCAAACCTTGCAACCAACCATATGGATAATTACCATGGTCCTAATTATCACATGACACACTGGTAGTATTAATGATGGACTACGCATCTTCCCATTGAAGCACACCCTCTTTTGATTGTTCCAGGTTCTTTGGGTTGACCTAAAGAAGGATGCACGATAAGGATATTTTTGAGGATCTGTCTTCATTCATAGGCTAAGTGTTGGTGAAATAATTTTTCGCAAGGAATTTTTTTGGGATTTCACGAATGCTCTGGGACTAGGTCCCTCTACTTGAATGGGGAAGCTCCATTTATTGAAAGAAAGGAAATAAATATAAACTAAACAAATTTATGGGGAAATTCATAGATTAGTGATCACACAGGAATACTTTCGTAGATTTTTTGTAACTGCTTATATGGAATACAAGGGAGGCAAATTACTTAGAGAGAGATGGGGAAGGGAAATAAGAGGGGGAATTTAACCAAAAAATAACATAGTCGAGTTTACTGTATTAAAATTATAGTATTTCACTTGTATCAATTAGAAGAAACCATTCACATAGAAAGAGGAACAATTAACAAGAAACACAAAGTTTTATTGCATCATGTTGCACAATTTACAACGCTCTTGGAATATAAGTTGAGATGGAGACAAAATTTTAATAGATAAGGGAATAGAGGAAATAAAAGCACTTGTTCCTATAAAGACAATAGGAGCTAGTAAATAAGAATTAACCATCCCTAGAAATGAGGAGGTCATCTCCTTTTATAGCTTTACAATTAAACTCTTCCTCTACCCTGATATGACATTTCATGTTCCTATCCAACTTGTGACTTTTCATTATCCTAGGAAAGAACAAACTAAGCACCCCTCTTATAATTTGAGGAAGTAATTTTATATCTTCAAAATATTTCATTATCACTTAAATGAATAGGACAAAACATCATGATCATGTAAAATGAGGAAGTAGGAGGAAATAAGAGGAGAAAGAGTGAGAGAGGAGAGGAACAAATGCTCCTAAGCATGGATGAACATGCCTCCTTCCTCGATATAGATAAACTTCGATGGTGTTGAAGATGACATTTTGATCCATGTTGATCTTCTGCAATGCAGTGATGCTCTACCATTGACTATTGATTCTTTGAAATTTTACCCCTTTGAGAACTCACTAGAATGATGTACCTTTGTAGCATATTTAAATTTTAGTGAAAGAAAAGGTGATGAACCTTTGACCATTGAAGACCAGGTGTTTTATTGTATATCTTCAATGTTTTTTATATAAGGGAGATTGGTCTTGATATATGAAGACTGATTGACTTTGTGAATAAGTATAAGTAGGTCATATTATGGAGATGTGGATAGGATAAAAGAAGCAAGGGAGGTCATAGTGTTTATAAACTTGTTGGTTAACCATGGAATTGACGTGATATTGTAATGGTTGAAGGTGTTAAGTAATTGATATGTGATGGTTTTGTATTAATGTAAGATATAATTATTACTTTGGTATGTTTTAATGTCCCCGAATGGACACTTTTAAGCCCCAATTAGATTTTAGGAAAATCCAAACTCCAAAATGTAGATTATAAAATATATTCCAAATTTACTACTATAGATATGAATTTAATCCTAGAAAATTTGACTAGGTTAGGAGATGAAACTCATGCAAAATTGAAGATAACTCATGATAATCTGATTGAATAAATTTATAAATCCAAAATATGAAGGAACATATAGATTTGAGAAACAAAAGAGGATAAAATAATTTATTATAAATTATGCAAAACTTGCCTTTAGATACCGTTGTAAAAATGAAAATTTGGAATTCGAAATCCCCTCCACAAAAGTTGATTTAGATCTCAAAAATTATGCAATGATAACAATGACTCAATATGTTTTTTACAGCTCAAACACATACAAATTAGCCACTAGGAAAGTCTCACCACCATGAAATAGGATGGAAAATAAGGGAAGAACACGCCTCCAACATTCTTCCTCAAAGCCTCATGAAAACTACCAAATTCTAGCCCTCAAAACAATTAGAAAACCACTGGAAAAATTAGCTACTCATTATGCACAATGGAAACCCCAAGGTGGATAATCATCTCAATTAGATGAAGGGTTTTCATCCTTCTGTAGATATCTTGGAGGGTTTTCCTCCTCAAGAGAGTATTTCTAAAGGTTTTCATCCTTAGAAATATTTTTGAAAAAGCTATAAATCTCACACAAAATCATATTTATGAGAAAATAGACAAGCATGCCCTCCTCAAGTAAATAAAATTTATTTTATAGAGCTTATAGCCCAAATGGCCACCCTTGATATCCAATCAGATTTTACCTCCTTCATTTAATGTTTTCCCACTTGATTCCATCTCCTAGGGAGGTCGCATTTTCTCCATACGATAAATAAACATTATCAAGTGACTTTTCCCTTAGAATGAATAAACTTCGATAAGTGTTTTCTCCCTTTTCTATTTTTATTTTATCATCAAGTTTATAATATTTTATTATTAAGTTTATAATATTTTATTATAAGTGCTTTATAATATTTTCTTTTATTGTTTTGCACTTTATAATAAACGATCATAACTTAAGTCCCCCTTGTATTCATTCCTTAGCCATAGGGAAGACAAAATGGGATAAGGGTATTTGACTGGAAAGGGGATATAACAATCCTCCCTTCCCAAAATTACTTTCCCTCAAATAATTCCAAACTTGTTTTGTCCAAGTGCCATGCACACAAGATAAAACATGTTGAAGTGATCCAAAATTCTGGCCCTTGTACCTATCAAGTGGGCTAAAACTTACCACCATCTATCACTCAAAAGATGCTCATATTTACAAGGTTGCATCCAAGGTATCACATAATTCAAATTGCAGATTTCATCTTCTAGTTCATCATTTTTCTCAAAGCAAATTTGAATATGAAATATATACAACATTATCTCATTTGTCCTATACCTCGTGATGTCTTCGTGGTAAAAATGGGTTGAATTATTTCATGAGACAATTTTTGCGATAACATGCTCCTTTCTTCACTATCCTTATCATGTGTAATTTTCTCTTCTTGGATTGATCCTTCCATGATCTTGGCTGCCATGATTTGAGGAATACCATTCCTCATGCCTTGCTACTCACTAGTGGAAGCAGTCTTTGGCTGCCCCAAAGGTGTTTTTTGCCGCCTTTGGACTGAAACATCTTGTTCAATTTTGCATTCTTCTTTTCCTTCCCTACAAATATTTTGTTCAATGGAAGTCATACCTTTTTCTTTAGAAGATTCTTCTTCTTCACTTAGCATGGCAGAATACTCAATGGGCTGATTTCGTTCCACTTTCTACATGGTACTTTTCTCCTGATGATAATTTCTATTTTTTCTAATGCCTTTACTATCTTTCAACTCACAAAATTCTTCAAAGGTCAACATAGCTCTTACCTTAGAACTGATTGTTGCATACTCTTTACCCCATGTCTCCATGTCATCCTCCTTAGCTAAGTGTTCTTCATTGGTTCTAAAAATATGATGTGGAGGCTTAGAAAATGTTCTGATTGGTCAATTAGAGATTTCTTTACCATTGTTGCCTTGATTTCCTTGAGAGTTTGGTCTGAAATAACTCATCTCCTAGATAGAAGTTCTCAAATCATCCATGGCTTCTGCAATGGAGTTTCTTAGATCTCTCTAAGCATCTAACCAACAAGTTTGTAATTCTCTATGGCCTCTAGTGATTGATTTATTTAGATAACATATCTTATCAACAGTTATAACTCTTTGATCATGCCCTTCCATGGTCGCCTTCTCTTTCTTCAGATCTGATTTTCTCTTTCACATGCTAAGAGAATCATTGCTCTGATACCATTGTAATGTCCCTAAATGGAAACTTTTGACCCCTAATTTTATTTAGGCAAATCAAAACTCCAAAATGTAGATTATAAAATATATTCCAAATTTATTGTTGCAGATATGAATTTAATCCTAGAAAATGTGACTAGGGTAGGAGATGAAACTCATGCAAAATAGAAGATAACTCATGATAATATGGTCACAATCTGATCTACTGAATTTATAAATCCAAAATATGAAGGAAAATCCAAATTTGAGACACAAAAGATGCTGAAATAATTTATTATAAATTATGTAGAACTTGCATTCAGACTGGTGCAAGGGTCTTCTCACTTTCTCCTTGTTAGAAAAATGTAGGTCACAACTTCCTTAATCTTGCATGAAACCAATCAATCACCCTTGCTATGAGGATCTACTTAGGTTCTCCACTTGGTTTGATCATAAACTTCATGTAAGTAATCGATATTCACAAAGGCCATATTATATGCACTATTCACTATATAGACTTAGTCAAGCAATTTGTGAGAAAAAACATGGAAGTCATGCCTTTACCTGACTTGATCAACCTTCCCTGCTATTTACACTCATATATGCTGAGATTCTTCTTGATATGAACGTTAGAACTTTTATTTTCCTTATCCTCTGGTCCACTCCACTCCAATCTATGTTTCTCTCAATGTTCTCCATAAAGCAACATCTGGTGTACAGTGAGATCTAATGTACAGTGAGTTCATCATGATATTATCACATTTCTTACCTAACTTATGCTCCATACGTGTTCATACTTCATCCTCTTGTTGTTATACCTCTCAACTTCACTATACCCATGCACATGCTTCATCTCTATAGCCTATAGAGGCTCTCCATAGTTCCATCATGCCAAAACCTTTCTCCTGAAAATTCCACCATCATGGGAATACCATCCTTGCATATAATAAATCAATAAATTGCAGAAGATAATAAAACACAAGAGATATGGGGGGCCAAGATGCCCTAATATGCAATATATTTAGAATAATACCCTTAAGGTAGGGCAACACCATACAATGCTCCTTAAGGAAGGAGTAACTCCATAATCTCCCAAGATGGGAATCCACTTCGAGGGGGACACCTCCAATATACCTCTACCAAGTAGAAGAATCAACTCATACATACATGACCTCCTCATAATGATACTCACAATGTAGGCCGACCCATTACCCAATATAATTAATCCCTATGTGAGCCCATATAACTAACTAAGGAGATGTGTGCCACATGTCGGCATCTCCATCAACCCATATAGATTATAATATAATATCCCATGTGAACCCATACATGTAACTAAGGGGATGTGTGCCACATGTCGGAATCTCCATCAACCCATATACATTATAATATTATATCCCAAGGTACATAGCATTGCCTCCCTCTTTGACATGTTTCGTTCCCGAAACATAAGAAGAAGCCATATAATGAGTTTGCTTTAAATTATTGCACACTTGTCGCCAAGCTCGATCATCCAACCACCCATATGAAATCCTAGTGGGTGATGTTTCTCCAAACCTGATTCCATATTCCATTGTGCTTGCCTGATTCCATCATGGTCCATATGTGTTCCTCCTCAGCATCCATGCATATCCATAATGATTATTCTTGTGATTCCATGTCATACAATTATTGTTCAATTGATTCCATGTATAGCCAAAATTATTACTCCTCCAGTTCCCTGTATATCCATATAGATTGCTGACCTCATGTGTCTGAACATGTCTCCATGATGTTTTCCTCTCATGATGATATGGGTGTCTATATGGTGCAACCTTAGTATGTGTAACCTTATCAATATTTTCCTCTACTTTCTTTTCCTCTTCAAACTTGTTTGTTATTTATTTTTTCTCTTGAGTAGAGATTTTTTCTTTCTTTTTCATCATCCTCTCCTTCTGATTCATCCTTATTCCCTTCTGCACCATCTTCAAATTCATCTTCATGATCCAATTTTACATTATTTTTTTCCTTGCTAAGTGTGATATCTTGCAATGTAATTTTCTTTCTCTTGTACCATAATTTCATGAATTTCTTTTGCACATTAATATTAATTGTTCCCAATGTCTCTAACAAATGATATCCAAGAAAAATATCCATACCATCCATATCTAAAGCATAAAAATCTGAATGTAAAACATATTTATCCATAGAAAGCTTTAAATCTTCAAAAACTTGAATTTTCTTACCATCCATTTGAGATTCCTTGATGTGCTTTGTTTGCACATGTAGATTGTGAGCTACATCCATATTGATGAAGTTATATTGGCTACTAGGGTTTATGGAAACAATTACCTTTTTTCTTTGAATGCACCCTTCAAACTAAAATATTGAAGCTTCCTTCCTTGGAGATGCATTATCCTGTGTAGCAACTTCATCATCAACATCTTCTTCTTATTATTATTCTGATGTTGCTTCTACTTCTACTTCTTCTTATTTTTCTTTTTCTTCTTCTTCTTCTTCTTCTGCTTCATCTTCTTCTTCTTTTGTTGCCCATCTGTCCATGAAAACTTGTTCTAGTTCCTCCAAAGACCAATTAGACTTTTCCTTTTCTAACTCAGAAAACCAAATCTGTGCAGGGCCACTAATCCACAACTTGAATAACCAAATATCTGATGGTTTAGATAATTTAACCCTAAATTTGTTCCACCATTCTCTAGCATCAATCCTGCCATCTCCAAAAAAAGCTATCATCCCCATGATCCACAAAACTAGGGTTTTAGGAATAGACCCTTTTGATCAAAACTTTTTCTAACCCTTTCGGCTAAAGGTCGGGAAAAAATCTGAAATCACAGAACACAAACCCCAATTTAATTTTTGAGAGGTTTCCGAAAATGTAAGAAATTTAGGAAAACTCCTCAAATTATGACCTATGGAGCAAAATAGTGAAAAAAATAAAAATGAAATAACTCTGAAAAAATAGATCCCAAAATTATTAAATTTCATTGGTATCACCTTTGAATATATTACCATCAACCCAAAAAAAATTGTTTCCTAAGTCATCATTATTCAGAAGATATAGATGAAACCATATAATTAGGGTTTTAACCCTAAAACGGACACAAATTTTGCAAAACAACTCCAAAAAATCTGAAATTTGGAGGGAAGATCACTTGAACTATGTATCCACTCCCCAAAAAAAAATTCTTAAAAATTCCAAGTCGATCTCAAGATATAGACGAATCACCAACATTAGGGTTTCATCCCACAAATTACTCGAATCACTGCTCTTATACCACTTGATAAGAACCTTGCATATAATAAATCAATAAATTGTAGAAGATAATAAAACACAAGAGATATGGGGGGCCAAGATTCCCTAATATGCAATATATTCAAAATAATACCCTTAAGGTAGGGCAACACCATACAATGCTCCTTAAGGAAGGAGTAACTTCACAATCTCCCAAGATGGGAATCCACTTCGAGGGGGACACCTCAAATATACCTCTACCAAGTAGAATAATCAACTCATACATACATGACCTCCTCATAATGATACTCACATCCTTTAAATAGGATGGGTAACACCTAATCCCAATGTAGGCCGACCCATTACCCAATATAATTAATCCCTATGTGAGCCCATATAACTAACTAAGGAGATGTGTGCCACATGTCGGAATCTCCATCAACCCATATACATTATAATATAATATCCCATGTGAACCCATACATGTAACCAAGGGGATGTGTGTCAAATTTTGGCATCTCCATCAACCCATATACATTATAATATTATATCACAAGGTACATAACATCCACTCCACTCCAATCTATGTTTCTCTCAATGTTCTCCATAAAGCAACATCTGGTGTACAGTGAGATCTGATGTACAGTGAGTTCATCATGAAATTATCACACTTCTTACCTGACTTATGCTCCATACTTGTTCATACTTCATCCTCTTGTTGTTATACCTCTCAACTTCACTATACCCATGCACATGCTTCATCTCTATAGCCTATAGAGGCTCTCCATAGTTCCATCATGTCAAAACCTTTCTCCTGAAAATTCCACCATCATGGGAATACCATCCTTGTCAATATTATTCATACCCCTGATTCACACTTCACCTCTGACTTTTCTTATCACCACTCTTCTTTCAACTATCATGATAGGATATAATTAGTCAATAAGCCCAATATTGTGCATAGGGTTTTGATTCACTCTCAGCATCCATAAAACACTTAGTTTAACCTAGTATGAGGTGACTAGACCCTCATACTTTGCCTTATCCTTGCATAAGTTCTCAATTCCTTCATATTAGCTTTGTTGCCTAGTAGCCTTCCCTATATGCAAATGCCAATAAATCTCAAGTATCTCTGAGATAACCTCACCTTTTCATGGATGATTCAAGGACCCTTTATAGAGCCCTAGCCTGAGTCCAACTTGCACTACCTACTCCTTTGTACAAAATGGTACTATTCCAGCTGTCTTAGGGCTTGTTTAGGCCTATTTAGGTCTTTATTAAGGATATAGATGAATATAATGGTTCGTGAGGTACATACAAACTTGTAACTCCTTCAAACAGGTGAAATAGAACATTTCTCAGCTCCTCAAAATGGTGTTTAGTCTTAACATGCACTAAACAACTCTAAAACTCTTACTGTAGTAGGGAACTGACAAAGTCCAGTACAGAATATAAGATCTTAATGAAAGATACACTTAACCAAGTAATTAATCTCTGCACTCCTAGAAAGAGTTAGCTTATATCATAAGCATGATGATTTCAAAAATTTAGGAAATTTCACTGTACGATCAAGGAGATCAAGTAAGCCCTAGTTTAGGGGCAGTGAGGGGAAAATTTAACACACAAAATTCCTAAAAATGTTTCAAGACCCCAAATAAATTTCATTGGTCTTGTGATGATGCCCTCCAACTTCTCACATCATCACAATAAGCTTCTAGGCTTGAAAACTTTGACTGGCACCTTCCTAGCCTCGGTCTGTGCATAAACATTATCAACAATGCATGGGAAAACATGGTAAATCTTGTATATTACATCATGAAATCACTACTAATCTTTAATATTTTATATTTTCACATAATTACCCCTAATTACAATCATCTTCTGTGAAGGAATCACATATGGAGGCCAAAAATCCCATTTTTAGTACTCTGAGTCTAACTCAACTACTCCCTAAGATATCAACAACTTCTTGACTTGGAAAACAATCCAAACCACCTAATTTGTTGAAAACAACTTAATTCCACGTGATAATATCTCTCCAAATCGAGTTTTACACTATTTTGGCCTTCACAACTCAAATAGGCCTTATTTTTGGTGTTTACAACTACACATGCAAATTTGAAACTTTGAAATACATGCCAAAAGGAAGGAAATGATGAAATACATCCCTAAAACAACCTAGACTCCAATCACACATGACACTTCCTCTATGACATCCTACTGATGTAACTGCATCATAGACACAACTGTAAAAATGACAAGTTCGAGTCAAAATCCCCTCCACAAAAGCTTATTCAAATCTCAAAAATTTATGTAATGATAACAGTGACCCAATCTAGTTTTTTTGCAGCTCCAAACACGTACAAATTATCCACTAGGAAAGTTGCACCACCATGAAAGAGGCTCGCAAATAAGGGAATAACACAACTCCAACCTTCTTCCTCAAACCCTCATGAAAACCACAAAATTCCAGCCCTCAAAACGATTGAAAAGCCACTAGAAAAATCAACAACTCACTTTGCACAATAGAAACCCAAAGGTGGAGAATCCTCTCAACTAGAGGAAGCATTTTCATCCTTAGAAATATTTTTTACAAAGCTATAAAGCTCACACAAAATCATATTTATGAGAAAATAGACAAGCATGCACTCCTCAAGCAAGTCGACTTGCTTTTCCTAAATAGCCACCCTTGATATCCAATTAGATTTGACCTCCTTCACTTAATGTTTTTCTACTTGATTCCATCTCCTAGGGAGGTCGAATTTTCTCCATAGGGTGAATATACATTATCAATTGCCTTTTCCCTTAGAATTGGTGAATATACATTATCAATTGCCTTTTCCCTTAGAATGAATAAACTTCTCTAAGTGTTTTCTCCCTTTTATATTTTTACTTTATCATCAAGTTCATAATAATTTATTATAAGTGCTTTATAATCTTTTCCTTTATTTTTTTGCACTTTATGATAAATTATCATAACTTAAGACCCCTTGTGTTTGTTCCTTAGTCGTCAAGAAGACAAAATGGGGTATTCGACTAGGAAGGGGATATTACATAAGTTCCTTTGATTTGATTGATTATGGGTTAAAATTCACTAAATATATTAATAGTTTTAACCCCTAATACAAAGGTTGTTTGCAAACCCAGGATTAAAGCTTCCCATTTTTCCATGTTATTGGTGCAATCGAAGTCAATTTTGAAGGATAGGGCATGGGGATCCCTTCAGGGGGTATTAAGATGATACCAAATCCTCCACCACGCTTGCATTTGGATCCATCAAAATACAAGGCCTTTTTGGTGAGGGGATCTTCATGAAATAGGAGGTATATAGATTCATCAAGGAATTGGGTGTTGAAATGTTAGTTATTGGTCAAGGGTACCTCTGCAAGGTGGTCAACGATGACCTATCTTTTCATCAATTTTTGGTGAATGAATTCTAGTTCAAACTATGTCAGGAGCATGATCAATCAGAAAATTCATTGATTGTGGTAAGGTTTTGAATATATGACCTTCAAGAGATTGAAGTTTCTAACTACATAAGTTCTATGATTGAGGAGATAGTGACCTACTTTGGAGGTTATGAACACTAGGGTGTGGCATAGTTTTTTAAGGTGGGTATAGCGAGTCTCGTAATCAATGAGAGTATGATGGATGTAGTAGATAGCTTGCTCCCTATTTTAGTCCTCTTGGTGAGCAAACATGGTTCCTACGGCATGGTTAGTAGTAGAAATGTATAAATAGAATGGTTAACCCTCTTCAGGAGGTGTAAGGATGAAAGGTGATATGATATATTGGTTGAAGGCCTCAAATGATTCCCGATAAGGTGCATCCCATTTAAAACAAATTTCCTTCTTAATAATGTAATGAAAGGGTTGGTAGTGATTGGATAGTTACGCGATGAAATGGCTAATGGACTGTAATTTACCTTACAAGCTACGTAGTTGTTTTAAGTTAGACGGAGAAGGCATATATAAGATGGCCTCTATTTTGGCTAGATCGACTCCAATTCCTCTAATGAATACAATGAAGCCTAACATCTTACCAATATGGACTTCGAAGACACATTTTTCGAGATTGACACAGAGGAAAAATTGGATTAGTTAGTTAAAGATTACATCCTGGATCAGTAAGTGTTGTATGTGATTTTTAGACTTGCTGAGGAGGTCATCTACATGATCTTTAACATTCCTATGGATTACATCATGGAAGATATAAGTCATAACCAGTTTGTAGGTTTCTCCTATTTTTTCAAACCAAAAGGCATGAACTTGTAACAAAAATCCCCCCATGGGGTGATAAAATATTTTTTGTGTTGATCTTATGGGGCGATGAGGACTTTGTTATACCTTGAAAATCCATCCATGAGGGATAACATCTCGTGGCCTACTGTGAGATCTATCAGTTGATTGATATTAGGGAGGGGAAAATTGTCTTTGGGACATATGAGAGCAAGATCTAAAAATTCAATACAAATGCGGATTTTCCTCGAGGATTTGGTAATAGGAACAATGTTAGATACCCATTGTGAGTAATCGATAGGCTGGATAAATTTAACAGATAAAAGACATTGTAACTCTTCTTTGATCAAGATGGCTACACGCGGGTACATTTTTTGAAACTTTTGCTTCACAATCTTGGCATTGGGGATGGTGACAATGTTGTGCACGACTATGTTAGGATCAATACTTGACATATCACTATAGGACCAAGTAAAGGTTTGGCTTCGTTTGGATAAAAAAGTGGAGAAATCTTACTACTCCTGACGAGTTAAATATTGTCTAATTTTAAGGATGTGTGGAGTTTTAAGGGTTCTGATGATGTTAATATTGGTGGTGGATTCATTTACAAGCATCGGGTGTCAGAGGGAAAAGATTTATATAGGTGGGTCTCTTCTACTCCCATATAAGTTAAGATGGAGTTTCCGTCTTGCCATTGTAAAATAGTGTTAGTAAGAGAATCTTATTCTATCATGTGGGGGAGGATCAAAAGAAGGGTTTTAATTTGATTCTCAACTTAGTAAGTGAGAGGCTCTAAAGAAATGGTATTGAACAAAAAAAATTAGAGAAGAATGAAAATGTCATCATCTATTTTTATGGACATCTCGGCGGGTGATGAAGTAAGGTCTAGTTTGAGCTATATGGCACGAATGATGGGAGGAGTATTTATGAAACCGATACCTTGCTTCTCATGGGGCAACCTGAAGTATTCCAAATATACTTTATGAGGGTCTTGTTCATATTTACCCATACTAAATCCTTTCCACATGTGCAGTGGTAAAGGTTAGTGTGGAAAAATTGTGGCCTGTATAAGAAAGATAAATCATAAGAGAAGGGTCTTGTGTGTTGTTGGTTTTACTGGTATACGGATGTCTGAACGATACCCCTATATATGAAATTGGTTCTCCAGTATGGGGGGTGAAGAGGATGGCGTTTAAGACTTCATGATAGTAAAAAAAAAAACAAGGTTTTTTTTTGTGTTTTAGCGGGTAGGGAGTTTATTTAGGGATAATAATTAGTATTCACCCAGTGATAGCCATTAGAATGCCAAGTCAAAGGACTCATTGTTGGGGAGTTTGGATGTTGGTATGGAAATATTGTTATTCATTGTGTCTATGTTGTTGTCATTGATGTCAAATGTCATTGATGGAAAAGGGAGTCTGGGTGTCATAAGTTTCTCCATGTGGTATCATTCATAGTCAAACATGAAGTTTGATAGTGTCTAGTTTTGGTGAAGTTGTTATGGTGTATTGGCATGGTCTTGAGTAAGGTACAAGCATGTATGGTCATGGTATGAGTTCCCAAGCTTGGTATGAGATATATCATTGTTAGAGTGATATGTGTGAGGTGTTATGATTCTATAAGAGGTCATCATGGTCTATTCATGAGAAATTTTTATTGAGTCATCTCATTATAGGCTTATTCCTAGACCTAATGCATGGTGTATGGCATAGGGGCATGAAGTGTGGAGTAGATAAGATTCGAATGAGCATGGTAGGTGTGTTGTGACACTACTTATGAAGTTTGTAAGGCATGTCAGGTCAGTATTTAGAGGTATAATGCATGTACAAGGTCCATTGAAGCAAGTTTCTCGAGAACAAGGTAGGAAAGAGAAGGTAAATATTAATGGTTGTAGAGTTTTAGAATCATTTGAGAAAGTATGTGACTTGGTAAAATGAGAGGAGATTATCATGATTCTTCAAGTCAAATTTCAGGTCAAGACAATGAAGGAAGAACAAGAAAATGAGTTTTTGGAAAAATCAAGCTCTTAGAGAGTAAAATCTGGATCGATAGGTCATCTTTTTTTTTTCTCACCCACACGTGTGGGTTTCACATGGAATATTTAGACTTTTGGGGATGATCATTAATCTAATATTTTTTTCAAAAATAATGAATTTATTTGGTAATCCCATCTTTATGAACAATCGTTAAGAAGTCAGACAGGTTAAAACCCTTACTAAAACATTAGCAACAAAGTGATGGAGGAAAGATGAATTTTATGGTCTCCAAATGTTTTGGAAAATAAAATGTGATGTATCAAGGTTGTAAAGGATTCTTCAGGGCTCATTTTGGTGGTGGTTTCATGTTCTAGTTGTTTCAAAAAGTAGGAGAAAAACACTTGTTTTGTGGATATTTGCAATTTCAAGGCTGAGATGGAGGTTTCATGATGAAAAGTGAATTGTTCCAGATACCTTGGGATGTATGTTATATGACCATGAAAATTAATAAGTAGGTACAATGGAGAAAATGGAAGATGCGGTTATCTAAATTTTCCCTACTACTTTTGGCCTAGAAGGGATAAAACCTAGTCTTGTGGGTTGAGATGATTTTGATGGAAAGACATGTTGTAACTGAGTTATTTGGTCATGGAGATTTTTTTTACACCTAACATGATTTTTTGGATCCTTTTTATTGATTAGATGAGGTGGTTTCATGTTGAAACCCTAATGGCGTAACTAGCCTTATTAGGTCTCTCAAGAAGCCTTATGGTTTAGATGTGTGTGTTTTTCTCCATGTGACATATGCATGTGATGGATTGAACAAGTGTTTCATGTCTCCATTGAAGTGTTCTAAGTGGTTTCAAGGCTTGGAATTTTCTTTGGAGATGTTTGAATTATGTTTCCTCAAGACTAGTTCTTGAGTCCATAATGGCAATTTTGACATGTTTCAGAGATTGAACTGATTAAGTGCCTTGTATCTTTATTTGGAGGATGAATTGAGTTGTTATAGAAAATAGATACAGATAAATTTCCAATAGTATGTTTCATGATCCTTGATGAATATTTTCTTATAGTGAAGTTAGTTGTTTTCTAGGACTGATTTTTGGGTGCTTAAAGACCTTGTTTGAGTAGCTTGTTTATTGGTGTGTTTCATAGTGGAGATAGTTGATGAAAATGTTCTTGTGTTGGTTGGTGATGCTTAGAGGTTGTACCTGACTTGTGTGGAGCTTTTGGTGCTTTAACAAAGTTTGAGTGTGCCTTTGGAGGTACTTGTGCATTTGTTGGAGGAGTAGGCTTATGTTTTATTCCTATTTGAGATGTCTTGTGCTAGTTCTTGTTAGTGTGACCCTTGTCGACCTACTTAGGTCTATTAAAGTATTTTATATGAGGTTGTAGGTGTATTTTATTGTTGATATGACCGAGCTATATGGTCATGGACGACCTAGAGGTGCCACAAAAAACTGAAGATGGGTAAAATTAATTATTAGTCATACGTTAAGGTGATGACCAATGGAAGTTATTCTAGAACAACAACGTCAACAATGGTAACTTGACCAAAAATACCTTAATTAGTATTACTGCTTTTCACAATATTTTGAACTATAAAAATGATTTCTCTATGGATATTATCTGTTCAAAATAAATTGTAAATTTACTTGAAATTACAAGACTGTGTGCAACAAATGCACTTTCTGGCGCCTCTTTCATTTCACTAGAAACACATGCCTTAATGACCGTCATCTGAAAATAAGTATGCTTTTTTAGGTGCCATCATTAAGGTTTAGATGCAACTAATAGTAGGAACGTTGCATTGTAAATTCATATGGCAGCAGGTATCCTTATCTAGAATAACTCGAGGATTCAAGCCTGTTGATATCGACCAATTAGTAAATGAGACTAACCTGATTCAAGGTCAATGTCCCTATTTTATAACTACAAATTGTCATAGCCGAACCCATAGCCGAACCAAGTTGACAATCTTCGCACTTACAATGCCATAAACTTTTAAGATGTTTGTAGCCCAAACAAAATCCAATGATAGCAAAAAGCTCTTTGAATCAGAGACACACCAAAGCTTTGTTGGCCATCATCATTCGCATTGAATAAGCCAAACTGTAAATGGCATAAGAATGAAGATATTGTAGTTAACTAGAGGAAAAGTCTGCAACTTTTAAAAGAAGATTATTTGTCACAAAAAATTGAATGTGTTATTTAGAGTTCTACAATTAGTCACACGTTAAGGCGATGACCAATGGAAGTCCTTCTAGAACAACAACGACACCAATCATGGTGACTTGACCACAAATACCTTAATTAGTATAACTACTTTTCACAATATTTTGAGCTATAAAAATGATTGCTTTATAGATATTATCCATTCAAAATTAATTGTAAATTTACTTGAAATTACAAGATTGTATGCAACAAATGCACTTTCCGGCGTGTTCTTCATTTCACCAGAAACACGGGACTTGGATCTAGAATAGGGGCTCAAATTTCAGGGATGGTCAGATGAGCATCAAAACTTGATTTGTGGCCGAAAGGCGTGTTTACAATGGAGAAAGCCCGGGCCCTTCTGACAGCAGGTACTGGCACGGACGGCGGAGATTAATCGGTCGACGAATATTCTGACAGCAGGTACTGGCACGGACGGCAGGCATTGAAAGGATTGTCTTCTCACTCTGTTCCCAATTCCAGGTATGCATCTGTACACGCTCCTTTTGTTTTTTATTCTTCCCTAAAATTGAATTTACGGCGAGTGTTGAGTATTTCGTCTTTTATTTGTACAGATCCGTTTCTCCAAATTTATCAGGAAAGCAATCCGGTACTACTGGTTTTGCGCAGCTGACCATTTTTTACAACGGGGAAATAAACGTCTATGATGTTTCTGCAGAGAAGGTATGTCAATGAGCTTTAATGATTAATCCATTACTTATTATTATTATTGCCGAGGGGTTATTAATTTTTCTAAAGTTGTGGAGCAGGCTAAATCTATCTTCATGCTGGCCAGCGGTGAAAATAATTCCAATCAATTATCACAGACTGAAGAGCCGCAGAATTTTAGTGCCCTAGCTGAGCAGGGACAGATTCCAAAATTACACGGCGGTGAGAATCTGTAACAGATCTTTAGTTTTATATTAACAGATCTTCAGTTTTTTATTGGCAGATCTTCAGTTTTTTTTATCAATTCTTAATTTTAAAAAACAATGCTAAAACATATTTATGGAAATATGTTTATGCAGATCTTCCGATCGCAAGGAAACAATCTCTGCAACGTTTTCTGCTAGAAGCAGAAGGACAGGATGATCATGGCGGCTCCTTACTCTCAAAAGGAACAAGGCAAGTGTGACATCATTGTAAAGCAATAGAAGTCCTGTGCAGAGATTATTTTCTCTCTCTAACTAAGAAGAGAGAGACGATTGTATCATGACCAATGAACATGATCGAGTTCCACTAACCAATCACTCAATTCTTTTTTCTGTATTTAATAAAACACGCTAGTCCCATGTGGGCGGCTAGACAAGGTGGCGTGTATCCTGTTTTTCCGGAGAAGTGTTGACTTGGAAATTATAATTATTTATTGTTACGCCAAAAGGCATGTCTACAATGGAGAAAGCCCAGGCCCTTCTGACAGCAGGTACTGGCACAGATGGCAGAGATTAATCGGTCAACGAATACGGCCTCATGGGATCCACTGGATGGATCATGGAGTCAGATTTTAAATTTGACGACCACCTGCACCCTGTTTTGGCCACGCCGCACCTCCTATAAAATTCAAACCAGAAGGCAGAGTCAGCCACTGTTTCGCTCCGAACTCGGTTCGGAAAGTGACGGGAAAAGACAAATGACAGTAAATAATAAAGTACTTTTTTGACGTTGACTGTAATATGCTCCTCACCAGCTACTCAACATTAAAAAATGTCCCAAAATTACCTGCCTCTCACTGTTCTGAACTGTTTATAACTCAGAAAGGTCATTTTCACGAGGGTTTTGCAGGTTCAACTCGTTGGCCTGCGTGTAGATTTAGATTTTCTGCGATGTATTGATTGAAATGCGAACGGAACACGTTTTTGTTTCCGTAGTGCAGTGCCTATTAATGTCAAATACAGCTAAAACAATACAGACATGCATTTGTTTGGTTTGTATGGATTAGGTGCACATATTTCTTAGGTATAGCTATTTATTTCAAGTGAGAATTGGATTATTTTAATTGATAGTTCTTGAACGGCTTTCAATGGATTTAGCATCCTCTGTAGTCATTCATCAAAACTTGCACTGGCATTTATTAAATCATGCACTCTGTTTCATTAATTCTTGCAACGTTTGCTATTAATTACGCCGAAAGGCGTGTTCTAAGTTAGAAATCCCAAGCCCTTTTGGCAGCAGGTACTGGCACAGATGGCAGAGATTAATCGGTCGACGAATACGACCTCGTGGGATCCACTGGATGGATCATGGAGTCATGGAGGATCGCAGATACCGAAAGTGGTTGCATGATAAACGTAGCAATTAGTGGCTGGTTATCAGCCGTCCACGTGGCGGGAAAGAGATATGAAATGTGCGCTGGAGCAATGTACAGGTGCCCTCTCCTCCATCACCCATCATGCAGGACATGAACATGACATTCAGATTGTTCAAAATGTATGGTCTTCCCTGCTCTATATGGTCGCATCTGCTGTGTGAGCGGACCATGGTACACGGCGTTTTGATTTGATTTGCGAAAAGGCACTCTTCGATCTTTAATACCTGTGCTAGAGCGGATGAGCTCATTATTTCAAACACAGACCAAAGATGTAAACCTTGTGGAATGTTACCTGTGCTGGAGCGGATGAGCCCACGAGTAGATCTGTCGTGACACGATGAAACCCACTTCAAGTTTTCGAAGAAACAAATTTTATGTGTTTAAATATGATTTGTGGGAAAGGTTTTTTTTTTGTGGGCTTGTGGATTTTTTGTTACACGCCTCTGATGCTTTCCTCGTCCGATGTGTGCAGGGGTCAATTTAACTGCAAGTGTTTTCCTTTCGCCAATCTTCGATCTGTGAGTTTAAGATGGTGAATTTTGTTTTTCCCTAATGATAAAAGTTCAAGACATCTATTTCTAGAAAATAAAAACACAAAACCCATTGTGGTTTTACTGATAGAATCATGGTCTGCCATGGATTGGATTAAAGTAGGAGCAAAACATTTTTTGGTAGAGGTCCTTGGCTTTAAGCTCTGCACATCCCCTCACTAAATGTTAGAAGGTGATTGTGATATGAGGTGGAATGATTTCCAGAGTTGCCATGCGTAAACAGGATATGGAAAGCCAAGGGTTTTTCATTAATCCTCAGTACGAAGAAATGAATCTAATCTGCTAGCTGAAGTGCATATCTGGCCTAGTATAACATATCTCTTATCCTTCATGGAACTTATTTGAATTTGGTCTCGACTCATTTATTTATTCCTCAGAATTGGCCTGATTTGTTAAGGTGGGACTAATCCATCTTTTTGTTATGAGAAATATGTCTGGTTTTCAACAACTTATCAAGCTCCTTTCCTTACTACATCGCGTGCAGAGCACCTGAATTAATTCAAGATCCACTAAATCATTATCCTCGATAAGGTTATTGAAATGATCTGTTATTCTCTTAACTATTTGGGTATCTTATTTTTTTCTTTGGCAGTTCTGACTTGGATTGAGTATATAAGTGTATCAGGCTCACACCCTCCATCATTTGTTGAAGACTCTGTGAAAAGGTTGGATATAATTCAAAATGCAATGAAGAGTTTCATATTTAGCATTTCATGTTCTCAACTATTTCTAATGTTGGGCACTTTCATATATGTCTTGAATTTTGCAAGTATGGAAAGATCTTCTCCTGTAGGCTCTTTGGAAGGCGTACTGTCATGTCTGCAGATCCAAGCTTCAATAGATATATCTTACAAAATGAAGGAAGGCTATTCAAAGTAGGCTATCCACAATCTTTTAAAGACTTGGAATGGTAGGGAAGAAAGGCTTTATTTCCATTCATGGAGACCTTCACAAGAAATTTCATGGTATTGTTGTAAATCTAATGACTTCAAAGAAGGTGAAAAACAATTTTATCACAGATATTCATATCATTCTACGAAAGACAATGAGTACATGGAAAGATAGGCAGATGTTCTTTGAGGTTGAATGTAAAAATCCAAGAAAACTACATTTAATTTTCCTTCTTTCCATTTTATGGACATGCGAATAGGAAGGGAATCATAATAACTTTACAATCTAGAGTTTTAGAGTTGCATCAAGTTCTTTCTGTATATGTGATTTTGTTCGATTGGTTGGTGACACTAATCATGTAGACACCATGCAGCTAGAAATCAGCTTGATGGCAAATCAACTTCTGGGTATTTAAATAGAAGATGAAATAAATGAAATGGCTCCCATATTCTGTGCTTTCGTTGGAGGAATTATATCCTTACCTATAAAGATACCAGGATTTGCATATTTAAAAGCAATGAAGGTTATAACTCTTCTCACATTCTTCTAATTGAACTCGAAGACCTCTATTATGGAATTCACTATCACCTATTTTCTTTAACTAATATTGTGTTAGCCTGCTGGATTATTAGGCAAGGAGGGATTTGATAGGCAAGATATGTAAAATAATTGACAAGAGGAGATGTAGTCCTGATGGAGTAAAACATAATTATTTTCTGAAAAGGATTCTTGATGGAGACAATCTTTCACAAGAAATCGCTGTCATTTTCATTATTTCTCTATTGTTTGCTGGTCATGAAACTACAGACAAGACCATGTCGTTTGCCATATATTTTCTTACATAATGTCCTGACTCTATGGAGAAGTTCAGGGTAAGCAACGAATTTTCCTTTACATACATTCGAATTTACTTCTCAGAGTAGTCAGTCAAGTCACTACAAATGATAGACAACAATATTACATAAACCTGCACTAGCTAGGCAATTAAAAGTAATTAAGACAATTCCTTGTCAAAATATTAGTAAGTTCACCTCTCCTTACAAATTGAGATACATAAAATAAAAAATAAAAAAATAAAAAAGTAGATAACTCTGTCTGAGTTTATGAACATTGATCCAGTCCAAAAAATAGAAACTAACATAATATCGGAGTAAGAATGTCAAGTCATAAGGCACATCAATAATAGAAGACATGTAACAGTTTTCAAACCATGTGGGGTCAAGCCATGTAAGACCACTAGCATCAAGTATTTACATGTTTATGGGTTGTAGGAGCAACATTGTCTTCATTCCCTTGCACATTTCCAACGTAAGATATCAGTGCCAATCCAAAGTAATCCAACACCTCTCCTTTACCAACACTTCCACCAATATGTTAATGAACAACCTCAGCTTAAAATTGAAAAGTGTATCTTGTGACTAAGTATTCTTGCTCACAATATAATGAAAAAAATCTATTAAGCTGAGGGACTAAAGTCGTCTGTCCGTCTCTGATGAAATAAATATTTGCTTCCCTCACAAAGTTATGAAGAATTTCAACTTCTTTTACCTGTTGCTTCCCCACCTCAGCATCATGGTTCTGCTAGACAAAAATGTATCAATTTATCTTGTTGGCACCAGATTTTCCAGTTCTTCAATGTCGTGCTAAATTTTTTGAAAGGAAGCTCTTAGAATAGAAACTTACAATACAAATTGTTTGTATGACATACATTTACTGCAGCTTTTGTGCATAGATTTAATCCTCCTAGATCATTGACTCCAGTAAAACAACATATGGCTTTTCCTGCAATTGTCGTGACACCATAGAGGTCTGCAAGATGAACCAAAATATAATTAATTGTCCCCTCCTATCTCGTTAATCCATCTTTCATAAAAAACCATCACGATTCTTTATATTTAACTACAAAATATTTTCAATACTGATTATTTATTATTTCTTACTCCAAATGTAGCACTCCTTTGTGAATTCCCTATTTTTACACCTTCAAATGGTTTGGATAACCATGGTATATGTAATTTATCAATCATAAGATATCTATTAATTGGTTATATATTATGATTTAACCTCGAACCATTATTATGTGTCCTTGTTTACAGGCTAATATGACATAATTTAAATGCATATTTTAGGTATTTTTATTCATATTAAATTGGAATATGTACATCTTGGTTTAGGATAATTTTTTGAAAGTAAATAAATAGATATCTCCATGAACAATATCCATTAGACGGGACAACTCTATACTTAATGCTTGAATGTAAATATTATTTTTCTCTCTCTAATCCTTTGAATATCTTGCTGGTTATGTTATTTTTTTAAAGAGAAATATATATAATATCCAACTCTTCCTCCTTTAGATTCTTATCATTACATTTTTAGAAGGTAAAATTAATTTTTATTTTAATCCGACAACATTCAAGAAGTCGCATCACTCTTAAACACTGATTTGGTAAAGTTGTCTCTACAATACGCAAAAAAGCAAGAGACACCACAGAGTATGGCAAGACAATTCATCATAAAACCGTTGACCATATAACGTTCACTGTCATTGGATAACAACTAGAAGTAGTTTTCCAATCATTTATTTCATAGTTTGTGTCACTTTTGTTAATATCATAAGTCTACATTAAAATTAAAGTCTTTAGGATACTTATAAGTATTAATGCCAAAATGTCTTTTTGTTATTGTTGTAGTGTCATGTTATTTTAAAAAATACGATGAAGAAAGTAATTAAAATATTAGTTTCTTTCTCCAAAATATTATATCTTTTCAACCGCAATGTTATTAACCTAAGGAATGTCTATATCTAATGCCCTTAAAAATAAATTTAAAATGTGTCTTGCGTCTGTAAACCTTAAATTTTTCACATTAAACTTGTCCTATTAAGAAAGATAACGACGTACAAGATGAGGATAAATCTAAAATATATATAACTCGCAAATCCTTAAATTTCATTATGTAGAAAGGCATTTGCACATGTGTAACGCTCCACCCCTTCTCATACCTAACGAGACATGGACGTGTGAGATGAACCGATCGACGAAGCGTGGACTCACATCTATCCTTCACATGTCGAGCAATGGTTCAACAATTAAATCTTCTCGAACCAAGAAAAAAAATCATTTTTTTACATTTGCTTGCTTGAGATTCTTTTTCCTAAATTCATCAATCAAGAGTTTTGGCACAAATGTGGAGGCCACCATGGGTTCTTTGTGTTGCAACTGCTCAACTAACTGTTGCAACAATGACACTAATGGCGGCGACGACGTGAAACCCACAAACATTGACCATTGGGTGGGTGTATTCATTTGAACGGGTCCTGGCCATTGCATTCTGCACACGAACTCATGAGCTTGCGCATTAAGTTTCTTGAATGACAAGTTCTTTTCATGTGCAACCGATGACGACGATGCCCGTCCTTTTACTGCTCTACATCATCTCCAAGCGTGCAAGTCTTCATATGATCCTGTGACACATATATGCATTGGGCCAACATCGGTGTCTGCGTTTTGATTATATCGACACATCCAAGATATCATTGGTTTCCTTACCTATCACATCAAATCCTATGTAAAATCAATTCCTATACTCGCCAACATGTCCCACATGAATCTTGATTCAAATATATTATTTTCCATATCATGTTGGTGCCTCCATATAATCTCTAACAGTTGGAGCCATATTTTGTTGGTACTGTTCTTGAATCTTCTATTTCTAAAGACTTGCATTGTATGTGTTCATCTCCACATCAATTAATCAACCCATGTAAGAGGTCATTTTTGTAATATACAAGTCCATTCACAGTGACTCATTTTCATTCTAAATCTTTGTCAAAAAATTATTTGTGATTTTTAATATGTTTTAGTTCCATGTAAATTGGTGGTCGAAGTAGAGTTTAGTTTTAGTCTTATTTTTATAGCTTGATAAACTCAAATAGGTGATCTTAGTTTTATTGATATTTTATCATCTTCTTAGTGTAAAAATATATGTGTGTGTGTGTCAAAACTATTATTTAATAATAGCTTGTAGCTATATTACATGAGTTTCTCACATTTGTTATTGAGTCAAAGTCAATGCATGTCTTATAAAGTTTAAATGTTAAATATAGAGTCATCAACGTTGTCAATGTTGATATTTTGTCAACCATCCAGTCATGCATTCCATAAATTTGTGGGTTGAAACATGTCTTGTAAATGGTACTATTGGCTCTATCATCGACATTATTGATGAAAATTTGTTATGTCTACCTACTTTTCCTTTATTTATCATCGTCAGATTTGGCCGGTACACGGGAACCAATGCGATTCCAACAACCCTTCTCGTGTTCCAATTCCACCAAATTCTAGAGGGAGATTTCTCTCCTTATCTTCCCTACAAAAATGTCCTCAACACCTCTTCTGCAGTCAAGCATACAAGAGAAATCCAGACTTCATTCCCTATCCTTAACACTCCCTCCTTAGTCCCCAATGACCCTTCCCTTTCAAACTACTCCACTTCTTCTGCAATCCAGAAATTTTCTAATGCTCCAATTTTCACCACTTCGTAGTTTTTCATTTTCCTGCTTGATATATCGTAATGTTTTGTTGTTCTTCTCGATTTCCTTTCCCGCCAATATTTCACTTTCGGCGTTGACATCGCACACCTCACGTGCGATTGCTAGTTAATACAACTTCATAAACTCGAGTGTAAAAACTATAGAAATACCCGCTCTTTGGAATGACTAGTTAAATAAGAAAAATGGAAAACGTTGGAGAAAGACAAAACAGAAATGATTATTCTTACCCGGGATCAGTTTATTAGTCTGGAGACTTTTAGTTAAGACATTCTAATAAAATGTGACCTCAGAAATGATTGAGGATTTGATCAGCGACATTAAAATTGTGAGGTTTCTACATATGCAATTCTGTCAAAAGAAATTTTGAGGGGCGTTTTTCTTACAGACAATTTTACAATAAAATTTGATTCAAAACACAAATAGTGCCCATCCCTGTATGCTTGATAGTATAGTTTTTTGCACTTCAATCCCAAAAATATCATGTATAGGAGTGTAGGAAACATACATAATTGAAGCGGACGATCAGAGGGGCCAATGTAATAATGTTGTTGGGATCCTGACATACATAAATTACAAACTAATATTAATTTGAAGGTTGCCATTGCAGGGCAACTGGACTACGAACAACTTGCGTTCCTCCCTTTATACATGTCCACTTTATCTCTCCAAACGCATTAGATGAAGATGCAGATGTTATATTGGTTTCGAATCTCACAGTGTAGCTCGCCTTATCCTGCAATTTGTTGAACTCTAATGTCTCTGGCTGCACGCTTATTTTCACTCCAGGCGGGCTCTTCACACTTACTCGATACACCGCATGACCTTCTGCCCCCACATTCGTCACAGTCCTCCTCTTTACCTGAACCCATTTATTGCCAGAGTTGAACAGCACAGAGAATGATGGGTAGTTGAGATCCCCTGCTTCTAAACTGGAGTTGGGGCAGGAAATTAACGTCTTGGTGAGGAGAGCAATTTGTTGCTTGGTGTAGTTGAGGGTGCAGACGAAATTGACATAGTCTTGAGCTGCTATGTCGTAGACAAGACCAGGATTTACTGCAGCTCTCGGATCCACGTGGCCTGCACCAATGGCGAATGGGTCGGCCGCTTCCATGGTCGCTGAATCCCTGATGCCCTGCTTTGTGTTGTCCACAATGTACGAAGACGTCATGAGAGCAGATTTAATGGCGGCGGGGCTCCACGTAGGATGAATTGCTTTTATCAGCGCTGCAATGCCGCTGACGTGGGGACAAGCCATTGAAGTGCCTGAAACAAAGTAGTAGGGTAACCTTGGCCTGAACGCTGCCAATATGTTCACACCCGGAGCAATCATATCCGGCTTGAGAATGTGTGGATATGTTGAACTCGGCCCCCTTGAGGAAAACGCAGCCACAATGGGAGCAGCTACTGCATTGCCCACCTCAGTCAATCCTGAGAAGCTCATGGTGGCCGTGCAATTACCGCCATTGGACACCTTGATGTAGGCCTTTATTTTTTCTCCCACCGTAAAACTCGCGAAGATTGCTGGAAGGTTATTCACGTTGGTAATCTGCTCGTCTGCTCCGAAGAACTTATCATTTGCAACAATTATGCCTGCACCCCCTGCCTCGGCCACTACGAACCCTTTTACCAGGGCATCAGATTCTCCTTCATTCTTGGAAATTAACAACTGATCGCACACCACGATTTTTCCCTTAACCAGATTGGGATCGAGGCTGCCACTGAGGCAACGCCTTGAGCTGTTGGTGGCGGATGCATAAACCAGAGGCAGAGACGTTTGCAATTGTGCATCTTTTCCCTTATAGTTAGAGCTGCCTCTGTATATTTCTTGGTTGCCCAGAACTACAGAAGCAGGGAAATGTCTGTCTATGGTACTGGCACCCACAGTTGTGAACCAGGGTGCTGCGTTACTTAGAGTAGACGGAAACGGTCCATCGTTGCCTACCGCGGCAGAAACAAAAACGCCCTTTTCTATGGCACCAAATGCTGCAACAGCCGTGGGATCCTTTGGAAATTGCACGTCTGATGAGCCAAGTGAAATAGAAAGGATATCCACCCCGTCTACAACTGCTTGTTCCATGGCAGCCGCAACGTCAATTCCCTCGCAGCCTTCTCGCCAGCAGACTTTATAAATGGCAAGCCTGGCTCGAGGAGCCATGCCTGTTGCCGTGCCGTTGGCATAACCAAAGAAATTGGTAGCAGGCACGGCAGCTCCCGCAATAGTAGAGGCTGTATGCGTGCCATGCCCATCGTTGTCTCGAGGAGATTTGTATTCCAAGGTTTGGTTAATGCGAGTCTCATTTTCGTAGCCTTTGAAGAAGTATCGAGCCCCAATGATTTTTCTATTGCAGTTGGAGGAATTGAACTCCTGTCCGTTTTCACAATTGCCTTTCCATCTTGCGGGAACAGGTCCAAGCCCTTCATCACTGAAGCTTTGGCTTTCGGGCCATATTCCTGTGTCAATCACACCTATGATTATATCTTCACCATATGTAGAGTATTGCGACCATAATCCAGATGAGGAGGAAGAAGAAGAGGCGAGATTCAGAAATTGAGGTGTACGGGTGGTGGTGATTTTCTTGCGGGAGGAGGGGATTACGGCCAAGCAGCCTTGCATACTCTCCATGGCTTCGGCCTCTGCTCTGGTTAGCCTCGCAGCAAAACCATGGAAGAGCGTATCATATGTATATAACAACTCACTCGGAGAATCTGACTGTGAAACCTGGTGCAACATGGAATCGTACCAGTGGTGATGTAAGTTAAAATGAAGAGGTTTCATGGTCCTGATCATGTGAATAATATAGGGTTTCCTCGAGTCATCATGATCTGCGGCCTTGGACTTCGCAGAGATAGCAAGGAGTATGAGGACGAGAGTGGCAACAGAGGCATTCGCCATAGTCATGACAGTAAGCAAGAAAAAGTAGAAGGGGGCAATACTTAGTTGTGTGAATTAAAGACATTGGAACAGGCATGTTATAGAAAGCCGAATATTGCTGGTAGTTTCCTTGCAAGGGGGGTTGCCGTGTTACGGCTATGGGTTAAATTTGACGGCTGTTTAGACGTATTTTATGATTTTAGACGTAAAATATTTGTAAATATTTTATCTAACCGTCACACGCGACTTGCCCATTTAAAACGTGGCTGTCAATTTTTATATAGGTTTGCATATAAATTATAAAAATATATGTAAATATATATTAAAAAGATATAATAAATATAGAATAATTAGTAAAAAATAACTTTATTTTGTGTTTTTGAAGGACAGTATTGAAAAATTACAGTCACCCAAAAATTGTTTGACAGGCAAAGGTGGCCGTCAAATTTAACCCAGTACGGCGCAAAATGCAATTGACCTGATGTAATGTGAGTCAATGCATGCCGTGTTTTAAGCGTTACCAGGCAATGTATGTGGGGAACGTCCAACACTGACCACCTAATACTTTTCATATGTACAAATAAGTCGAAATGAATAAATGCATGCCGTGTTTTAGAAAATCCTTCTTAAGGTGTAAATATATGAAATTAGTAATTTAGTTGTAAATGTTGTTAAAACTGTATACAAATGGCCATGCGAAATAATATTATTATTACTTATCCCCTCTATGAAATTCAATACCTCTTGGGGGAAGCATATTTAAGAGTTATATCGTAGTAGTCTAACTAATGTTTGTAATCATGACATTTGTATCTTTCTCTCACTCAATTTTTGAAGAAAATGTAAATGAGGGTTAATATATTTGTTTGTTGATTCGCGTAAAACAATTTGATGGTTATAGTGTTAGTCTTCAACTTTTCATAGTTTTGAATAAGTCTATTTCAAAAGTCGTGCGTCTTTTCATAGTTTTGAATAAGTCTATCTTAAAAGCTATGTCAATTTCGAATTACTAACTCCATCAATATGATTATGGGGTTTTCTTGACCACATAATTTAATTTTTATGCTACCTTTATTATTAGGCATATGATAAATTTTATTGGACTTCAGCTTAAAATTTATTTTAATTTTTTTTATGAATATTCAATTGTTTTTTCATCATTTTTCAAACCAAAATCTTTTATATCAACCTTCTCAACACATATTTATATTTTCACTTAATGTTTGACTTTGAAATTGAACTAGCTATTTACAAACCATCAAAAGTGAAGAAAGATTAGGAGCAACCACCAAGAGTTGATGTTCAACGAAAATCCTTGGATGCACTCTCAAAAACAGCCTTAAGCTTGTGGAGAGTGTATTCTTACTTCTAATGAGAATATTCTGAGCATACAAATTGAGGAACATAGTGGATACATCATTATGGTCCCCCAATGACATTTATTTATTTTGTAGTATGTTTTATACTTGAATCTATAGACAAAGAAGAGTGTAAGGAAATGACTCGGTGCATGAACTCCTAAATTAATACAATCAAGTAGAGTTAAGCGATTTTATTTTCTCTAGAGGTCTCCTTTATATCAATTTTTTACAAGTAAACATGGTTGTTAATTATACAATTTAAAAAAAAATCTTACAATATTTTTTTTATGACTAAGCCAAGCTCTGTACTACATAGTTAATGGATTTTGTGGTTATATTTTAGATTATATATACTAAATTACAATTACCAAGTAAGTATATATCTAAATCAAAGTCTTCCTCAACTAAAGGGATATGATTAGGGGGTATTGAATATGTCAAAGTTACACTGGGAATGATCTCAACTCCATCCATAATTGACTCTTCATATCAAATATTTATAGGAATTTCTACCTTGGTGGATGGTCTAACAAATCATTATGATAGTTAATCAGGCTTGAACAATTTTGATATCATAAATTTATTTTATTTATTATTTTAACATATTCTTAATTTTTTACTTCTTTTCGTACATACTTCAAATAAGAGAATAAAATATTACAATTACACTCTAGTTAAAAAAAACCTAATATATTTAGCAATGTTCAGAAAAAAAAATTACAAATAGCATTTTGAGTACAAAAGAGAAATTATGTTTTACGCCCACTTTAGAAGTCATAAACACCAATTTTGTCTAAAGATGTCAAAAGCAACTACAATTATCATCACGTTAATTATTTTGTCTAAAGATGTATGAAAATCAAACTGTCAACCTAAACTAATAAAAGGTAAAAGCATCTCCCTTGTATCTTCCCTTTTGGGAAATAAACCTTCAAATTGAAAACTGAAATTCAATGGAACCAGGTCAAAAAAGTAACACGCTATAGGTTGCATTTCATTTATTTAGATTTAATTTAGATTCAAAATTTGAGACAGCTCGGAGAGAATAACACGTTTCAAATTTATATTTAATAATATAATTTAATCGAGAATTAAATAAATTGTATATCAACAAAAATTCAGACATAAATTCATAAACTATACGATGGGATTTCATGACTTTCCACTATTATTACGAACCATTACAAACGTTCCCCAACAAAAATGAATTATAAATTTAAATACTAATAATAAACAATTGTTTAAATTTAATGACGGGGTGCATGAGTTTCATACTCTCTGTTCAAATGGTGCCTATGTTTTACACCACCTCCGTAGTACAGTTGGTGTACACTTCATATCATACCGTCTTGGTTCAGCTGGTACCTAGGTTTCATACCACCTCCGTATAGCTAGCGCACACTCAAGGACGTTGGTCAGAGTACTCCAGCAACATGCAGGGACATTGGTCAGAATACTTCAGGACTATTCCAGCAACACACAGTGACATGCCAATGAAGAATTGAACCAAAACCCCTACTTTATTTTAGTAAATGCCCCGACTTTACCAATCAACCAAAACCCCATTGACTAATAGATAAACATTGATACTCAAACGTCAACCTCACGCTAACCGCCCTGCACCTTGCCCTTCCTAATCGTGGAAGACAAAGGTTAAAAATTGTTTGCAGAAGTCTAGATTTTCGGCCATCACAACCCATCCCTTTTTCAGTCCACCGTTTGCAGGCAATATTTCATCTTTTGTTTCATTGGGTGGATTGAGTAGCTCGATGTTGCAATATAATTTCTTCTCGTTACAGAATTTCAAGTCTTTAAACACTTCTGAATCTTTTGTCCACATCAACATGTGTGCCCGATATGTGTTTCCATCATCCGTACTACTGGATTTACTACAGGATGTGGTGTAAGCATGCCCAAGCAATTTTACTTCAAAAACGCAACTTCTGTGTGCGACAAGGCAAATCAAAATTGCTCCTTCTAAACTCTCCTCTTCCAACTTCACAGTGAAGGGAAATCCTTGGTTGAGTACCACGGGAGGGATGCCTCTTACTGTAACATGCTCAAAACTGCGTGCAATTGCGTACTGCGCATTTCACAAATTTTGTAAATCATTTTAAAATTATGCCGTTTAGTAAAGCTCAAAATACGAATTAGATTCAAAGTGGGTTCATATCAGAGACGCACCGTTTCATCAACGCTCGCAGTGTCGACGGTTCCTCCCCAAAGGATGGCGCTTGAAATATTGCAAGGAAACGTCTGCATACATTTCAAACTGTTGAGTTGTATTTCTTTCTATGATAATGTTTTATTTATTTTTTAAATATTGTTCGAAGATTCTTGACAGGCCGCGATCATCAATAGGATTTGTTGTACTCACCAGAATGTCTCTCCAAGTCGAGTCCGTTGAGATCTGAAAATGAGATAATTTTTGCAATTGTTCCAGTCCCTCTATGTTCTGCAGCTTCCAACACTCTTCTGCTTTTATTACTTGTATTGAGCTCAGACCTCCCACATACATGGTTTCTAGTTCACCGCATCCACTTACATTCAGATATTTAAGACTTGTCAGATTAGAAAGGCATGTCAGCGTCTTCAGTGCTGGACAATGCTCCAAGTTCAGTCTTATTGAATTTCCTGGCAACCCTTCAATTTCTGTCAAACTCTCATTGTTGGACAGATCAACAATTTCAAGATTGGGAAATATACTTTTGGCCTCAGGAATGCATACCTTGGATAAAGGGCTGTGCCTGATTATCAAATTTGTTAAACAACTTACGCGATTGTCATGCGGAGCTTTCAGGGCCAACTCCCCATGATTAACACTTGCCTGGATCTGAAAATTCAATTGCTCCTCATTCATTGCAAAACAATCTTCTACATGCAGAACTTTGATACTCTTCCATACAATATCTTCTGGTAAGGTACTCACTCGAGACCTGTATACTCCTAATTTTTCCAAATGCATCAACTGTTCAACAGATTTGCTTATATCACAAAGATGGGTGCATCCATACAGAATCAAATCTATTAACCGGCTCAAATTTGTCAGAGAAGATGGTAAGCCTGTCAACACATCGCTCCCTATATATAGTTGTTCCAGATTTTCCAGCTCTCCTAGATTCTCAGGCAACTGCTTCATGCTAGTATGCACTAAATTTAAGTACTTTAAAGATCTCTGAGCAATGGTTCCCCTCGGCAACTCCTGCAACGAATAACAACCTCCAATATCGAGGTACTCCAGCGTAGTGATTTTGCCCAAATCCGGGAGGAGGAGCTCCGAGCAATCTCTCAATGCTAAATACTGAAGCTGCGATAATTCAGTAAAAGAAGATGGCAACTCTTTCAAATCATCCCAGCCAGATAGATCTACATGTCTAAGGTTTCTTAATTCCTCAAATTTAATTGGAAGTGACGACATGCCTTCGATATTTTTTAAAACTAACTTAACTAAATTTTTTAGATTCAGCTTTCCTAACCAGGTCAGGAAACTGTTTGCGGGCGAGGACGATGAACCCATCTGAGCTGGCTGTAAGAATGACTTTGTGGAACTGTGGTCAAACCCTGTGCTTGAAATGCTTCCAAAAGAGATTGCAGTTTGACAGGTAACTGTCAGTTCACGTAGCTGCGAAGGAGGCTGCGATGCAAATAATCTGTTAATTGTGAATGAATATGACTAAATTAAATATCGCAAAAACTCGGTTAAAGTAAAATGTTGCCCAAACAAGGATATAGTTACCTTACTAACAGATAAATGGTATAAGTCTTGAGAATTGACATCAGTAAGTTCCAACACTCTTAAATCACTTAGTTGAAGTCGACTCCAAAAGATGGCATTGAGGTTAAATTTCCGCATCCGTAGCCATACCAAATCTCCGGATAACCCATTCGTTTGCAAATCACTTGAGGAATGTTGAAGAACCAGAAGTTTTAGTCCACATATATCTTGATTCCTTAGAAACAACGGCAATTGAATTTTCCCCTCGTCTTCATCTCTACGAATTCCTCGTACAGTGAAGGGCTTTGATTGCAACTGAACAATAAAAGTAAAAGAATACGCAAATTGAGACATAACAAAATTTGAACTGTTAATTTTACAACAAAAGACAATATTGTGATGAGACCTGTGTGGAGATCATTGTATCTTTTCTGCAGCAAAGGCGAAGGGAGGACTGTTCTCTGCCCATTTGTCTTGCTAACTCCCTCACTAAACTATGCATTCTTATTTTCAAGCTCCCCTTTGGTCTTCTCCAAAGCTCGATATCGAAGTGCGAGCGCTTAAATGTTGGCATCTGCAAAGAAATTCACTAGTTATATAATGCAAAATCATTCCCCTCTATAGATCCACAAACCGTATAGTTCTGCCTATTTCTGTAGAGCGTGCTTAAAATTAACTACCAATTTAATTAAATACCATTAACGTAGGCCAGAAGTCTTACAACAGTCAGTAGTGGTTGGATGTCAACGTTCAAATCAACATTTGCAATTTCAAATTCCACAAGGCATTTTTGATGGAGAATGTAAAGGCAGTCCAGACCGTTGGATTGGACCAATCCTTCCAAAACCCTCACCGCAAGATCTTTATCTTCTCCGTCTAAAAAATGGGCAATATCTAAAAATGCCTCTTTCTCTTTATACTTCAGAGATTCATAACTACTTTTGAGGATCCCCTGTAATATATTGTCTGGCATTTGCGTCTGAAAGTTTTGTAATTGCCGCATCCAGTAGTTTCTGTAACGATTTCCACATAGCTGTCCAGCTAAAATTTTCAAAGCCAAAGGGAAGCCACCACAGATGTCGACCAACTCTGCCACGAGATATTCAAAATCTCGGAGAGGTATAGGCTGATGAAAAGCGTGCTGGCAGAATAGCTGCTGTGCATCTTTTACACTTAACAATTTGACATCATAAAGTATATTTATTTGAGAGCGCACAAGTAGATTTCTATCCCGAGATGTGACCAAAATCAAGCTACCATTTGTCAGCACATCTTTCACTAATAACAAATTCTCTAATTGCTCTGTGTCATCTATGCCATCAAATACAATCAAAACTCGTGGGAATCCTCGGAGACGATCTCGCAGCAGCCTTCTCCCTTTGCTAGTATTTTCAATATTCAGTTTACTACAACCCAGCAGATCAGTAAGCAGTGTTTTCTGCAAAGAGGTTAAATCCTTTTTACCGACATCAGCCAAGAAGGAAGATCTTCTGAATTCCGAAAGCTTTGAGTTGTAGAAATGTTTGACAAGAGTTGACTTGCCAGATCCACCAAGTCCCACAATCCCCACAACCATGGTAGAACTGGATTCACTCAATTCATTTTGATTGAAAATCTCGTTGTGGAAATCCTTTGCTGCTTGGTCGAGTCCGACGGGGTGCATCGCTACATCTAGCTGTTCCATTCTGATCTCTTTTAACACAATCTCCACAATTTCATTCACAAACTCTCCAAGGTCGCTGCAAAAATAAATTGTCTAAAATATCAGGAAAAGCCCAATCGTCAAAATATCAATATCAGTATTTTACATTGTGATAAACAGACATGACTTACTCCTGGTCCATATTGATCTCCAGTCCAGAGATATGTGAGGCGTCCTTGAGGCTATCTCTCCATCTCTCCACCAAGCCGATTTCCACCCTGCCATCTTTGATATGTTTGCAAAAAGCTTGGGCATAAATTCCCTTGTCAATATAGCGGAGATCTGAAGGTTGGACATCACAGAACACAGGGATAACCTTTGCCTGATGAGATCGTTGAGATTGTAGCATCTGTATGAGCTCATTCAAGCACCAAGCAGATTCTGCGTATCTTTTAGAAAAAATGGCAATATGAACGGACGCACTATGAATGGCAGAGAGTATTGCGGGGGATACGGAATCTCCAGCTCGCAGTTCCTTTTTATCAAGAAACACTCGTAGTCCAGACCGTGTGAGGGCATGATAGATGAGGCTGGCCAGAGTTTTCTTGACGTCAGGGCCTCTGTGATTTATGAAGACATGATAGTCTTCCCCAATGGAATCTAACATTTCTTCTTCCATGACGGAATTGGCTGATCCTAAACATCACGCACGTTCGCGTGGTTCCAGCCAAAATGGAACCCGCGACCTGCTGCCCGCCAATTTAGGTCCCCACCACTGCGCCAAAGCACTTTTCAGTGATGTAAAGTCAAAAATTTAGATTTAGCAAGGACTGCGAACGTACGTGATGTTTAGGCATACCCGACGGAATTCAACACTTCACAGAGTGGTCGCAACAAAAATTAAGGACGACGCCAGTGACGACTTAGAAAGTTAAAATTCCATTGAGAATGAGAAAAAGAAAGCCAAAATGACCTTTATGTTGGTGGCAAAGAAGTATAGAGGAGATATACTCCTTTGGAAGCTGCCCTGGAATTTCTCCCGACAACAAATGGGTGGGGAACAGGGTTCAAAATTGAGCCCGTCACAGCCCTTCCCAAGGCCTCAAACCCGTCAGAAAAGGGCAAGTAAAAAATTGCATGACAAAAAAAAATCAAAATGTAAAAATCATTTGACAATACAGAAGGGCAAGTTACTTTTACAACTGTCAAAAGAAGGGCTATGGTGAAAAAATGCCTGTCAAAAAATTGTGTGAAATTATTATGGGTTGAGAAATATTTTTGATTAATTTTACAAACAGTCACCTCCAGCTTTCCAGACTCTACGTATGACTCGTAGATACATTAGATAAGTCGTGATGCTTGAAATTACCAAAAAAATTAATATAACAAATATACTACCACTATAATACTATTAAGCTCAAATTCCAAGTTGCTAGCAAGTTTTTGGTGTCAGCTACACAAATACTTGAGCACAAATACCTAAAAACAAAAGATTTATTATTGTTGTTTATGTTCTGGCCTTTTCTTAGGATTCATTCAAACGAAATATCTACCACTTTCTACTTTTTCTATTTTTTTGTTGCAGGAGCCACCTAGAGAAACATAAAACAAAGCTACGATCAATTTGCACACAAATATTTGTGCACTTGGGAGACTGCACAACATGATTTGGAATAGATCCACTATGTAGACTGACCACTAGTTTGGATATGTGATGAGATGGATATCTGAGGTGGGGGAAGAGTGTGGAGAAAAGTGTTGAATTAATCTCAAAGAGTGACTTCAATTTGTGACTCACAATTTAGGGTGTCAAGAAGGCTCTATTGGAGCCATGTTGGTTCCGAAGGGTGGGATGAGCTCACAATGGCCTTGATCCAGATTTCCATGATCAATTTGAGCTCGACATGTAGACAAACTATGGGCCAAGATGATTGGATTAGCTCTATTTGTATGAAATGGAGAAGGATATAGGGGAAAATATAGATGGGGCTTGCTTTAAAGAAAAAAAAGTTGAATCGCATAAGGAGTTCACCCATTATGACCCTTGCAAATAAGAACTGAGCTAAGTGTCGAGTTACTTCCTAATGTAAAGGTTAATTGGACCCATTCAATATGGAAGAATGCAAAGAAGATGAGAGGAGATCATTTTAGAGGAGGAGAATACGTAGAGATAATCTTCTTCATCCATTGAAAAAAACCCTCCAATTCATCATTGGTATCTTATCTCTAACTATTGTTTAATAGTAATGTGGAGGCCAACAAGAATTTTACATTCGTTGTTGTGCTCAAGACAATTTTGCTAAACTCTATGCCTGAGGAGTTGAGGAAGAGGCTTGTGAATAGATTTAGGGAGGATTACAAAGGGTGTGTGTGTTGAATGGAGTATTCTAATTTGGTAAAACATCATTTCTATGTAGTATATTTGAATGCATACTCTACATGAGGTGAAACTCTTGGATTGGAAATCAACTAGGAATATTTAAATGTATATATTGGTGACATAGTTAGTGTGGGTGTTTCAATGTATAGATGCACATTTTCTTTAATTTATTTAGAAGATGTATTTAAGTCAATGCATTTTACTAGTTAAAATTTACATGTGTGTTATTTTAGTGTTTAAAATATGAATGGTTTTTTTTATTGAAGGGGTAAGAATCCAAATTGGTTTTATTTTTAGGACTAAACTTCAAGTAGAAGTTAAAGTTATTTATTTTACTATTTATAAGTTTTCTTAATGATTTTGATAAGAGATCCTAGTGTAGTTTGATTGTATTTATGTGTTTAGTGATTTGTGTGTCTTCTTATCTCATTTCAATTGTTTGCTTATGTATTTATTTATTAATTTTATTTAATTCTTATTTTAGTTATGATGATTTTTAGGAAATTATAATATTACAAATTTGGGCTTTATTTACATCAAAATTTGATTATTTTACTAGTTTAAATGCGGCTTAATTTACATAATTATGATAGAGGGGTCATTGTGTTTGGATTACTGAATTTTCCCTTTTTATGTAAGATGCTAATCAACTAGTGATTTTAAAAAGAAAAAATATTTCGTTAAAAAAAAAAATTATTCTTAATTTTTTTGACATGCGTATTTGATTTATTCTTGTCATATGAAGTGTAAAATATTCGTGCTACTTTTCATCATTGAAGGGTTGATCCAATACTTGCCCTTCAAAATAAAATTCAGACCAACCCTTCAAATTTGATCCTTGGTGGGGAAGCTTTCGTTATGTATAATACTTTTGTGTATAATCTTTTGATATCAAATATTTATAAAGGGTATTATTATAAAGGAAGAATATCTATTGCCTTTTATTTTTTCCTTTTCTTTCTCTCTTTCTTTTGGGATGAAAAGAAATCTTATATTTTATTAATTCAATAAAATATAAAATAATTTTCAACAAAAAAGTAGGTGGTATGAGAGTGTGCCCTAAAACCACAAACAAATTAAGCCAAGCCTAGAAAATCGACAAAAACACTAGGTTACTCCTAGGAATACATCAAAATAGAAGATACAAAATGAAGTTGTTGCAACAAACATCCCAAAAGCAGGAGGGTCATGGTCATCAGGCTAACCCGAACCAAGGAGGTCCTTGCCAGCATCTGGAATGTCCCGACTAGTGGGGTTCTCCTCCTCAGTGTCCGTTGCCACCCATGTAGAAGAAATGGCAAGAGGAAACCGAGGAAACATGTTTGAAAGCGGTAGGGGTAGAGATGGAAAATTCCAGGGTACGCGGCTCGAGATTGACTGACGAGCCCCACCTAAGCTGACGAGCAAGGGGGCAGCCCCAACCTTGTTGGCGAGATGGTGGCGTAGCGCTCCTTCCTTGTTGACTGCGAGGAGAGTGGTGAGCCCATCTGAAAGAAAACCATTGAGTGTGGTTATGACGAAAGACACGAGGATGGCCACCACGCGGCGAAAAGCGCCGAGATGGCGAAGGTGGCTTCCGAGAGACATTACACAGGCCATCCCCCAATGCCACAACAAAGTCTGAAGATGGTCCACCTCCAGGGAAAATTTATTAGCCTAGACTTGGATCTACAAAAGCACATTGGAGATAACCATAGACTTGTTATAAACTAACAATTGTCAATTAACTTTAGAATTAGCAAAGAAAAAAGCGTCTCGTTCTTTCCATATCCAAAACAAAATTTCCCCTATGAAAACATGTCAAATCTTGGCAAATAAGTGTGGAATTTTGGGGTTGTCTACTAAAAGAATGTGTTGCCAAGTAAAACACTAAGGTATGAGAGGAAAGAAAAAAAAAATCACTACAAGATAACATACTCTGTACTCACAATATTTCTACAATTTCTTTGTGGATAGATAAGAGAATATTGTGAATCCGATTTTGTGGACTCCACCCACAAAATTTTTGTAGAAGAATTAAATTGTAGAAAAGTTGTGGCAATTACCATAATTCAAAAACTGTCACAACTACCAAAATTAATCAATTTTGATATTACAACAATTTTTATTATTGTGAATTTGCAACAAATTTAACAATTGTGAATTTACCACAAATCAAGATTTTGTTACAAACCTAAAAATGGTGACATTACAAGAATAAGACTTGTTTTTAACTATTCACAATTCTATATTTTGTAATTTCTTCAAAATTTATTAACAAAAAATATAAATAATATTAATTAAAAAAAATTATTTTAATAAAAAATAAAAAATCTATCCGAAAAAATGACTTAAAATTACAATTTTAATTTGTATTGTATTGTTAAATGTGTTTTAAAATAGAAAATAGAAAATTTCAAACATATAAGTAAATTTAAAAATTAAAAAACTTTTATGTACGTGTGTGTGTGGGGTCATCCACAATTTGAAAATAATTACCTCACGAAAGAGAAGAATTTTAAGAAAAACATTGGTGTTTCATTTTTAAAAAATGAAAACTTACACTAAAAAAGTAGTGAATATTTAGATAGAAACATATAAAAATAGTTGTTGAATGGAAAGAAAATATTTATTTTATGTTCCTCTTTCTCTTCCTTATGAAATGAGAGGTAAAACACTTAACACAAAATTTCTCTTAAATTATATAATTATAATCGATTTAATCTGTTACTTTTCCTATGGTGATAGGACTTAATAAATACATTTAAAATTAAGGGAATTCATTCAAAAAATAAGGTCTCATTAATATTTCCATAATTTTATAACGTCTTTTAAGGTATTGGATTTAGTTTTCTTCAGCTCCCGTAAAAGATCGATATCAAATTGAAACTCGTACCATCCATAAAGCACACACTGAAATTTCTGCACAAAGAAATTTGTGTTAGTAAATATATTAAAAGAAATGAATTTTTTTTTGACGGATTATGCTTTGCATACATTTTAAATTAAAATTATAACATATACTAACCTCCTCCTCAAAAGGAAGACATATCGATTATTTTCGACTTGACATGAGAAGTAATAAAAATAAATATGATAAATTGTTGAGAGAGATTCATTTTCTTCTCGTAACAAATTGAAATCCAAACGGATAGACCTGTGACTACATGTATTTTATTATAAGACAAATCATTTCATAGGACCATGTCCTACACGCTACATACTTAAATGTCCTCCACGAGCCCTGAAATAATGAACAAAAATCAACAGATCCACAATATAAAAGGACTCGAACATCAGCATTCATTCTGGAAACGCACCATACTACGTACTCATTATTTTTGAAGATGTAACCAGGTCTTTCCATACAGTTTGCTTCATTTTTCTTGAGAACTACTCCCTGAAACAACCCATCAATATAAATTGCAGATCTTCAGCATATAATACTGCACCGAAACCGTTAGAAGAAGCAAGTCAGGATATGAATCTGCAGTAACAGTGGACATGTCAGACTCAAATTTAAAGATAACAGATTGGAGAGCATTGACAATGGCATACAACACTTATTTTTGTAAACCTTGCAGCTCAGATTTATAGCTTATCATTGCCAACAGAAGGGCATAAAATATAGTTACATAAATTGAAGTGACGTTGAATAGTCATGTCATCTCAGATTTTTCGCTAATTTCAAGAGCGAATCTCGGCTTCATCAATGGTTGACGTGAAGAGTCATGCCTATAAATTGTGACAAAGTAAATATCTAACACTTCTTTGTGAGCATAATTACGCCGAAGGCGTTCCCCCTATGGTAGAGGACCTCCGGACGTTTCTACGACTGTCCTAAATTTGACAGCCTTTTAGACGTTTTTCAAACGGGATTAAATTTGACAACTGTTTGCATGTCGTTTTTACTGTGCATGCAATTTTTGATTTGTTTCTATTTTTAAGATCATATTTTTAACTGTTTTTTTTTCGAATCCGCCGTAATTTAGAATTGTGTGTATCAATACGGGATATTGTAGAAGGGATACTGGTCTCCAGAATCGTAACGCGTTGCATGTATGTGAAGGTCTCTGCAAACGGGAAAGAAGCCCAAAATTCCTTCATTGGACTGTCGTCGGTAGTTTGCCAACACCAAGAAGCGAAAACTCTGCTTCTCTGCTTCTTTTTAGCCCGCTGTAAATTATCAGTGTATCAAATCCGGCCACCATTTGTTAGCCACTATTGTTTTTCTTCCTCTGATGCATTGCACGGGATTCGAACCCGTGACGGGTTCAAAAGTAGAAGTTTTAGATTGGCCCCTTACTATTACGCAGAGCTGAAAGCGACCACCAATAACTTCAGCACATACTGGGGAAGGGCGGATTCAGGGCGGTGTACAGGGACCGTCTACACCGGGATCCAACATGGGGATCAACAATTCTCGGCGGAAGAGGGCGAATCCATTCCTTGAACATGGTTCGAGTGTGGGATTTCTGTGCAGAAGGCGATCAGAGACTGCTCGTATATGAATACATCTCCAAAGATTCACAAAAGCCTCCACAAATCACTAAAAATTACGATAGTCGGTTGTCACACACCTGTCGACAGTTCGCTGCCATTGATGTGGTAACTCAACTGAAGTAAAAACTTTAACAAGAGTTGAGGAAAGGGCGATGAGGATGACGGCGAGGAGTATTTGCATGTCGTTTTTACTGTTCATGCAATTTTTGATTCGTTTCTATTTTTAAGATCATATTTGTAACTGCTTTTTTTTTCGAATCCGTCGTAATTTAGAACTGTTTGCATGTCGTTTTTACTGTGCATGCAATTTTTAATTCGTTTCTATTTTTAAGATCATATTTTTAACTGCTATTTTTTTGAATCTGCCGTAATTTAGAAGATGCGGCCGTATAAATTAAGTTGTATGATCGAAGTTTATAGTTACATAATTTGTCTGTTGTTTGACTCGGCCGTTTTCGCGATAATTTACCTGCTGTTTGACGCGGCCATTTTCGCGAAAGAGGGATCCGAGAAAGTGACAGACAGACAACGTTGTTTGGTGCATAGGCAGACGAGGTTTTTTTCTGGTATGTAACTATGGGTATATGTGTTACTAGGGATTTAGAACTGTAAACACATCTTTTTCCTTGGCAGATCATATTTTGTTCATTTTTGGGTTCGGTGGTTTTATGTTACTCTGTTTCTGCGGCTTGCTTGGGTTTCGAACACCCGACCAGGTATGTTTAAAGAAAAAAAAAACATCAAAGGTTTTCTTCATTTTTTTCTTTATGGAAACATATTGCAAGAGAAAATAGTGGAACTCCAAGTCTCTATTTCATGGTAATTTCATGTGAATTTACTGCAAATATTGGCAAATTGTAGTGAAAATTTCTTAGGGATCTTCGGGAAATTTAGGTGATTTTTCGCAATGTTTAAATAATTGATTTGTTTTGGGCGGAATTGTTTAGGAAACACAATAGTTAATCCCAAACTACATATCTAATATTTATGTTCCCTTATCTCGCAGGTACGAATGGCAACATAGAGGCTCTGCACATGTCCACGGTTTATTGTGGCTCGAGAATGCACCAAAGGTAGACGAACAAAACTGGGAGGACACAACAGTTATTGAGGCGACAAAACAATACTTTGATAAGTTCATGTCTACCTGGAAGCCCCACCCGGCTTGCAACCGCTTGGATTTCATTCGCAGGTCACTCCTAGATGACCCTTGCTTGCTAGATACAACACAAATTCTATCCACCTCCCCGCATGCGGACCTTGAAGAACTACTTAATCGAGTTCAGCGCCACACTAAATGTTCAGAGCAGACATGCCTACGTAGAAAGCAATCACAGCTGCAGTGCAGGTACAACGCTCCTTGGGCCATGCAACCTACTTCTTCCTTACACATTGAAGGTGACAAGAAAATAAAGTACCTCCCTTCCAGAAACAATGACAGATTGAACATCCACAATCGAACAATGATATACATATGGAGAGCAAATGTCGATTGCCAACCGGTACTTTCCCACCATGCCGTTCTTAAGTATATTGCAAAATATGCTTCAAAAGCCGAGCAACGTTCAGAAACATATCACCAAATGCTATCCAGAGTTTCAAGAGATGCAGATGCAGATTCTCCAGCACATATCGCGATCCGTAAAATGCTCACAGAAAGCATTGTTGAACATGACATAAGCGCACAAGAAACATGCCACATGCTGCAAAAAATGCCACTTGTTATGTGCAGCCGTCCATTCGTATCATTAAATGTTGGAAAAAATATTCTGAGACGTGTCGTTGAAAGTGACGCCGATGCACAACAAACAACCGCTTTCTTGGATGCATATAAAGTTCATTGATAATTCAAGGAACGGCTGGCACAGGAAAATCATTTCTGATAAATAAAATCTAGAATTCATTCACAGCATCAACCATATCTCCCTCTCCTCTACTTGTGCTCGCCCCTACCGGTGTTTCAGCATTCAACATCTCTGCATCCACAATCCACGCAGCCATGCGTATTCCAATCAAAGAACTAAAACCCCTTGAAGGTAGTGCATTATCGTCTTTTCAAGAATCGCTGAAACATATAGAATATGTTCTTATTGATGAAATGAGTTTCATCGGGCCAAAGTTGCTAAGAAAAATTGACAGTAGGCTCCGCGAAGCTTTCCCACACTCAAGAACATCTGAATTTGGGAACAAATCAGTCATCCTCCTCGGTGACCTCGGGCAATTACCGCCGGTTTTGGACAGTCCTCTTTACGCAAGTAATTCCTACGGAGCAACCCTTTGGAAGGGATTTCAATCTTCCATTACATTGCGAACAATATTTCGGCAACAAGGAACAACCAATGCACAGGTTTCGTTCCGGAATTTACTGCTCCACATGCGAGATTCGACCCCTCTAATTGAGGATTGGGAACTCTTGATGTCTCGAACAGACACACACCTAACTCAGCAGGAGCTCAACATTTTTAAGGATGCACCACATTTGTTTGCAAAAAATGATCAAGTGGCATGCCACAACCTACAGATGTTGAAGGCATTGAACGTTCTGATCGCCCAATCCATTGCTGAAAGTAACAGGCGGACTGGACCAGGAAATCCTGATGATGATCAGTTGCAACACAACGTTCTATTATGCAAACAACAAAAAATCATGCTTATTGCAAATCTATGGGTTGATGTAGGCCTCGTGAATGGTGCCACAAGAACAATCACAGACATTGTCTACGACGCATCAATGCAACCACCAGCATTACCTTTATTTGTTGTTATAAAATTTGATAGATACAACGGCCCATGTTGGGATCCCTCCAACCCCTTACATATTCCCATACCCCCTATTTCCAGAGGGAATCGAAGACAGTTGCCGATTAAAATGGCCTGGGGATTAACTATCCACAAGTCGCAGGGACTTACTTTGCACAGAGCAACCGTCGACATTGGAACCACTGAAAGGCAGGGTCTGACATTCACAGCTTTCTCCAGAGTACCCTCACTTGCAAATCTGCGCATTTCACCCGCTTTTTCATTCGAGAGATACTCAAATATGGTGCACGTACCAGCACTCGAAGCAAGAAGAAAGGAGGAAGCAAGACTACTATCACTCAACCCATCGTAAATACTACCTTCTGCTTTCATAGCACCTCAAATACTACTATACTCAACATTTCTTCTATCGAAAGCGGCAAGGTCTTCAAGGGATATCAAATGTAATCAAGTTTATTGAAACTAAAATTGCCCACTAAATGCTACCACTCATGATATAAATACTGCAAACGTATACATGTCTCATTACGTGTACGTATACCTACATTTATTTTTTGTTTGCAAATATGGTATGCAACTTTAAAAGTACGAACCTGTAACATAATTAAATGTACACATACAACATTACAATGTAATGTTTCAACTAAAGTCCTACACTACAACTATCAATCACACACATTATCAATTGTATAATAAATGTTTCTCCAACAAAACACCAACTGAACAACCAATGCACAACTAACAACATCAACTATAAAATTGATTAACTATCGAAAACGATATCACAAGTAATCATGTACGAATTTATAACAAGTTTGAAATGTAGAAACAACCTTCAGATTAAGTGGATCAATAATAATTGTACCTCTAAATCAAATAACATATACCGTTCGGCGTTCACATCTCATGAAACACATGCGATTGCTAGTATTAAATTTATTTGCATATGTATAAGAGTAAAACTTTCCTTTATAAATATTCAAATTATTTTTTTTAGATAAATAATAACACCTAACCCAAAAAAAAAACATACATCCATATAATCTTTAAATGTTTCGCCTATTTTTTAATTTGGTGGTAACTAATAACTTTTAGTTTTAGGTGTCAACATCAAAAAGTGGTGATAATATTGTCAAGAATATTTAAATATTCATTTAAAAATTTAAATAATATTTTAATGAACTGAGAGTTCTTGAATATTAGTGATTTAAATATTTTATTATTATTAATATTTTTTCATGTGATATATTTATTTAATATTTTTTATATAACTATTCAACCGAAAAATATTTGTTGAAAATATTTAAAGGAGATGAAATTTTTCACAACAATATAATATAGTAATGATTATTATTAAAATGTAATTTAATTTTTAAACAAAATAATTTTCACAAAATATTTTATCATTAGATTATTGCTATTTGATAATTTATCCACAATGAATATATTTAATAAATTATGTAGATAAAGATCTAGTAAATTATCTATAATACATTTTACTTTACTTTTTACCATCTAATTTATTATCAATATAAAATTTAGAACAGTATATTATCTGCAACTTAAAGTTTTATATAGATATTATTGCATATTATTAAAAACTAGAGTTAATAGGTGTATTAAATTATCCTCAATGTATATATATTTCATTTTGTGGATACTACACAATTAACAGTATTCCAATATTATTTGAACTTTAAATATGAGATAAATATTTGAAAACATATACATGATATAGTGTAGATTATTAATAATTAGATTTAAATGGTGTTTCGAGGATATTTTGCAAGTTAAAATTTGAATTTTATAAAATAAAGGAAAATATTTTTGAAAACATGAGAAAGTTTTATTTTTCTACAATGAAATTACAAGAATGTGGATATTTCATAAATTTAAAAGTAACATTTATAAAATTGTGTAAAATCTACATTATATTTATATAGTCTATCCAATTAGTGTTGATAATCCACATTTTGTTCACAAAATATTTTTTTGTGGATACTAATGTGAATAAATGATCCTACTTCGAGTAGTGAATGAATCCAATTCCAAGTAAGTTGAGATTTTAGGCAAAACCAAAAGAGGTGCAAAAAAGTTTCTTAGTTGCCACAAAATGGACACTTGGGAGCCGGAATCCCAATTTGAACAAGTTGAGAGCCAACTGGAAGACCTTGGTATAGAATACACCAAAGAAAATCTGTAATTTTTGGTTCCACACAGATCGACCAAATAGTGTCAAATCTCCTTCTTCAGCATGATGGAGAATGAACCCCCCACCGAGTGTTGAGTTTTTCAACCATGGGTAAATGTAGGGAGAGCTAATGGTATCCTAATTTGTTAGCTGAGTAGTTGCGAAATGGGGTATCAACATACCATTTCCAATCCTTCCACCAAGGGTGAGATGGATGCACTGAAATTTTGTGTAGCATATGATCGGGGACCAAATTAATAATTTCGGTAATGCTAGTTCAATCCTGGGTGGTGAGCCGAAACCAAGCTTTAAGCTCGCGCTAAGAATACCAAGATTGAGAGTGTTTGTAGAACAAGTCTTGAATGGTACAAATTCCACATTTGAAAAGCCTGAGCCCTTAACCTATTGCTTGTATTAGGATATGAGTAGCCGACTTGTGGCTTACCATATCATTTTATTATATCATTTATACTTTCTCATGCTTAGTAGGTCAGCCTTAGTGATGGCCATAACATATGAATAGTATATATAGGGGATTGTAGGTAGTAGTTCATCATCATTGGAGCATTTGAGTCTTATTGTATGGTTTGGAGGTTGCCCCCTCGAAGTGGCGAAGCTATTCTAATTGCATATTGAGATCATTATTCTAGAATATTGTGTTATTTGGTGTTATATTTCTACTCATGATCTGAATTATACAAGTAATTTCATTACAAGTGGTATCAGAGCTGCGATCTGCGCCAAAATTAGGGTAAAAACCCTAATTTTTTGTTTCCGCCATATATTGTAAACCAAAGAGAATTTGTGGGATATATTTTTACCAGAGTTGAGAAACATTTCAAGTAAGGTTCCCTGAAATTTTCAAACTTTTTTGATTTATTTTGCAAAAGTTATTACAAATTTAGGGTTTTTTCATAAAATCGCTCCCTAGGATGCAAATTGTAGAATCTTTTCAAATTCGTTACATTTTCGGAAAGAAAACAAATTATTTGGGGTTTTTTCTTTAAGTTTTTTATATTTATCCAAATTCTTATCAAAATACAAAACCCTAAAATTTGACCGTGATCCCTACATCCTACTATTTTGGAGCATCATGGTGGGGCCTTCTATAAGAGGAAAAAATAATCCCATCACTCTGAGTAATTAAACACCAAAAAAGGATGAGATAGTAGTTGAGGAGTTGGATGTCAGAAGGGGATATAACTACAGATTTCTCAGCACAAGCATTTACCTCAACAGATCATAAGGTGATCCAGCTCAAGTATGAACCTGAGAAATGTACAATTTCGAGATGGCATGTAAAGGAGACATAGACCAGGATTGGACAATCAGTAGTTAGATGAGTATCATGCAAAAATTCAGTATGCATATGATGGGTAAACAATAATTCCCAAATAAGTCCCGAATCTACCAAGGAGGATCTTCAGTTCAGACATAATGGGAAAAATAAGCCATGATTGGATCACTTTTCTAGTGTGCACAATTCAAAATCCGAGCTTATTCTGCAGGCCCATGCAACTATGATGCTAAACGTGGAGATGCATTAAGTTTGATGGGAAGGATCCACTGAATTGGATAAATCAAATTCAAAACTTCTTTGAGTTGCATCAAACCCCATCATGTAAAATTGTGTCCTTGGCATCTTTGTTTCTTGAAGCTAGAGAAATTCGTCTGGTATCGATGGTTATGTGCTCAAAGGAAGAAGAGTGGTCTCAATGTTACATGGACAGTATTCACTGAAGAGTTGAAATTACACTACAGTTCTAGTGTGTCAGATAATTAATTCAGCCAATTAGAAAAGTTGAGACAGACATGATCTGTTAAGGATTACATTCATCACTTCCAAAACCTTTCTCTGTAGGTGGAAAATATTATTGAAGAGAATCTGAATGACCTATTTACTAAGGGTCTTAAGGATCACATTGAGCATGAGGTGCGTATGTTTAATCCTCATAAGGTTTTTGATTCGATGATTATGGCAACAAGGGAAGAGGAGAAATTTGTTTTAAGTAGGAGACAACATTTCACTTATACCAGAGATCGCAACACGTTGGCCCCTGCACTCCCTCGACCAGTTAGATTGACACCTCAAAAAATTGAAGAAAAAAGAGAAAAAGGTTATGTTTTAACTGTGACGGTAAATTTGGACCCGGACATAAATGTGTTGAAAAGAAGTTGTTCTACATTGATGGGCCTAGTGAAGATGAAGAGAAGGATGAAGATTCAGAGTCAAAGGTCTTGATTGAGCCAGAGGAGGAGTCAGGAGATCCTCAGCCAACAATCTCATGCCATGCAATTTCAGGTATTAACACCCCCCAAACCCTAAAGGTGGTTGGATTCCTAAAAAATAGAGGGTCACAATGTTGATTGATTCACGAAGTACTCACAACTTTATCAATCATAAGTTAGCAGTGCACCTAAACTGTTTCATTTATCCAGCTCTTGAATGTCAAGTAATGATTGTTGATGGAGGTATTGTTACTTGTTCTAGAAAATGCCATAGCATTAAGCTTGACATGGGAGATTACATAAGAAATAGTCCCATGTATTCCATTTCTATGGGAGGATCAAACATTGTGTTAGGGGTTCAATGGCTTACCACTTTGGGAACCATTGAGATGAACTTCCAAGACTTGTTCATGTGATTTCACTTTGAAGGAAGGAATTTTGAGCTAAGAGGCTTAAGAGCAAAGTCTCCACAAATAGTAAGTTCTCATCAGATGCACAAAATGCTAAAAAAGGGTACAGAGGGATTTTTGGCACAACTATTTTCATTGGAGGCTCATCATTCTAAGGACATTATACCATCAGATATGCAAGAAGTGTTGGATGCACACTCTGTTGTATTTGAAAATATACCAAAGGGCTTACCTCCAAAGAGAGATCATGATCATGTTTTTCATTTATTACCAGGAAGTCAAGCGCTTAACATCAGACCTTATAGGTACCCATATGTGCAAAAGAGTGAAATCGAGAAGATTGTACAAGAGATGTTGGAAGTAGGAATCATCCATCATAGTCAAAGTGCTTATTATTCTCCAATAGTGATGGTACAGAAGAAAGAGGACATGTGGCGCATGTGTCCTAATTATAGGGATCTTAATAAGTACACAATTAAAGATAAGTTTCCTATTCCTGTAATTGATGATTTGCTTGATGAGTTGCATGGTGTTGTTTATTTTACAAAGCTTGGTCTTCGTTCGGGATACCACCAAATCAGAATCAAGGATGAGGATGTTCATAAAACTGCCTTTCGAACACATGAAGGCCATTATGAATTCCTAGTCTACATTTCAAAGTTTGATGAATTCTATTTTTTAAGTCATTCCTGCGGAATTTTGTCTTAGTGTTTTTTGATGATATATTAATTTACAACAAAACATGGGAGGAACATTTGTATCATGTAAATAAGGTTTTGGAAACCCTTGAGCAACAATAACTTTATGCAAATCCCTCTAAGTGTTCTTTTGGACTCAAGGAGGTTGAATATTTGGGTCACATTTTCTCTCATGAAAGGGTTAAAGTGGATCCTAATAAGATCAAAGCCATGATGGAGTGGAAGGTTCCAAAAACCCTAAAGAATCTACGAGGATTTTTGGGGCTTACAGGTTATTACCGAAGATTCGTAAGGCATTATGGAAGCATAGTTACACCTCTCACAACTTTATTAAAGAAGGAATCCTTCCATTGGAGTGAGGATGAAACCAAAGCATTTGAGCAACTAAAGGAGGCCATGTGCACCACTCCAGTCTTGGCTACTCTAGATTTTTCCAAAACATTCATTGTTGAATATGATGCATCAGGGGTGGGTATGGGGGCAATTCTCATGCAAGAAGGTCATCCTATTGCCTTTTTGAGACATCAATTCAAAGGTAAGAATCTTTCCAAGCTGACTTATGAGAAGGAAATGCTAGCCATACTTCATGCAGTAAAGCAATGGAGACCATATCTCATAGGAAGACACTTTAAAGTGAAGACAGATCATGATAGTCTGAAATACTTCTTGGAGCAGCGTTTATCATATGAAGAACAACAAAAATGGGTCTCCAAGATGTTGGGATATGATTTTGAGATTATTTTTAAGAAAGGGAAGGAGAATGTAGTTGCGGATGATCTGTCGCAGAAAGATGAATCCACTGCATTCTTGTTATGTGTCATATCCATATTACAAGAAGATTGGATAGATGAGGCAAGGTACTGAATGGAGAAATGACCCAACCACACAAAACCTCATTCATCATCTCCAGAATGAGCCAAGCATGTTTGAAAAAATTTTATTGAAAGGGGATGCTTTATGGTATAAAGATAGATTATACCTATGTATGAACTCCACTCTTAAAAATAGGATTCTATCTGAGCTTCACTCTTCTCCAGTAGGGGGGCACTTTGTATTCTTGAAGACTTATCATCGAGTCAAACATGATTTCTTTAGGGAAGGGCTCAAAGGGGATGTCCAAAAATTTGTGGCAGAATACAAGGTTTTTCAGCAAAATAAGGGTGAAACAGTTCGATCCCCAGGTCTTCTACAACCTCTATCTATTCCTAGCCAATGGTGGGAATAGGTTTCCATGGAATTTATCACAAGATTGCCTAAATCTGAAGGAAAAAATGTCATCATGGTTGTGGTGGATAGACTCGCCAAATATGCTCATTTTTGTGCCTTGGCACACCCATTTGCTGCAAGCACGGTAGCAACAACCTTCATGGACACAGTTCAAAAGCTTCATGGGACACCGAATATTATAGTAAGTGATCGAGACCCTATATTTATTAGTAATTTTTGGACTGATTTATTCTCATGTTTGGGTACTTAGTTAGCTCGTAGCTCTTCTTATCATCCCTGGTTTGATGGGAAAATAGAATTTGTAAATAAGTGTTTGGAGGGATATCTCTATTGCTTTACATCAGATAAATAAGCAAGATGGGTCCAATGGTTGACACTTGCAGAATGGTGGTATAACACTTCCTTCCATACTTCATCTAAAATTTCTCCTTTTTTGGCACTCTATGTGTACCATCCACCATCCATCACATCATCATTGAGAGGAAAACCATGGGTTAGAGTAGTAGAAGAACACATTTAGTATCAACAAGAGGTCCTCTCTAGTCTCAAGGAGAACTTGGTCATGGCACAAAACCGCATGAAGCAACACGCTGATCAACATCATATGGAAAGACATTTTGAAGTCGGTGATTGGGTTTGTGTGCGGTTACAACCATATAAGAAAATGTCTTTAAAACAACAACAAAAGGATAAAAAAATTTCACCGAAGTATTATGGCCCCTATCAAGTATTGCAGAAGATTGGTACTGTACCATACAAATTAGAACTTCCACAATCAACCAGAATACATCCAGTCTTTCATGTTTCTTTCCTGAAGAAAGTAATTGGACAGAGAGTATTAATCCAAACAGTGTTACCTGAGCTCGATGAGGAGGGGAGAGTCATCTTGGAACCTAAATGCATCCTTCAAACACGCACTAAAAGATTGAGGACACGGGTTATTACTTAGTACCTAATCAAGTGGAAGAATATGGACAATAAAGATGCAACATGGGAAGATATGACATTCTTACAGCAACACCCAAAGCTTCTCAACATTGTGGACAATGTTGTTTTGAAGGGAAGGGCATGCTATGCCCTTAACCTATTGCTTGTATTAGGATATGAGTAGCCGACTTGTGGCTGACCATATGATTTTATTATATCATTTATACTTTCTCATGCTTAGTAGGCCGGCCTTGGTGATGACCATAACATATGAATAATATATATAGGGGATTATAGGTAGTAGTTCATCATCATTGGAGCATTTGAGTCTTATTGCATGGTTTGGAGGTTGCCCCCTCGAAGTGGCAAAGCTATTCTAATTGCATATTGAGATCATTATTCTGGAATATTGTGTTATTTGGTGTTATATTTCTACTCATGATCTGAATTATACAAGTAATTTCATTACATGCTAGTTCGATCCTGGGTGTGAGCCAAAACCAAGCTTTAATATCATGCCAAGAATACCAGGATTGAGATTGTTTGCAGAACAAGTCTTGAATGGTAAGAATTTCGCATTTGAAAACCTTGAGCATAGGAATTCCAAGGACATCTACAAGACACCGATCCTGAGCCTAAAATAACGGTGATTGCCATCGAGGTTGATAGTTAATGGAGAGGCAACTATGGAAACCATTGCCTTTCCATTGAAGTCATGGTTTGATGTATTCACATGCCTTACGTATGCTTTTGAGCACAAAAGTGCCAACAAATTTAATCAGAACAAGAGCAATAAGGAGATTGGTAAACCCTAATCCTTTCCAGGTATGGCGGTTATAAGGAGATCTCTCCTCGATGTCATGGCGCAGAAGAACTTTCCATGCTTCTTATCCCTCATTACATCAGATGATCAATTTCACACAAAGTGCCCACCCTTGGCGCTGAACATCAATAAGACCCAACCCCCTAGAATCGTAGGGAAGGCAACATATCTCCCAAGAAACTCTATGAAATCCTTTGCCAATGGAAGCATTGGTTCAGAGAAAGGATTTGAGGAGTTTTTCTAGCTTTTGAATAGATGCTCTATAAGGCACCCAACATGAGGAGTAGAAGACGTGAGTGACTGTAAGTACTTTAGAACAAATTTGGAATTTCCCCATCAAAGACAATGGTTTGGTGATCCAATACTCTAATTTTTTGGTCACCCGTTGAATCACATACTGCCATAGCTTTGCAGGTGATGTTTGAAAAGAAAAGGGAATGCCAAGAAATTTAAACATTTCACCGTGGGCAAGAATCTTCCACTCAATTGAGTCCAACCAAGCGGGCACAAGGAGGAAAGATTTCCTGTAAGACTGAGTTTTTCTCCATTTAATAGAAGAACCAAAAGCTAAACAAAAGATATCGAGGCAATGCATGACAAATTTCAGATATTGGTCTCTTCCTAAATGAGAGTGAGAAAAGAGTCATATGCAAAGTGACCATTAGGTAATTGACAATTTTTTGCATAAGGCAATGTAATTACCCTTATTATCCCTTAGGATTTGGCCTGGGCCAAAAGATACCCAAAACCTTCAGCAACAAACACATAGAGTGTAGGTGCTAGCGGTCACCCTTAGCGAATGGAACAAAATAATCCAAAGGACTTAGTACTGAAGCCATTGATGGTGATCTGGGAAGAGGCATTGAAAAATAGCATTCAAACGATTGGATAAATATGGGGCTGAAGCCAAGAGCTTGAAGCATAGGAAGGATAAATGACCATTCAATCCGGCCATAAGATTTCTCAAAATCAATTTTAATGAACATAACAAATTGATTGGATATGCAATCCCATTCCATGCCCTCCCAAACAAAAATTATGTTATCAAGAATATACCACCCCTGAATGAACCCAATTTTTCTGGCTGGATGACAGCAGGAAGGATATGACAAAACTGCACAGTCAGAGCTTTAGCAATTTTTTATAGAAGACATTCAACAAGTTGATGGGCCACCAACTAGTAATTTTCTCGGTATCCCCTAGTTTCAGGATGAATTTAATGTTCCCTTTGTTGAACTATATCCCCAGTGACTGGTTCTGAAAAACCTTGGGATAAACTTCAATAAGATCCAGGCCAACAATGTCCCATAACGATTTACAAAATTCGTATGGGAAGCCATCACATCCAGGGGCCTTATCATTGGCCATTTACATGACTTCTTCCTGAAGGTTATCAATGGTAAGCATGTGGTCATAAGACACCTTCTAAGTAGGAGAAAGCTAGACATTAGATGAGAGTTGCTTGTCTTGGATTTTGTATGCATCACATTTTAATAAGTTCACTATTTTCTAAAAGGCTATTTATTTAGCTATGTTATTTTATTAGGATTATAAAATAATATTGAAATTTTTGAAACATGGTTCAAATTTCATCATATGGTCAAGACATTACTATTTTTTGGTGTATTTCTCCAAGCAAAAAGAAAAAAACTTATAAATAATGGTCAAATATACATTAAATTTAAGGTTGAATTTTTATTATGAAATATGCTAATAGCTATCAATTTTAAGATTATTTTCTTAGATTTTTTCACATACCACATTTACATACATGTAACTTTACTACATTCTCTATCAATTTCCCATTGATTTGTGGCAAATGGAGTCAATTTCGTTGTAACATTGTGTCGGTCTCATAAAAATCTATTCAGAAAAATAATGAGCCCAACTATTACCCTATTGCCAAAATATATTTTTTTCAATCGAATTCCCCAAGAAAAAGAACATAACATTTTAGTGACTGTTAGATGAACGTCAAATCTAAGGATGAATTAACGTTTGACGATCAAATTAATGCCAAAATTAATCTAAAAAATAAAAGTGAAAAACTCATGAGATTGCACTACTTGATTGTCATTGTAGGAATGCCTCTTAACGTAATTATATGGGTCTTACAATTGTAATGGGGGTGGTGGTGGTAGATTCTAATGTTTTTCAATTTGTAATAATTCATGTTCATCATTAAGTTTGATGTCCATTTTATCATAAAGGGTTTCAATTTTACATTTTATGTTGATTTTATTTTTATTTTAAAGTCTTTTATTTTTATTTGGAGAGGTTTCCGAGAACTTTTATTTTATTAACAATATTAATGGAGTTTGGAACCCTATTTTTTTAAAAGTTTTTTTTCAAACCCGACATAGGTAGAGTTCAATTGTAACCATTTAACACTATTTAATGAAATGTTCATTAATAAATTATCATAAATATTAATCAATATAATAAACACCTTGCTAGTTATCTATTAATGGTGGGGAAATTATTTTGAAAAAGGTGTTCACACATACAAGATTACATTGGTAAGTGGGAAGTAAAAAAATGGTATGAGTAGGGCAAGCCTTGGCCATTACTGTATTCTTGTATACACATATGTAGTCAAGGTCAAAGTTTCAACATGTGTACTATTTACAAAATTTGAATTATCATGTTTTTAAATTAAAATAAAATGACATGTTAAATGGTATTTGGAGATCATACATTTTGTGTATTAGATAAAAATTAGAAATAGAAAGATGATTTGTTTCGGATTGAGCTACAACCTAGTGTACAACACACTAATAATGTTTCTTAATGTGTTATAACAATCAATTCAAAATAAAAGAGCTATAGGAAAAAATAATTTTATTGAAATAAAAAATGTATACACATTGGAAAACCCCATGAGAAATATGTATGCCTAGAGATTTATCTCTTTATTTAGAACAAGTTACTTTATAGTTGTACTATGGTGGTTAATAAAAAGTATTAAAAACATAATATGATGGGTTCTAGATGGGAACTAAAAGGTCACCCTTCATTTAGATCATTCATATCCACATTAAGGATTGATCGAAAATATAAATTAAGTGAAAAAAATTCAAAATATATCATGTTGTTACTATTATTGTTCTAGTGGTCTTTTTTGGGGACATATCTTCAGCCTCAGTTACCTAATTTTTGAACCATATGACCTGTTGGAAATATGATAGAGCGAACTAAAAAAACCACCTCCATGATAATACATCAACTATGGTTATAGAGTTTGAAGCCCATAAATTTTTCGAAGACCCTTAAAAATGTAAAATACGAAAAGTTTCCAAAAACTATTGGAGATAAATTTTTAGGATTTTCCAAAACTAGATGTCAAAAATCTTGTTCTCAACCATGATTTCTATAGACCATGAGGGGAAATGGAAGTATGTTGAAATCGAAGGTTGAAGTGGATGATATTTATTAAAGAAAAGTAATTTATTTCCTAAACCTGATACAAGAGAGGGTATTGGAAATCATAAAAAGGATAAGGTGGTACAAATCATTGAGAAGTGTAATCAATTGGGCACTAGATTACATAGATTTTCAATATTTTTTCTCATGCTTCGGAGGAAGCATATAGTGTATTTACAATTATGAGTAAACATACAACTAAACTAGTGACCACCCTTAGCTTAAGAAGTTACGAGTAAGGGGCATCCACACCGTCAAAGTCACTCAAGGCATGATCCTAGCCTCAACCGTTTTGGCTCTCTGTATTGGGTATCTCTAGGCCTTGCACTCAAGAATACTTGATCCATGGTGGGATAATTCAAATCCAATCAACTTCACCAATAGACCAAGGGCCCTTCGATATTAACATGAAATTAAATAATGGTAAAATGCTATGAAATGAAACTAAGAACTATCACTTGGCCCCCACAAGTTTCAAATAGTTGTTCCTTAAATGCTAATATAACTTATAAATTAGCTAGTTAAAATCTAGGGGAAAAGTGGGTCTGACCATATCTAGTATGTTTCAATAATCTACTAAATTGGTTTCCCGAATTTATAGTATTTTTCATATGTTCAGGCTTATGAACATCCAAAGGTGATTTTATTGAACCATGTTTTCACCTAACCATGTTTGTAAGATTCTTCCCTCTATCTATGTCATACTTTATTATAACTATGATGAGCCATTAAAGTAGTCTAGGAATTATTTCTTCTAATATTTTCTAAATAACTAACAACTTGAGTTGCATGTATTTTTTTCCCGAATAAGGTTGAATATAATTTCTAGAGAAATTCTCAACATGAAGCATTGAACCATTCATGTTGAACCATATTTCTATGTAGCTCACATATATTTCATTAAACCATTGTTTTTACCATATATATATTATCTAGTGTATCTCACTTGTGGAAGAATCACACAACTTGCCATTAAGGAAGTGTTTTGACCATGCATGCAAAGAATCCCTATCACAAAAATTTCCATTATTGAAGTCTTTTGACCAATCATATTATTTACACCCTAAAAATCTAGATCATTTATGGAAGGATTTAAGTTATGTTATAGATAGAATACTATGAAAAAATCAATCCACATTAATAATACAGTCCATAATATATATACAACACACACACACACACACACACACACACACACACACACACACACACACACACACACACACACACACACACACACACACACACACACACACACACACACACACACACACACACACACACACACACACACACACACACACACACACACACACACACACACACACACACACACACGCACACGCACACGCACACACGCACACGCACACACGCACACGCACACACGCACACGCACACACGCACACACGCACACGCACGCACACACGCACACGCACGCACACACGCACACGCACGCACACACGCACACGCACGCACACACACACACGCACGCACACACACACCACGCACGCACGCACACACACACACACACACACACACACACACACACACACACACACACACACACACACACACACACACACACACACACACACACACACACACACACACACACACACACACACACACACACACACACACACACACACACACACACACACAATAAATGAGAATATAACTATAATATGAAAAGGATCCAAAAAAGAAACCCAAACTTTGAGGGGATTTTTTCAAGAAAAGGGAACAACACTTGGGCAACAAAATTGTTCGGTGAAGTGAATCGAGAGCCTATGAAACTCTCGCCCATGTGGAAGAATGATGAACCACTGCTAGATATCTTGAAACTCATCATCGAAAGAGCCAAATAAAGATTTAGTTTTGTAATAGTGGACATGTTTGCGTGGCTGCGACTGAATATTGATATGGTAAGAGGATAGAACATGAGAAAATGGTGTTGTAAGGTAGAAGTTTGAGCCTTGTTGGGAGAAGGTTTCATTTTTTGCTTCCAATCCGAGTTAGAAGTATAGAAGGTTTTCAACGAATGACCTTGGTTTTTTAGTAGTACAGTCTTTACTTTCCACAAATGGGAGCCTGGAATGCCCCATGATTTTTTCTTCCATATTGTCTCTTTTGGATTTAGCTTCCAGGTATTTCGTTGGAATTCTAGGAACTAGAGGTCTTTCTGGGGATAGCTAGATTGATGGGGTTGCTAATTGTTGTCGATCACACTACCAAAATGAGATCTAGATTTATTTTTTCTAGGCTACGTATCAACATTCCAATGGGTTTCAAATCTCCTAAACGAATCTTCCTACATTCCCCTGCTAGAAAATGGGAACAATTTATTGAGGTTGAGAGCTCCAAGATTTTTTGTAGCAAGTGCATAATGGTCAGATACGAGATGAAGGATTATTGTGGACCTTTCGAGTCACCTATGAAATTTAATTATCTCCAGGGGGATGATGAGCTAGAAGAATCTTATGGAGAGGAAGATGCTCTAGAGGATTCGAGTGAGGAGGAATTTAAGGTAGAGACTCCTATGTTGTAAAAGGAGGGTTGAGCTGTTGTTGGAGGGAACACCATGCCTATTTTGGATCCTACTTGGGTGGAGGATTCATTTGATGTGGCGTTGGAGACCTGTGTTATTTTTCAGTGTTCAGAGGCTTGTAGGGAGGAGGCTCAAAACTGGGTCGATGGTGGAGGCTCAGAGCTAACGGGTGGAATCGGTTGCACCAACAGGGTGTGTTGGTCAGTTGGGTGGGGGGGCAGCACTTTTAAATCAAGTGCTGAATTTTTTGAGGTAGTATTGAGTGATCTTGGCATGGGGATTTGTTGGAATGGACACCGAGTACCTTAGCCCATTGTTTGGAAGTGGGTCGATGGATTTGGGCAACGGGAGGATCGAGGTATTCCTTGGGCCTGATTTGAAACATTCTTTGGGGTCCTCTCCTCCCATGGTGAATGATTTGGGTTAGATGGAAGTCCACCACAAAAAACATTATGTAGCGGGTATTCGCTCTCGAGCGGCATCCAGTGGTGAGTCCTAGTTCTTTCGGTTTGTGCAAGTCTCCTTAACTCTCCCTTGGGACTTGGATTTTCACTGGAGTGGGTTTGTTTCTTTTGAGCACTAGTAGAGGTCTCCCGTTTTTCTTCTCCGTTGTGTCTCTCACGATGAATATTTTATATAAGGCCTTTGGGAGTCATAATCCCGGTCTTTTTACCTAATCTAATAAGAATAGTGTAAAACACAAGAAGGGATAACAACATAGTTGTGCACATAGGTAAAGAAGTGTTTTTGCTATACAGATTGGATGAAAAGACTAATATGAACCTAGAAGTGATTTCATCTTGAGAATGTTCCTTGAAAATTCATTTGTATGGAACCATACATATCTTGTATGAACATATTATGGTTTGTTCTTACCTCATATGGTTTTGAACCTACAACTGATGGATCTTTGTAATTTCATTATCCTATCGTTAATTTAGAAATGGCTATAACTATCTATTTCTAGGCATTACATGACTTAAGAACCACTTGTAAAAAATAGAAAAAAAATTGATACTTGCAATAAAATTCATCAAAAAATTCTATAAAAAGGATAAATATGTATGTGGGTGAGGTTATACTTACCTTGATAGTCAATCCTTACTGAAATAATCCATGCATTACACTACATCAACTCGAGCAAGATAAATCCTCATGTAATTCTTCTAGTGTTGTTGAAAGTAGTGTATGCAATCTAGGCTAACGCCTTTTATTTTCCCTAGTGTCTCTTGACACAAAAATAGTAGGTGTAACTATGGATAGAATAGAAATGTAAATAGCATGGTAGTAGTGTGATATGACATGTTGTAGACGTTAAGACTAATCCCTTATATCCTTTAAGACCTTTGGAAATTATTGGAATGACTTGTTCTTCATAAAGCATGGCTTTAGGATGTTTACATGCTTGGTAATGGAGGAAGTTGGGCTCTTGAACCTAGTTTGAGTTATTCATCCCTATATAGTGGCTACAAATAATTTAGAAATATTTATGAGAGATTGTAGTGCTTTACAATTGATAATTTGTAATAAAAATAATTGATAATGTCGAGTTATCTATGAAGCGCATTTTACTTATTTATATAAAATTCTAAAGGTTATATGTTGCACTAAGGTTGAATTAGGGAAGATGAAATGATGCACATAATATTTTCAAATGAAGAAAAGATTCATTAAAATAGAGGATACAAGACTATATAAGTCAACTAAGACCGTAGTACGTAATGGCCCTATTATGTATGGTCACATATATAAATTATTGATGAAAGAGCCAAAGTCTAGGAATGATTCCTAGAATAAATCGATGCTTTGGGTTAAATCTATTTCATAAATGAATGATATAGTAGTGTTCAAATATTAGATAATCATGGAAAGAGAGAGAAATAAATGTCAATGTAGCTTGGATTGTGAGCATTTTTATTAGCATAGGACCAAAGCCAAAATTGTATTTGTTAAAGGATAAGTGATCAAATTTGAGTCGCTATATTTACCCCTCCTTTAAGTGTGAAATTGAAAATTACATACTTAATGGAAAAACATATCTGAGTGTTCATTGGTGTTGGCATGTTTCATGGTCAAATATGCAACACAAAGTGTAGTCAATTTTTCCATAGAAAAAATTGAACTATAACAAAAAAAAGTAAAAATTATATGAAGCTTTAAAAAAATGAATATGTGTATATTAAGGTAAAGAGATGTAGAACATAAAATGAATACATTAGTTTTATTTGTAGAGGGATGATCTCCCTTTCTTTTTTTCTCGTGAATTATGATTTACATTGAGATTTTGAAGGATTTTGGGTGACCATTTTCATATTTTTGTTGAAGGAGAAGCCAAAGTAGGAGAGGAGTTGACTGCATGTGATATAACACTAAGAAGATATACCAAAGGATATTTTTCCCAAAGAACCTCACAAATAGGGAAGAGCAGTATACAAAGCATCTAGTCAACCTAATATCTTCACACATAAAGAGAGAGAGGAAGGAAGAATAGTCTACAAATTATCTAACCACCTCGATATCTTCCAATGCCACTAACAAAACTATTGTAGAAAAATCTAGGTCTAATTTTACAAATAACATAAAGTTGAAATGGAATATATTTGCCACATCCCATTGATGTGTTATGTAATAAGCATTATTAATTTCCCCATGTATTCTTATTTTAACTATGTAATATATATTTGAATTTGTACAAGAAGTCTATAAATATTTATAAGAATCTAAGAATGCTGAAATTTTCTCTGAATTTTCCCCCATCACATAAACATCCAATTTGGGTCGTTTCATACTACAATTTCTTCCCTTAGTGGAAAATTATGTACACGTGTCAATTTCATCCTTGTTATGTATTTGTTCTATTTTATGATGATATTTGACCTTTGAAAACATGTATCTAAGTCATATAATCTATTTTTTTAATCATAGGTAAAGGAGGGTTAGGGGACGCTACCCCATACAAAAGTGGAGAGAAAGATATGGAAATTAGGAGAAAAAGAGGTTGCCTCCACTAGCAGCATAGTAAAACAATAACAAAAGAAAAGAAAAGAAAACAGCATACCAAAACAACAACTATCTCATCTTTGTGACCCCTTCCCATTGGATTGTAAGTGCATATTAAGGGGAGAGATAGTCCCTTTATTTTCCCAGTTCACAACCTTCTAATCCTTTTCTGTGTTTGGATTTTCATTTTCAATATACTGGATTGGAATCATCACTTCAATCTACTCCTCAAACCTTTGTGTCCCTGATGAGACTGATGTACACTTTTTCAAAACCAAAGAATCTACATCATTCTTACTTTCATGTTGCACTAGCTCCATCCGAGGAGGAAGAGGCACTTCCTCCTTATCTGCATCTAGATCAACTAACTTCTTAGATCTTCAACATTAGAATCAAAATATGATGGGTCCTTTACAACCAAGTGACTGGGATTAGAATTCTTCCACCATGAGCTTCTATTTTTAAGATGGTTTCTCTCCATATGACAATCAAAAGCTAAATGGCCTAAGGAAAAACATGTTCTACATCTAAAGGGAAACCCTTCATAGTCCATATTTTGTATCCATGTTCTATCCTCAACTTTGAGTTCAATAGTGGCTAGAAAATCTACAGAAGTATCAATGTCAACCAAAATTTTGGCATACATAGAATGCTCATAATCATCAGTGTTTGGGTCAATAGTCAAAAATTTCCCTAGAGTATTGCCAATAACAATAAAATAGCTCTCCATCCAAAATTGGAGGGGGAAACAGGGTAGATGAATCTAAATGGGCTTAACATGGAACGTGTTAGACACCAGATTAAATAGAGGGTACCATGGTTTCATCAATAGCAGATAGGATTCAAAATCCCAAACTCTTCCATAAATAAGATCCCTGTCTAATATTTCAGAAAATACTACTATTAAAAACCATTAGCACTAGGATAAATATCTAGCCTACCTTCCATGATGGAGCCCCACTGACTGGTCATCCAAGTATGAAGAGAGGGAAGACCCAAGTAGAAATTTTTGAATCTATAGATCAATCCATTTTTCTAGTAGAAAGATTCAGATTCACCACCTCTTCAACAAAACAAACTGATGGGGTAGATTTTGCATAAGCCATCGGTTTAAAAAACTTGAGATATGTCATTCCATTGTTCCTATTACCTTTCCCATGCACTACTTCCTTGAAAGACACCAGGGGCACATTTTTAGTTGCATTTTCACTCCAATCATTCTGTAGTCCATGGGGAAGGGTCTGTTTATCTCAGCCAAGGTTAAAGCCACCATCACTAGAGGCAATGCCAATGACCAAAAACCCCTGCTACAACCCAAATCCAACATGATTTTTCAAAGCAGGTGCTCGATATTATTCGGCTATGAAACCTCAAGTGGCAGATCTGCCATGCCTTTCCCACAAGCTGAGTCTTCACAAAAGGATGGGCACCCATTTCCAAGATCTCTATAACCAAGATGGCCAAAACCCTGGCCACTTGAGAAAATATCTTTGTGCCCTCTATCGAAGCTAGAAACAGTGCCATATTTTCTAGATACACTATATCCATCCATCTCAGGGTTAAGTCCTCCTAATATTTTCTCCTGAAAAAACAACCCAGTCCCTCCCAAACTCATGCCGCTAGGAGAGCCAACAATCATCTGATTAGGGTTAGGGCTTCATGATCCATTTCCGTGTAGATCCATTTTCAACATAAAATATTAAATTTGATAAAAAATTAATATTTCCATCACCGCAAAGAGTCATATAATCTATTTATACCATATGTATATGTTTAATATACCCCAATGCATGCCCTCTCTTTTGAGGCACATGATATATAACATTAAAGCATGGAGTTCAAAAGAAATTTTTTGTATCATTATCACATAAATATGATAATCTACATTAGATCACATGGAGAGTTTACTTGGAGGCTACTATGGGGATCTCATTCCTATAAAAACGTTACACATGGTTAAGACCATTACACACAATAAAAGAAACATGCAACAAATAACAAAACTGAAGTATATTGAAGTCCAAGCACTTGCCAAATGAATAATGGAAAATTTTTGTAGCTTGCATAGTGTATACCTTGAATAGATTCCCCACTAAAAGTGTCAAGGATAGTTTACTTCAAGAAGTCTAGAGTAACAAGAAAGACATTGTGGCACACTTAAAACTGTTTGGATGTGTGGCATATGTTCATGAAAAAAGAAAAAGGAATAAATTATATTATAAAGGTCAAATTTTATTTTTTTTGGCTATAGTGGGCAGTCAAAAGCTTATAAATTATACAATTCCATCACCAATAAAGAAATTATTAGTCAATATGTTAATTTTTTTTTAAAAGAGGCATTGGATTGCAGTATTGATAAAACATTTATTATTGTAGCAATAATACCTCAAAAAGAAGAAGATATAGAATAAAGTGGTATAGAAGGTGATCAAATAGTATCAAAACCTCCATCTCCAGTGACACCTTCCACCACACCTTCGGTTCACACTCCATCAAATTTTCAGTAGGAATAAGTGTTATTGTATGTATGTGATTCTCATAGAAACGATAGTTCAGATCTCACACTATAGATATATCTCAAGAAAGAAAAGAAGTTTAAATGTGTAGATACTAAATCATGCACTTGGGTATATTTATAGGTCCTAATCACATACCACTATTCATATGATTCCTAAGTGAGAAAAGTAGTAATTGAAATCTATCTTTGGCCTCTTTATTTATTTTCTTGTTGTCTCTATGGTCTTACACACCCCACTGCCCAATCTGACTTTCACTACTTTATCTTTCTTGGCTAGGATGCTAGCACCCTTGTCCCCTCTGGGTGCCCCGACCTCTTTGTATCTTGCTCACCCCTTTTGGACCTCTTTTATATTTTGGGCATCTTGTTTTCTTGGTGTTCATCCTTTTAGATGTTAATTATAAAATTCAAACAAGGGAATCATATAAATACAAAGCTATGTGACCATAATAAAGGACCAAGCTCTAAACATCTATTACTATTACTTAAGGTTGTATCCAACAAAATTTAAAGAGCATCAAATCATCCATTGAGCTTCATTCAAGGGACATGGGACTACATTTTTTGCATACACACATAAGAGGGGAAGTTAATTTTTCCATCCACACATCTACTTACATTCCTACATCTAGCTATTTATTGCTATTCCATTCATCTTGCACAAGATCTTCATAGGGCACAATTCTAAACACATGCACACATAACTACATGGAGTCTGAAATGTAATGCAGCACTTGGTCGTAAGTTCACTCTATCAAGTGATCATTAAGGTCAGTCTGAATCCTCATTTGCATCTTTTCTTATTTAGGATTTGATATTTTTAGGGTTTTACAAGATATATTTCTCTTTACAGGTTACAAGCAACATCTACGGATATAATGTGACACATAGGTGATCAACAACGAGGGTTAACAACCATCTTGTGACACTACAAAAACCATTTTCTGATATTTTGAGCAGTCAAAGGCACCCAAACATGTTCTCTAGCACCTAGGCGCCCCAGTTCCATCCTAGGCATCCTAGTCCAACCTATTATGAAGCTCCTGAAATTTTCTGTGCCTGATTATGACACTCTACTTCATGTTCCATAAATTTTCCAGCTCATTACATCTTAGAGATTATTGAAAAATCAACTAATTCTCTTACTCCATCTCTTGCACTTAGGTTTTCAAGTTCCATTTGCTTATTTCTTAGTTTATAGATATACTTCATTGCATATCATTTCATTATGACTATGCAATATATAGGGTTTAATATATCTATTTTGTTAAATCATTTGGTGAACCCTACGCTCAAATACACCTTGTGTCCAGAATTTTTATTATCTTCTTATTGTGGCTCAATATTATGGACCATTTACTAAAGCCAAACTCTAAGAGCTCAATTATCATCTTGTTGAACACCCCCAAGATCTAGATCTTCTTTTATTCACTGCTCATGAGGAAGCAACCTATCTTGTTGAGCTTAGTGTTCCTGCATCCATCCCCACTTCCATGCCTATTGATACTCAACTCCCTTCTTCCAATCTTCCAAATACTTTTATTGTTCCCATATATGTTCCTACTCCCACCAACCACTTCACTCCACCTATTTTCTCTTACATGTGGCAAGGATCTTTTGTTGGCACTTAAGACATAGCCTCTTTTTATCAGGATCCTTAAGTTCAAATCTGTCAAGTGAAGCAAGATACTTATCATGCATCTCCATCTCTTGATTCCAACTTACTACTTCATACTCCTTTTACACCCACCATTTCCACTTATGTACTTCCTATAAACTCCATCTCTCCCAAACTACCCACCTTTAATGGCCATGGTGACCCTCAAGAGCATCCCCAAGCATGTCATGTCGCATGTCTAAATAATGTGGATGATCACACTTTACTTACAAAGTTATTTCCTATAAGTCTTCAAGATTATGCAATGCATTGGTTCTACAATCTACCTGTGTTAGGTAAAACTTAGTTTACCTAGGTTAATTATGCATTTACCTTAGTTAATTATTAATTAGTGGTAAGTTGTTATTAACCATTTATTGTTTGTAATTGGGAATAGTATTCTCGTACAAGTATTTTGTCTCTATTGTATTTTATATGGTTATATTGTTTAAAACCATATATTAGCAATTATATGTGCACGAGATTGTATATTGTTGCACTGTTGCAACATCTCATTTGTATGCACATGTTTGTCCAATTCCTATAAGAATTGCAGCACATTCACTGTAATTTTGATTTAATTAATTATTAATAAAAGTATCAGGCTTCTGCCCCTATTCGATACTTTAATTTGGTACCAGAGCTGGTTGATCTGGACCTTTGAGAAGAGAAGGTTGGAGAGAGGTTGCAGAAGGAAAAGGAGAAAATATTGTCACAGGAGAGCCAGTGATGCCTCCAGAAGCTTCCCAGAACTCCTGCATCCCCACAACATCCTGTTTGATCTCCAAGTAAAAGAAAAGAATTTTTTTTCCTTGGTGCCCTCTGCACCAAGAAAATTGCTTCCTGGAAGCTAATCTAATTCAGGAATTAAAAAAAAACTATACTTTTTCCCCATTATGGGTTTCTCATCTAAATTCATAAGCCTTTTAGTCTCTGCTAAAATAGTAGACTGCTAGATTTGAAGGGGGTTGTGTCTTGAGTTTGCACCGAGTCCATAGAGCTCTTAGTTGAGCTCATCACCAAGCTGACTCAAGGTCCCTATTTTACATTGAAGATTGAGTTGTTTTTCTTATAACATATGGGTTGATTCAACTCTACACTAAGTCAAATCCCCTAACCAAGATGTTTCTAAGCCCTACATTGGATGCCGAGTTACCTTGTTTTGCTTTCAGATCTAGCCATTGGAAAGTTGAATGTCTAAGCGGCCAAATTAGTGTTCCTTTGGATTGAGTTCATACCTGGATCCTATGCATCAATTGAACCATGCAACACCATTAACCAAAACCAAAAATCCTACAGAGTTCACCAACAAGCTGTGAGGAATTAGCAAAGGATCCTGCAAAATGGTGAAGTCTCCCTACTCTCCACCAAAGCACACAAAGATCCTACAAACACAATAAAAAAAGGTGAGAAATCAGCAACCCCTATGCATACGAGCTCGAAACCCAATCTCCATGGTGCGTCCATCTAAAAAGCACAAAATAAAAATGTTTCAGAGAAATAAAACAATAAGCAGCAGATAACCACAAAATACAAAGTTTGAAGAGCTCATAACCAATTCCAAGGAAATCCCTAAACCTCCAGAGCCACGTGGAGCTCAATCAAGGCCACATCAACCTTAAAAAATAATTTTTGCTGGTTTATTAAGATTGATATAGCATTTTCTTCATTTTATAGCATATGCGCTTCAAGCACTTTGTTGGTTAAATGGAGGTGTACAAAACATTGGGCATGGGGAGGTTTGGAGTTCAACCTCGCCCCAAACCATTAATTTTTAAAACAATATGCTATAACGCCCCCCAAACTTTAGTAACACATTTAGTAGCAAAATATCTCTTCTAAAACTGCTAGTTCTAGCTAAACAAGCCACCATTTTTAGCGGAGAAAACCTATTTTAGGCCCAAAAAAACAATTTCTCCCAAATTGCTTATTTTTTGAGTCTGATCATTTTTTTCCAAAGGAGGGATGTTTAAAAACTTCATTTTGAGCTATTTTTTTACAGTCTTTTTCTTAGAGAGTCGTATTGAGCTCTAGAGGCCACCAGGGCCCCAAAAAATAAAAAACAAATTACCTATCATTTATTTTTTCTGAATTTTGAATGTAATTGTATATTTCAGTGTATTGTACTAATTTTTAGGTTTCCATATTCAATCGTAAACCATTGTAAATGTTGTAAAAATGGTAGAGTTTTTTACTCAAAAATAATAAAAATTTGGTTTGAGATCACTCATGAGATCTTCGGATCTCATTCATAGCTTTCGGTATAAACGGTGCCTCTGGGAAGTGCTTACGGGTAAAGCCATTTTGACTACTACTACACTTAATGCCTACTATAGCTGCAACAACTTCAAATGGGCATCGACCCTTTCAATTAACAAGGAGTAATAAGGACACATTGCACACACTTTGATCCCTCCCATCCATCTATGAATTATTTCTCGACTTAAATCCGGACTGATAAATTATCCGAGTATATAGCGAAGTTACGTGTGCATATGAGGATATTTCTTTGAGCCGGTGTCAATAATCACACAAAACCCTTTCAGTACTTTCTTGGTACCACGTATCAAATTATTTCACATACGTTAACACCTCTTTCATGTACTACTGAGTATATAGAAAGGGCGAGCTTCTTCCACGTACCGATGGGTATATCAGAAGGGCGCGTATATAGAAAGGTTTGGTATATCAGACTGACAGTATATAGATTGGGAGACCGTATACCTGAAGTGATAAGAGCCTTACCCTTTGTCAGTTAATTCTGTAAAATGGGCACCAACACCCCCAAGTTCTTTCTTCTAGATTCACAACTTCTCAGAGGAAATAACTATGTAGCATGGAAGACAAAAATCAAGACACAACTTGAGTTTGAAGAGATTTGGACTGTTGTGAATGGTACTGTAACCAGATCAACAACTGATACAACACAACAAAAGACAGTTTGATAGATCCGATCAGAAGGCCAAGCTAATAATCTTGTTTGGAGTGTCCGATGACATGTAACCCCACATTCGAGATGCCAAAATAACCAAAGAAGCATGGGATAAGTTGAGCACAATGTATGAGGCCAATTTCATACTAAATTTGCAGATTCAGTTACACACACTGAAGTTCAAACAAAATGAGAAAATAGAAGCTTTCTTAAGAAGAGTTATGCAGAATTAAGGGCTTCACTTCTAGCCCTAGGAGAGGAGGTCACTGATGAAGCTCTCATTCCCATTGTTCTAAGAGCACTCCCTTCTTCATACCACATTTTTGTGACAACACTCAACTTTTCAAATCAGACAGTGAGTTTTGACAAGCCGGTAAACCTACTGCAACAAGAGGAAGCAATGTACAATAAAGATGATGAAGAGGAGCATTCAATTTATTCTCATCAAAAATGGAAAGGAAAAGGAAAAGGAAAACCTAATTCCTATAAAATTTCCCAAAATCAAAATCAGCATCAAGGGGACAAACAACAAAAGAAGAAATGTCATATCTGTAAAATAGGACATGATTTGAAATATTGTTCTTATAATACTTATAAGAAAGGTTCATCAAGTAATTTTTAACCCTAATACCAACAATCTCACAAAGAATGTTCTCACTACAATCAAGGGCATAAAAAAGGGGAACTAGAAAAGAAAACCCCATTAGCAAGGAAATATTGTTGAGTAAGAAGAACATTTAGATACTAAAAACTACGTGTACAACGCTCGATCAAGTGAACCCTCCACATCATCTAGTGATGTCTAGGATGTTGATTCGGGATCCACTCGACACATGACCAGCCATAGAGACTGGTTTACCTCAATGAGGGACATGCCATCGAAAAATCATGTTTCATTGGGTGATGATTCTTTGTACATAGTACATGGGATTGGGAACATTTTTCTACCCCTTGGTTCATGCAATTGTAGATTTTCAGATGTATTATATGCCCCTGGGTTGACTAAAAATTTGTTGTCAGTCAGTCAATTCCTAGATCACAACTTGAAAATTGACTTTGATAGTCATTCCGGCAAGAAAATGTGTTTAATTCGAGACAAATCACGAGGCTCGAAAATAGTTGCAAAAGCCTCCAATGTGGGACGCATGTTCCAGCTTAATTTTGTCCACAGAGATGATCAACTACTTATGGCTAAGAACTCTACCTCTGCACAATTGTGGCATCAAAGACTTGGTCATATCATTTTCAAGTATCTTAAGACACTTCACCGACACATTATGGCAAAAGGATTACCATATCTCCAGAAGGATACAAATAAGTGTCCTCACTACCTAGTAGGAAAACAACACAGAGCTTCATTCTAGAATAGTACTTATCAAGCTCGTGGTAAGTTTGATCTGGTTCATACTGATCTTTGCGGTCCGATGCAACGGAGTCATTCTAGATTTTAGTACTTCATGATTTGTGTTGATGGCTATTCGAGAAAAATGTGGATTTTTTGTCTTCGGAAGAAAAGTGAAGCTTTTGAAAACTTCAAGAAATTTAAAGTGGTTGTTGAGAATGCAACTGGTCATCACATTAGAAAAATCCACTTAGATCGAGGGGGGAAATTCACCAGTGATGAGTTCAAATCCTACCTACAATCTCATGGGATTTGTCGACATATGCCTCGTCCACACACACCGTAACAAAATGGTGTTGTTCTGAGAAGAAATTGTACTATCATAGAAATGGTGAACAATGCATGATCGATGATTCTGGACTAATGAGGACATTTTGGGTAGAAGTTGCAAAGACAATAGTGTATTTTCTTAACAGAGTGCCCACAGTTTCTCTTAACGGAGTAATGCCACATGAATCTTGGTCAAAGTGGAAACCATCTATTACACACCTTAGAGTATTTAGGTGCAAAGCAAGTATGCACATACCCAAGAAAAATAGAAAGAAATTTGATATGAAATCACAAAAACTCATCTTCATTGGCTACACTGAAGAGACTCTTGGTTACAAATTGATGGATTCAAAGACCGAGAAAGTCTACACCAATAGAGATGTTGATTTTTTTGAGAAGAAGGAAGTAGAGACTCCTCCTCCAGACTCACTTGATATAGATTTTTTCACCAGTTTTAAAAATAGAAGTTGATGTTCCCACAGATGATGAAAGTGGTGATGGGGATGATGGTGATGATCAAATAGAACCACGACCCATGGGAGAAATTCAGTGTATGCCCAAGTGGTATACTAACATGCTACGAGATGCAAGATTGGATACTCCACCGGATACATCCACCACTAGACCACAGACTCATAGTAAAGCAAGAGAAGAAGTAAACTTTTCTTTAATGAGTAGAGTTATTGAATCTAAAGATCCATCTATAGTCTAGGAAGCCCTAGAGTTAAAAGCTTGGAAATATGCCATGGACGTTGAGTATTAATCAATGATGAACAATAACACTTGGCAGCTTGTCGAACTTCCACCAGGGAAGAAACCCATTGGATGCAGATGGATATTCAAATTACAAAGAAAATGGGACTATAGAAAAGTAAAAAGCAATATTGGTAGAAAAGGGGTACACAAAAAAATAAGGAATAGACTATGAGGATACATTTACTCCCACAACTAAGATCAAAATGATCAGGATGATATTTTCTCTAGCTATGCAGTTTGATTGGAAAGTCCATTAGATGGACGTAAAAAGTGCCTTTCTAAATGAAGATTTACAAGAGAAAGTCTACATGACTCAACTTGAGGGATATATTATACCTAGTCAAGAAGCAAAGGTATGCAGACTCAGGAAATCTTTGTATGGCCTTGAACAGGAACCCTGGGCATGGTATATCAAAATTGATGAGCATCTAGTACAACATGGATTTGTTATAAATCCATACGATCCCAATCTCTACCTCAAAAGCAAGGGGGGGAGATTGTGATTCTTGTTGTCTATGTCGATGATCTAGTCATCACTGGTAATTTAGTGAGGATGATTGATGCAACAAAGAAAGATCTTAATTGATTGTTTGACATGAGAAATCTTGGGTTGATGCATTATTGTCTTGGATTGGAAATATGGCAAAAGGAGAATCACATATTTATTTCTCAATTCAACTATACCAAGACAACGCTCAAGAAATTCAGGATGATGGATTACACACCTACTGATACATCTATGGAAAACAGATTGTAGTTATCTCGTTCAGATCCATCTGCTATGGTAAATGTAACTCTCTATCGGCAGTTGATTGGGAGTCTCATTTACGTAACCTACACTAGACCAGATATCAGCTTTATAGTGAGCTATCTTTCCAGGCTCGTGCAGGAACCCCAAGTTTTTCATTGGAAGGTAGTAAGGTGAATCTTGAGATATCTCAAGGAATCAGTAGATATTGGTCTAGAATACAAGAAGAATGATAATTTCTTCTTGTCTGGATATTCAGATTTAGATCATGTAGGAAAAATTAATGACAAACAATCCACGTCAGGGTTTGTGTTCTTTATGGGATCTAGACCAATATCATGTGGAATCAAGAAACAACGCTTTGTTTCTCACTCTTCCACAAAAGTCGAGTATCATGTTGTAGGTGAAGTTGTTTGTGAAGTGATATGGCTACATTGCATACTTGAAGGACTTGGAATACCACAGGACAAACCGACTATCATGTATGTTGACAATGAAGGTGTTCGTAAACTTGTTCACAATTTAGTTTTTCATGAAAGAACAAAGCACATTAAAGTACATGTACATTTCATACACGAGCATGTCTTGAAACACAATATACATCTTTAGTTTTGTCCAACAATTGAATAACGAGTATATATCTTCAGAAATTCACTTTCACGTGCCAAATTTGAGTTGTTCAGAGAGTTCCTCTCCTCATCCCTTGAGACACTGCAAAATTAAGGTGGGGTATGTTAGGTAAAACTTAGTTTACCTAGGTTAATTATGCATTTACCTTAGTTAATTATTAATTATTGGTAAGTTTTTATCAACCATTTATTGTTTGTAATTGGGAATAGTTTTCCCCTACAAGTCTTTTTTTCTCTATTGTATTTTTATATGGTTATATTGTTTAAAACCATATATTTGTAATTATATGTGCACAAGATTGTATATTGTTGCATTTTTGCAATATCTCATTTGTCCGCACATGGATATTTAATTCCTATAAGATTTTCATCACATTCATTGTAACTTTGATTTGATTAATTATTAATAAAAGTATTAGACTTCCACCCCTGTTCGATACTTTCAACCTATCCACTCGATAACATATTTTATGAATTTGTTTGATGTTTTTCTCTCTCATTTATCTAATAATATTAACTCTAAGATATCATATGCTCAACTAGCACAAATTTAGCAAGGATCTGATGAGCATCTAACATATTATGTATTGCGATATAAGAGCAACTTAGCTAAGATTTCTAATGTACTTGTAGACTATGAACTTCAAGATCTATTTGTCCAAAGTCTATTACTGCCTCTATAGGAAAGTGTCATCTTCTTAACATCTCCATCATTCGATCATTTATGGCATACTCTTAAGATACATGAAATATGGGAAAGCTTAAGTATCATGAGAAGTCTTCATCTTCTACTCTCTTTCAAATTCAATCCACTTTCAAGCCATCTACTAAACCTACTAAGCCAAGGCTATTGTCAACATTGTCTCTCATCCTGAAAATCTTCAATGGCAACCGCATAAGCGTATGTTTACTAAATTTCCTTGTGTTCCACATATTCTATTACCGCAACTTGTTGAGAGCAATCTTATTATGCTTCCTCATATGCTCAATCTAGACCTCTCATCCTAAAGGTTGTAATTATAACAAAAATTTCATATGCGACTATCATCAATGCATTGGGTATTCTACATATCGATGTTTCAAACTTTAGCATCTTAATTAAGATCTCATCGATAATAATGCAATTGAGCTTCCTAAGCCTACGACATCTACGTCATTCAATAAAAATCACAAGCTCAAGATATTCAACAATACTCTTCCTAAACATGACAAACAAGTTTTTTATTCTTCAGCCAATCATACATACCGTATAGTGCCTCCTTCATCGGGGGCCCTTAATTTTCTAGTTTCTCACGTTGATGTATATCCTCCATTCATTGCATTTTCTGATCATGAATATCATGCCACATTCTCTTTTGACACATTACATATTCAAGATTCTATTGTACCTCATGCTATAAATAATACAATGATCAATCCATCACTTCACATGGTCATGTGCTCTATTTCTCCTTGTGCATTTCTTTCTTCGATTGCACAAGTATTGGGTCTTCAGGAAACAATGGCAAGAATCTATGGATGCATTGTATCCTATTTGGCATGGGTGAAGTTGCATAAATTATTTGACCACATAGTTGCACATGGAAACAATAAAACCATTACAAATGACTTAAAAATTGTTAAATCTACACATAACTACAAACACAATCATATGTAGTTAACACTTACCAATGCGTCTGTCTTGTAGCCACGTCTTTATAAAATACTCCATAAAAATAGTCTCCTCCTTGAACTCCTACATGAATTTGTCGATGAGGAAAAAGGTCATGTGATCATTGTCGCTAATGGTGCACATGATATCTCCTAGTCTATGAAACATAACCATCCCCATCATCTTCTTCGTATATCTATAAATAAAATTGTCGCATGACAATAAGTAATGCAGAAAAATAAAAAACCAACCAAATCCTGTAAACAATGTATTACGTAAATGATGAAAAACAAACCTGTAAATATTCTTTAGCCATGCCCTGCAAACATGCCATATGCATAATAAGACACGACAACCAAATACAACCCTAAGACACAAATAATGTTGTTAGGGTTGTAAATTGTGTATATTAAATTTATAGAAAAAAATATTAGTATATTTGTATCTTATAGCTTGTATTTTGTAGGCCACATCATTTGTAATGAATGCATTGACATGTCAATCCATCCTTTTGTTTTTTTTCCTCACGTAGACTACAAAAATCCATGCGTGTATGTCATCCACTTTATTACGAGATGAAATTTCCCTTGCAACGGGAACCCCAGCCTCTTGTTCATCAAAAAAAAGAAGCGTGTACAATTGGTACTGAGGAAAATGTGTACATGAAAATATTGTTAGAATGAGAACTACTTAAACAAATATACCCAAATATCAATTATGCATACAAATGAGATACCGATGTCCTTACCCCATATTTACTAGTTGATAACGTGGAATCCATTGTAATGATGGAGTTGTGGGAATGACGAACCATCATTTCAAGCATCCATGGTGTTTGAAGACCCATTATGAAAGTCACATCAGCCCCACACAACCTCTGATAATAAAAAAATGTATCCCTTTCTGTGACATGCCATAAGTTGATACTATTGTTCTCAAGTTGGTGAGTTTAGGATCTAATTCTTATCATCCTCATCCATGCATTCAACACATCTTTCCTAGTTAAGAACTCATCCCTTTTGTTAACAATACTCTCCAACTCCGGATCTGTGTAGTTCCTTTAAATAATGGTTTCAACTGATATAAACAAAAAGAAATATATATTGATATTAGGTATGGAATATGAAAAACGTGGCCAACAAGAAAAAGAGATTCAATGTATTTCTTGCTTTCAATTGATAAATTAAGAGCATGAGAAGTAAAGTATTGTATTAGTGTATGAAATGATATACAAAATATGTTTTTTTTTTTGTAAAACAATAGTATTGTAATTTGATACAAGTAATAAAAATGTTCTAAACATGTATTATGTGCTATACATAGGTTTTCGTTTTGGTGCGTATGTGACAAACGATGTAAACAATTGGCATCACTTAAAGTACATTTAAAATGTAAAATTTCCACCCTTTTCATTTGATGCACGAGCATCATTTTGTATAAATAAAATTTAGTTTGTATAAGCTTCTACATGTGTCGAGAGTTTATTTGGAGGTTTTTGTACAATATTGAGTCCCTTTGGACTCATCTTGTGTGTAATAAGGGGTTTCCCTCCAAAACCTCTATTTGAATTTTAAAATTTGTAGTTAGAAGTTCTTAGGTCTATATGTTAGTTTAATATTTATAAATTATGTTATGAGATTTATTAAACTATTCTTCCCTATGCTTGACCAACTTAACCTACCTAGACCTTAACTCAACATAGTTAGTCTTCTCAAGAGTTAGAACCCTAACTAACTCACCTTCTTCATATCTTTTATGGAGGAATTCAAATGATGAGGAGTGAGAGTGAGAGGGGAGGATTTTTTGTTTGAGAAGCCATGAAGGCTCTTGAAGCTTGTATTATCTTCAATAATCTAATAGAGATTCTTTATACTTAATAAAAAATTATGACTATTTGGATTTGGTTTTTTTGAATTGATTGATTATGAAATGGCTAATGAATCACTGTTAGGAATGTTGTAAAATGTTTTTGTGGATGTGAAATGAAAATACAAATCTATGATGGGCAAGGAAGGTTTTTAAGTGATTAACAACAAACACCCTGAAATTGACAAGGAGCAAGCATGACTGTGACACAGTAGGTAAGGGAAATCTTTCCTTATAATCTTAAGATTGATTGAATGAATGAATATAAAAGTGTTAAGACATCTCAGATATTTATAAGAGGGTTTGTGACTGTGAGAAGGTTTCAAATGAGTATTTAAGTTTCTTATGGTAAGGAAAGGGTTTTCTAAAGTAGAAATTTTTTTATATATGGAACTATGTAAGGGTTTGAAACTAAGAAGTATGATCATATAATCTTATTATTTAAGTGCATGATGATTGATGAGATTTATAACCTCTTTCAAGTAATGGAACTAATGTTGCAGTGTGTCAAGACTTGAAGGTATGATTATAAGATAAGGAGTGAGATTAGAAGGAAATTTGTCTAGGAATGAGATAATAAACACAATGTTTTGAGTTTGAGTAAGTTGTATTGGATAAATGATGAATGTTTTAAAACCCTTACAAGTGTTCTAGGAGTTATAAAAAATTATTATCCCCCTATTCTTGTCAAGTAACATGCATGTAAGAGCTTGGGGTTAGGAAATCCTAAATAAATCTGAGTACACTTTGTTTTGGTGACAAGAGAAATTGAGATAAGAGACTGTAATAACCTTAGAATCTTGAAATAATATGGTGGGAATAAGATTTTAATTTATTTTTTGTTATCAAGAATTTTGAAGATCGTGAATATCCAAGACTTAGAATTAAAAGTTGAAACTCATAGAAACAAGCTCATTGTACATAGCTAAGAATCTCAAAAGAAGTTTAGTGAAGGTGATAACCTATATTCCACTTGATGGAATCTATGGAACCATAATAGTTGGGGGAAGATTAAATAAAGACACGAGTGTCAATTTAAAGTGACTAAGTGATGATAGTGTACATGCATGTATAGCGTGTAGGGTGTGAGACTAAGATCATCTCAAGAAAACAATGCAAATGAGAGCTAAGACCAATTAGTTGTCAAGTGGCATGGCGTAAAAAGTGAAGAGTGCATCAATAGAACCAAGAAATGATATTGAGAAGTTCTAAGGACATCTCAGAGAAAGGAAAAGAATGGAAACTCAGAGTGACTATCTTGTCATGAAGATTAAGCTAGTTTCAGTCTGAGGTATGGCTAAGTGAGATACTAAGTGTAGTGAATTTCATTAAGCTAAGGTTTCCTTTTGAACTAATTGTGCAAAAATTTTCCTAAAGATATAAGGTCATGGAGGTTGAAAGAGGATTATGGACTAAAAGAATGACATCAAAAGATTAAAGTAACAGTAAGGATATATTTCAAGGAAATTTGAGGTGAAAGAAGCAAAGTACGAGCCTAGTAATATGGAAATGGAAATTTGAGGTAATGGAAGAGTAAAGGATCTTGAGAAATTTTGAATTACTGGATGTAAGGTGTATTTAACATTGTAATAGATTATCAATGATGAAAACTTAAAAATGACTTGTAAACCCTAGATAAGCCCAAATGAGCCTTAGAAAATGAGGAAAAAGGTGTTGGGAGTGATGGAGGAAGAGATAACACTAGAAAATATGTACAAAGCATAAAAAGGGTAATGGGTACCTGAAACTTAGTTTACCTTTGCATAAAAGTGGATTGTTTTCTCTGTACATAGTGATTTGACCAAAACCATGGCTAATTGGGAGAAATTGGCAAAAACGGTAAAGGGAGTATAAAAGCAAATAGGTGTAGAGTTACTTGATGAAACTTTGTAGGATGATTCTTGGGTTTAATTAGTCCTCAAAGAGTTTACCAATGAGAATAGATTCATAGCCTGAATGTTTTTTTTATGCTCAAAAATGAAAATTTGAAGGCATAAAAGGAAGTAAGAAGGCATAGAGTGACTTTAAGAGAAGATGAAGTACCGAGACTTATTCAAGCTTGCAAACATTATTATTAGGTCAAACATTGTTATTAGGTGAATTAGATATAGTGTAAAGTCTTCATAAGATTGGACTCATTGTAAATAGTGAATTTGATGATAAAATTCCTAGGATGTTTTAAAGATGTGAAAATGCCTCATTGAGAGAGCATGGACATATGAAAGGTCATAAATGTTAGTTATGAGACAAGAGGAAATTACATGAGAAGAGGAAAGTTTGAATATATGGAATAAAAAAGGACTTAGAAGACATTCCTTGAGGGAAGAATATTGCATGTGAGAAGGCTCAGAGAGAAAGGGAGGCATAGAGCCTTGAAATATGAATATATTGAACAAAAGAGATAGAAACTCTAGTTTTTGTAAGGAATTACATGTTGTTTTCTTTATCATGAATTATATCTTCAAGAACTCATATGGAGTGATTGGAATTCACTACATAGTTATGGAAACTTAAGATGGGAAAACCTTTGTTTATTGTGTGTGCCATTTTGACTATGTTTGCATGAATTATTGTATCCTTTAATGGTGATGTATTGTTGATATTATTAAGTGGTAGTATCATTGTAGAAGAGATTTGGATGAATTAATTTAACCTTATAAGCTATTTAAACTATTCTCTAGTTGTGAGTATGTTGTTCTTGATAATGCATGCAAATAACACTGTGACAAGTAGCTTGAAAGAGTTCTAATGGGAAAATATCGTTGATCAAAGGATGAAATTATGTTATAAATTATTTTTCTATGAGAAAAAATGATATTGTTTGAAGGTTCAATGCATGTTGGTGAAGGGAGTTTGTTAAAGTAGAAGAAAACCCCCAAGTGAAAAAGGTAAATCTATTCTCATGTAGCCTTACAGTCTTCCACAGTTAAAGAACATGTAAAATGCAAATTTTTAAAGGAAAGAAACCTTACTGGTAACATAAAAGTGAAGTGTGAAATGTCACAGAATTGTGGACCAAATTTAGAAACTTGAATTGAAAATTAGTGAAAGATATACCAAAAGTTGTCTTCTCAGGCTAGACTTAGACCCAACTGGGGTTTTAAGAGAAAATGTGTACTAAAAACCCCTAAACAAGGAATCTTGCCTTGAATTGAGGAAGAAATGGCCATAAATTGGTACTTCAACAAAATAAAAAAAGAGATTTCATTGGTCTGTGGTAGTCAACATATGTGGTATACATAGGTTGTCATGTTTCCATTAGGTTGGTTGATTAAGGATGGTGATGGTATTTGGGTTGGGATTTTTTGATCAAGGATGGTTGATTATGATGATGTTTGATTGATTAAAAATTTAAGGTGATATGATGGTTAAGGGTGTTCACAAGCAACATGCAATACACACCCTAACTAGTTAAGTGGGATTGCAATCAAGCTATTGCCTGCTTTCAATACCACGCACTAAAGTGGTGCCACTCTTGGCTCACCACTTGTGTATCAATTTTGGTTCAGCTAGTGAGTGATCTTGGGAACTGCAGCCTCCTTGCACAATAACTTAATATGCTACCAAAATGTTTCCTAAACTAGGATATATGAGCTCCATAGGGGATTACACGATATATCTTGCAGTACCTAGGGCCCAAGTCCACGTTGCAAGGATGTTGTCTGAGGCTTGGGTATTATGACATGGAAGCCCCTCACTTCACATGGATCTTAAAACAAACAAGTGCTTAGTGAATAACGATAGCTTTCCAAGAATTTATATACTCCGCCGGAACACGGGGTGTGTCTACATGCGTGGAGGTGAATTACATGGTCACGAGACTCCCAGGACTATGGAAAGTGCATGGATGTCACTTCCACGTCACGTTGCCCCTAAAAAACAAAAAGGGAAAGGCTAACCACTTTTGATATTCAAAATCATCCTAAGACATGAAAGGAGAGCATACATGGTTTCACATTCCGGATAAACAAACAACGCTGCAAAACACACAAGAAATATGATGCAAGCTAATAAAATGATAAATATTTTTTGATTGGGTCTTCAAGAGGAGGCCCTGCAAAACAAAGTGAAAGGAATGATAAGAAGATTGTTCCAAGCCATGATCTCAGATGATAATAGCACACCAAATTAGATTTGTAAAATAGAAGAGATAAAATACCATAAATGGAAATCCATCATAATCCATAATGCTCAATACATTACAATACAATGACTGGAATTACTCAATAAGAAAGATTTACATATAGGAGGAGGGAAGTGCAGCTACTACCTAAATCAGTGGTGAATAAATCCCACTAACTGAAACTGGTAATTAAGTTAACTTCGGAAGACTAGTAAGCTAACTCCACATAACTGAGAAGCTAACTCAACACAACTAGTAAGCTAACTCTACACAACTAGTACACATAAGCAAGCTAACCCAACAAGTGTAGGGCTAACACAAGTGTAAGAATTATCCTACTAAATAAATAAAATGATAAATAATAACCTACACTAACAAAAAAATTAGTAAATTGATTTATAAACCCAAATGTCTTAGAATGATCATCCTACAAAACAAAGGGTTGGTAGTTTTAGAATGTTTTTTTAATATTTGACGAATGTAGGAAGTTGCACACAAATTGTTAGTAGTTTCGAGTGAAAATAATATAACTCAATGTGTAGTTAAAATGACAATATTTAGAAAAATTAAAACCATGGATAAAGTATCCTATAAACTGCTAAATTAACGCTTTCATTGCATATGATACTAGGAGTGAAAAATTGTGGAATATACTTTGTGCGTATTTGACAAGTAATGAAACTATGTGGTATACATAGGCTGTCATGTTTCCACATATGCGACAAACAACACAAACAGTGTAATAGGATACTGCTAGTCAAACTTTGTGGTATACACAGGTTGTCACATTTGTGCATATGTGAAAAATGACGCAAACAACGTAATAGGAAACTTGTAGTCAAAATATGTGGTATATATGGGTTGTCATGTTTGTGCGTATGTAAAAAATGACGCAAACATCATAATAGGATACTAGTAGTGAAAATTTATGGTATACATAGGCTATCACATTTGCACATATATGAAAAATGATATAAAAAACATAATAGGAAACTGGTAATCAAAATTTTTGGTATACACAGGATGTCACATTTGCGCATATGCGACAAATGATGCAAATAGCATAATAGGATACTAGTAGTCAAAATATGTGGTATACATAGGTTGTCACGTTTGCACGTATGTGACAAACAATGTAAACAACGTAATAGGAAACTGGTAGTCAAAATATGTGGTATACACAGGTTGTCATGTTTGTGCGTATGTGACAAATGATGCAAACAATGTAATAGGAAACTGGTACTAAAAATTTGTGGTATACACAGGCTGTCACATTTGTGCATATGCATCAAATGACGTAAAAAAAGTTATAAGATACTGGCAGTCAAAATTATTGGTATATACAAGCTTTCATGTTTGCGTATATGTGACAAATGACGTAAATAATGTAATAAGATACTAATAGTCAAAATATGTGGTATACATAGGTTGTCACATTTGCGAGTATGTGAAAAATGATGCAAAAATCATAATATGAAACTGGTAGTCAAAATATGTGGTATGCACAAGCTGTCACATTTGTGTGTATGTGACAAATGACACAAACAATGCAATAGGAAATTACTAGTCAAAATCTGTGGTATAAACAAGGTGTCATGTTGCGCGTATGTGACAAATGACACAATCGACGTTATAGGATATTGGTAGTCAAAGTTTATGTATACATAGGCTATCACATTTGCGCGTATGTAACAAATGATGAAAACAATGTAATAGGAAACTGGTCCTCAAAATCTGTGGTATAGACAGGGTGTCATGTTTAGGCGCATGCAACAAACGACACAAATAGCGTAATAAGAAACTACTAGTGAAAATATGTGGTATACACAGGGTGTCACATTTTCTCATATGTGACAAACAACATAAACAATATAATAGAAAATTGGTAGTCAAAATATGTTGTATACACAGGGTGTCACGTTTGCGCGTATGTGACAAATGACGTAAACAAGGTTATAGGATATTGGTAGTCAAAATATATGATATACACAAGCTGTCACGTTTACGCGTATGTGACAAGCAACATAAACAATGTAATATGAAAGTGGTAGTCAAAATATGTCGTTTACATAGGGTGTCACGTTTGTGCGTATGTGACAAATGACGCAAACATCGTAATAAGAAATTGGTAGTCAAAATTTGTGGTATACACAGGGTGTCACGTTTGTGCGTATATGAAAAATGAAACAAACAACGTAATAGGAAATTGGTAATCAATATATGTGGTATACATAGGGTGTCACGTTTGCGCGTATGTGACAAACGACACAAACATCGTAATAGGAATCAATAGTCAAATTTTGTGTTATAAAAAGGGTGTCATGTTTATGCATATGTGAAAAATGACGCAAATAACGTAATATGATACTGGTAGTCAAAATTTGTGGTATACACAAGGTGTCACGTTTACGCGTATATGACAAATGACACAAACAATGTAATAGGAAACTATTAGTTAAAATCAGTGGTATACACAAGCTATCACATTTGCATGTGAGTGACAAATGATGCAAACAACGTAATAGGATACCGGTAGTCAAAATCTGTGGTATACACAAGCTATCACGTTTGCGCGTATGTGACAAATGACACAAACATTGTAATAGGAAATTGATAGTCAAAATCTGTGACATACACATGGTGTCACGTTTGTGTGTATATGAAAAATGAAACAAACAACGTAATAGGAAATTGGTAGTCAATATATGTGGTATACATAGGGTGTCACGTTTGCGCGTATATGACAAATGACACAAACATCGTAATAGGAATCAATAGTCAAAATATGTGTTATACAAAGGGTGTCTTGTTTACCCGTATGGGACAAATGACACAAACAACGTAATATGATACTGGTAGTCAAAATTTGTGGTATACACAACGTGTCACATTTGTGTGTATGTGACAAATGACACAAACAGTGTAATATGAAACTATTAGTTAAAATTTGTGGTATACATAGGCTATCACATTTGCATGTATGTGACAAACGATGCAAACAACGTAATAGGATATCGGTAGTCAAAATCTTTGGTATACAGAGGTTGTCACGTTTGCACATATGTGACAAACGACACAAACATCATAATAGGAAATTGGTAGTCAAAATATGTGGTATACACAGGTTGTCACGTTTGTGTGTATGTGACAAACGAGTTTGCCTTTTGTCCCAGAGCATTTGGTCTCTTCACATAATCCATATATGTTTCACTTTTTTATATACCGTGAAAATGATGGGAGGATTATTGCGAGGTTGTTTTTAGCCACATTCTTCGGCCACTTTTGGCATTAAATATTGAAGAAGGCAACTTTTTAATGCTCAGTGTTGCGTGAGATTTTAGCATCTATAACGAAGGATTATTGTAGGGTTGTTTACAGCCACATCCTTGGGCCACATTTGACAATGAATAATGAAGAAGACAACCTTTTAATGCTCGGTGTTGCCTAGGATTTTAGCATCAGTAATAGGTTGCTTCATCTACTTATTTGCTACCCCTTTTCTAAAAGTATCTTTTTCTTTTTTTCATTCATGATAACCATGTTTTTTAAAGGAAACTTTGTAACAGAAATATTTATACTTCACACACAATAGCTCTATAAAAAAGAGAAAAAAAAATCTGTCTATGAACAATTTTAAAATATGAAAATCGCATAGCCTCAGGAGGTTTCATTCACCTGAATATTTTTTAAAGATCTAAGGCTTCTCGCCAATTCTGTGCGATGGACCTTCTCACCAATTGTCGTCACTTCTCCCATTAACCTTCTGCGAATACATTTGTAGAGTTTCAATTTTTGGCTCTTAAAGTTTTTGTTCCTTGTTTAATCGATGGAATGGGGCAGGTTTTCCAAAGCGATGCATTAAATGTTGCCACTTTCTAATGTCCTTTCCTCCTCCATTTTCTTCGCCTTCGTATGGATTGTATCTACCTTGGGATCAGCCTCGGGAATTGGCATGAGTCGTGGACAGGATGGTGACTGGGTTGTGCTAACTAGATGCTGCGGAAGAGGATGCATGTCTCAGAGATGGGCGATGCGTGTATGCCATTCTGTATGGCATCATATGGTAATTTTTATGGGGGTCATGAGATCCCATCGCCAAGATAGACGGCTCCCTCCAAATCCTCGTGTACTTAAATTGCATTTATGTTTTTTAACTACTCTTTAACAGCTTGCCAAAGAAACTAGAAATCTCTATATTCTTGTAAAGCTCTATAAATAAGAAGTCATTGCATTTATTTTTTTTAAAATAGTTATGAGAAGAACGACGAAGTGAGGGAATTTTTTTTATCAAAGTATTTGTATTGTCTAAAATTTCTAATAGTGGTACACCCTAAGTTAAGGGGTCCATAAAATTAATTGATTATCATATGGGATTGTGATTTTTTCACTAATATGTAGTTCATATCAATATTAGCTCATATTTTTTCTTTAGAATGTTCAATTGGAGGGAAAGCCATATTTTGAATTGATCTAAAATAATAAATTTGAGTTCACTAACCATGGTAGAAACCAATTCTTGAATATGGGTGAAAATGCTTAAACATTGAATTTTTTATATTTGTACATGGGTAAGAGGTCTTACATGTCATGATGTGATTGGCTACTTTACATAATTATTATGTCAAAAATAAATAACTACTATATAGTACTAGGACAACTATTGGGTATTGTGTGATCAATATTCCTGTCAATTATTCGACCATGTTCCCCTGTTGGTCCCTCTCCCCTATTCTTGTTATTTCTTCTCCTTTCCCTTCATATTTCGTTGAGACTTGATCGTCAAAAATGTAAGTGCACACAAAATGTGGAAGACAAGTTTAATTTAATGGTTGATCCAAGAATCCAAGAATCCAATACTTTTAAAAATTAAAATTAAAAAGGTCGCTATTAAAAATTGGACCAACGCGGTAATGAAAGGACTTGCAAAGTCTTGACGTTGACAGGGACAAAAACAAACCCAATTTGCGTTTCCCCGCTTAAATAAATTTGTTTTAAAAAACAAAAATAGGATTGGAGAGATGGCTCACCTGCATATGGGAAATTCCTGGAAACAACAAATGGACAGTGTCTTCGCCATTATAATAAACGAAAAAATACAATCTCGTGATACTGTTTCTTATCTTCTGATTCCCCGGCCATTTTGTACGTTGATGAAAAAAAATTGAGCAATAATACTCAGCCAACACGCCTTGAAAGTAACTTTGCATACATATTCTTCGGCTTTTAACGTTTACTTTGATTGTGATTGTGATTGTGAAACTGGCGTAAAAGTCAAGTTAGCACAAAATTCTGGAGGATTTCTAAATCAGACCACATGATGCCAAATCAAAAAGGACCAAAAACAAAATAACTGCGAATGCGCATATTCCCACTCCATTTGGTTTAGTAGAAGACATTGGAGCGAAAATGTCAAAAATGTCAAGAAATTTCACTATTTGTGTTTTTTCCAGGAACCAGATCATCGTGGCATGAGGAGTGTCACTTTATATCATTCATTTTTCATGTCAAAAGACAGAATATATATCTGTTACACAAACTGAGCAGTGCACCGTAACAACTAATTGTTATATCCACCGGTTACGTTGCGAAACATAAAAAGAGATATCCTATAATTCGCCGGAGGCGTTTACTTTGAAGAAGACATTGCTGGGAAGTGTCAAATTCCGGTAGCTTAACTTTACCGGTTGCTGGAATTTAGATATTTTTATAAATCCCAGATATTTTTGTAACTTTACGGGGGTGTTCTTCAAAGGCGGCAAAGTAGGGTCTGGTCCGGTCTGAATTCCGACGACGCCCAAAACCTTGTGTCGAACGCCCAAAATTCTACTCCTCCGGCCTGCTGGGATAAGCCCCATGGCCAGCCCAAATACCTGGCGTTCGCCCCTCCAAGATGAACACTTCTCAGCGTATCCTCCGGTTGGCCGCATCTAAAGCTATACACAGGTTTCCCTCTAATGAGAGTAAATACGCCAAACAATGTGCCTATAATCCCCACACACAGACATAAAACTGAGAAGAGAGGTCCCCATGCTTTCTGATGCTGCCGTGATTTGTGCTTTCCGTTTTGCCAGAGGGGAAGAAACTTTGACGCCATTGGTGCAAGATCTTCGTTCAGCTGATCACCATCACGGGGGTTCTGAAAACCTACGAAGACGCCATTACTACTGGTCTCACTCTGTTCGCGCCGATAGACGAAGCTTTCGCTGGGCCGGTAATGGCGAAGCTGAATAAGCTTTCCAGCGCTCAGCAAGTTTCCTTGGAAGAATATCATGCGATGCCGCAGCTCCAATTGGGTATCATTAACTGCGCCAGTGGCTTCCACTAAAGCTCCCGATAAAGTCACGAAGCTGTTAAGTACAGTTTATTGACCATACTTGAGGATAGAAGCTCAAGCATTACAATTTTGCATTTAGAATGCATTACTGTATATGTTATTACTAGGTTAGCATGATATGATGAGTGCGCTGTAAGAGGGTTGAATGGCTCTTCCTTGTTTAAGACTTTTATGCGATTATAAAAGACAATGCAATTGAAGAATTAATGGTGGCCAGTGTGAAAATTTCAATATGAATTCTTTGAAAGATCGAATTTAATGGTGTGCATGTTCAAGTTTTGAGAGACTGAATCCATCTCTTATCGTGAAAAATTATGTGGCTTATTGAAACTTTTTTTATTTGGTTCGATTCTGTACACCATGCTCTCTTCGTCTTTGAGGAAGGAAATCTCTTGCTCAGTTGAAATGTGCATTGCCACTCCATTGCTTAGTTTTTTAATTCATTGTTGGGGTGTATGAGAGATTCAATTTAATTTCAAAGCAGAGAATTGATACTAATTTTGAAGGAATAAAAATTTCGACGGTGGCTTTCTTTGTGTGAGTTGTGAAACATGGCACAAATTCTGCAACGTCATTACGAAGGTTAAACAGCCGTGTGTGGAAATAGAAGAAGTGATAAATGTACACATGTTGGAGCAGGCGGTATGAAACGTATGTGTGCCTAATGCCCATGAGCCATACAAGGAGATGAACAGTTCAAAAGCCAAGGATAGATATGAATGCAGGGATTTTCACTCACGTCCTGTAACCTGCCCTACTTGTGTGCGAGGCCTCTGACCACTCTTTTTACAGAGTTGTTGCTAAATGTTCTTTGAGAGTTTTGGGAAAGCAATCAAAGGTTTTTAAAATACATATGATGGATCACAAATGGCGTGATATTGGCCCACGAGGGGACTCAACCAAAAACAACTTTGCTAAGGCGTCTGATAGATAGATTGAAAGTGGTAATGGAGACTTTAAATTCTGAGCTAATTGTGTTATGCCTCCTATGTTTTAGGTCATGATTATTTCACATGAAAACACCCTTCTTTTAAAATGCTTGTGGTCGAATCACTTGGCAGAGCCACCACTGTCTTCCCAACCCGCTCTCTCGAGCTCACACCTGCGCACCTGCTCCTCAAACCCTCACTCCAACTCCTTCAGGGGCTTCTTCAGGTTTGAGCTAGAGAAAACACAGGGACGTCTCCTGCGCTTTCCACACAAGAATCTTCACGTTCTTTCTCCTTGGATTTTCAAATCCACGCACTCAGCATTTTCCGTTTGATGTACAGACCAGGAACGCAATTTTGTTAGAAGCTCTGCGTGATTATAAACAAGCTCCTCTCTCCTCATTTCTCTTTGAAAATGATGACAAAAGCGAAGTATTGATGGGTTCTGTACTTGCAGAACCCAGAGAGAGAGGCGGACAAACCAAATCCTGTACAAAATGGCTGAATTCTGAAGACAATAAAGACAAATTACTGTGGAGGATGGTGAACTATATTAGACCTAATCAGGGTGTACTATTTACAAATAAAAAAAATCTATGTTACATTTAAGATCTACTGCTATTGTTCTCAAATTTCTTACTGTAATTTAATTTATGTCTTCCTCTTCATCTTCATTAATCATTTTGATTTTGTTGTGCACTCCAATTCCTTTCAATTTTCCAGGTACCAACAATATTCTTTCCACCATTAATTAGAATCAAAGTTAGCAAAACTTAAACTTAAACCCTCAAATATTTTTAAAGAAATTTGTAAAAAAAAAAGCGTTATAATCGATCATCACACATATGTAATATTTAAGCACAAGAATGAGAGTCATGGAATATAGAATCTCTTGCTGCAGGGAAAACATGTTCCGCCCCCTCGGACAAAATCTGTTGCAGTCAAGAAATCTATTGCAACTCAGAGATCCTATGTATGATCACAATACCATACAAAGATTTAGGAACAACAGTGAATCTTTCTCATTGATCACATCTATAGTTATCTCGATGTTCTTTTCTTTACTTCCCCACTGTCTGATGTAGACCGTTCCATGCATAGTCCAAGAGTTGCAGAATGGATGGAATAAATTCTTATGATTTGGTCTATACAGTTAACATGCAAGGGGTATCGGAGATGCTGTAATATGCTTTAATAATTTGCAATGGAGTCCAACAAGTAATAATAATAATAATAATAATAATAATAATAATAATAACAACAATAGGTTTTATGATGGATGAACTCATATTAAAGGAGCACGGCATCTGATCGTCCCGTACTGAAGTGGAATCACATAGTTTACGAGAGCGCAGTTAGTGAGACGGACGTGATCTTGTTCGCCAAAGGAATAAACACAAGACATGGCATCAACGCCGCGCCGCAAACCCTTCGTTGCATCTTCAGTAACACAGTCAAAACCGCAGTCACGGTCTCAGCTCAGGAGGTTTTCAGGGGCGCCCACCCGCCGCACCACCTCCAATCTCAGCTTCCCGGCGGAAAAATCACCCTGAAAACATTGTTGCCATCTCAGATCATGCATTAGGCTGCGTACTATAATATCCCGGAAGCAAAAAAAGATATAATTCCAAAGAAATTATTGTGCGCTTGCACGATGGTCTTCAACACCGCCAAATTCATGAAAGAGTGGATAATTTATCATTCTCATGTGGGGGTGGATGAATTCTTCATCTACGACAACAACAATGAAGACCATCTGGAGGAATTGATAACAGAGTCTGTGCAGAGCGGATACAACGTGAGTCAGCGTCTGTGGCCTTGGGCTAAGACGCAGGAAGCCTGATTCGCTCACTGCTCTTTAGCAGCTGCAAATAAATGCAAATGGGTGATGTTCATCGACGTCGACGAGTTTGTATTCTCCCATGGATGGTTGCAGGATCCAGCGGCTTCCTCAAATGCCCTGAAAATCATGCTTTTAAATAAAACCTCCTCCAATAGGGTAGGGCAAGTATCCATGAGATGCAGAAACTTTGGGGCGTCAAATCTGAAGGAGCACCCAGTGGTGGGGGTGGCACAGGGTTACACTTGCAGAGAAAGAGAAGAGCGGTGTCACAAGCCCATCCTGTTGCTGGAGGCGTCCTCTCTGTCTTTGATGAATGTTGTACATCACTTGGAGCTCAAGCCAAGTTATAAAACGGTGGGCGTCAAACCGAGTGAGGCGGTGATTAACCACTACAAATACCAGGCGTGGAGCGAGTTCAAAAAAAAGTTCAGGAGACAAGCACCTGCGTACGTGATTGACTGGAAAGAGGGGAAGAATGGACTACGGTCACAGGACAAGGCTCCCGGTCTTGGTTTCGAGGCAGGTCACCCTCCTGACTGGGAAACCAAGTTCTGTCAAGTGACGGATACTTTATTGTGCCAATTCACGGCAAACGTGTTCTCCATAAAAAATGCAGGCGAGCAATAATTTATTTAAAAATTACCTAGCGTGATTCAAACTTGTATTTATTTCCCTTTCATCCTCGTCGCCAGCAATGGAGAATTGCAAACTTGAACATGCACCCCCATATCGTCTCTGCATACATATGATATGTGGTAGTTTGATCAGTTAGCCCCTTTCAAAAGGGCTCTCACAGATGGCGCACACTAGACATTCAGGGCCACGGGACACTGTTTCACTGATTCCATCTAACAAAAAACAAAACCAAATCTTTGGAGATCATGTATCCACCGAGAAATTTTTGACAAATCATGTGAAGAAGCAAGGTTAATTAAGAGCCAAAGAATTTTCTCTGGAAGTCAATTAAAGAATCCGATGCAGTTCTAAATGAGTTGCAATTTATGCCGGAGAGGATAACAATGTTTAGTTTATTGGAGTTGTAATTTTACTATTTTAAGTTTGTGTGATGGGGAGAGGACAATATAGTAACTTCCAACAAAAAAAATATTGCCTACTATGCCTTGATGGATGTCTGTACGCTGCTATAAAGCTCGTATTTTGTTATGCGCCACACGTATGTTGGTATATGTGAGTTGATAAAGGTGAATATACAATTGTTTTATTTGATGAAACGATCACAATGTCTCTTGACGATGACCATGTCTTCTGTAAGATACAATTATGATATTCATTTAAAAGATAACATGTTGTATAATTTGGTTGAACACTTGGCGTTTATTTACAAAAGTTCATATTTTGGCATTTAAATGTTCCCAAAGCGTAGACAACAATCCCATTTTGTCAGTATCCATCCGATTCTACTCCTGTTTACATTTGCTAGCATACTCCTCGCCTTGTTTCACCATATGCAACAAACAGGGCTCCAACCCAATTAGTTTAAGTTTTCCGGAGTACTCCCAACCTGTGCCAAAATATACAGGAATTTTGTTAGCTATAGTTGCAAATGTTTTGATAGACATGTATGCAGAATGTGGAACCTTACATAAAGACATGTGAACTGTTTAACAAAATGTAACTTATGTTCTTCACTCAAACATCTATCATAGATCATAGAATATATTTTACATCCAACCCATATTATACACATAAAATTCAAGCCCTCTCCGGCGTAACTTGCAACTCATTTGCAATTGCTAGTTTTATGGTTGTTCCCCAAAGGGAGATGAGACGCTATGTAGCCATGTAAGTCCTATTTTTAGGGAGTGCGCCGAGGACTATCCTCCCCATAAAATGCACCGCATACATGGTTTCCCCCATAAGACTAATCATGCTAACATAACATGCACTATACAAACAATATGTCGTGTCTATTTTTTTCGGTGTCAAAAGGAGTCCTATTAGTCGATCATTGCGCTGACATACATGAGAGGGATAGACAGTATCTACCGTATACGGCACCAAAATTGTTTAGTCAACGTACCGCTAAAGCGGCGAGGTCGAGGTGGCCTCATTTAAGAGCTTGGGAGGATGCACATAAACCACCAGTCTGCCCCTGTTTAAACCGTAAACCGACATAAACCACAAACCACTAAACATATATCCAATTGCTTGTTTCATCCTTTCGGTCTACTCGTTCTGGCTATTCGCAGCACAACTAGTTATGGAGAATTTGGAGAATATAAGCATTAGTTGGTGGCTATTCCCATGTGGAAGTGACTCCCAGGGACGAACTCATGCTGATTTTTTTAATTAATCTTTCAATTTGCATTGTATTAAAAAAAAATTATCGGCACAAGCAGGTAGAATAGCCTGCTTGTTCTGCTTAATAATATTGTCTACTTGTTTTGCTTAATAATATTGTCTGTTTGTTATGTTTAATAATGTTTAGGGAGAAATTGTAGGAGAACAAGTAATCATATTCAATGTAACCTTTCTCGAATCTGAGTTGATCTTTCAAGTCAAGCACGTCATGTTCTCATGTTTGTAGAGATTCCATATCAACTCAATCAAATCACTTACTGCAAGAGAAATAAACAAAGATACCAATCTCCAAATGAAATTCTCAAGTAGTCCGCCATAAATCAAGTAAAAATCAATTATCTTATTAGTCAAACACATTATCATATTAAACTCTCTAATAGCTAGCAACATAGGTCAAGGGAGGGAACCTCTCATTCAGTATTCTTGGCAATGTCTTCATTTCTAGATCAAGCCCCTTCTCCCATGCCTAAAATCCTGCATAACAAATGAATTTATGTTCCATGCATGCATTCCTCATACAAATACAACGAAAGAGTCAACTCAAAAAGGGAAAAGAAGTTGAAATACCTTGGAGACCATTGCAATAGTTATCCTCTTTTCTTACCAAAATCACCAGAACAAATCAATGAGCTAGACCCATTAACCCACTCCTTTGGCCCACTACACACATGGTTTTAGAGATAAATGAACGTATCTAGATATTTCCTATTTCAAATCTTAAGCATATCCCTAAGAATGACATACTTGGAGCACCCTACACCTCAAAAATACCATGAAATAAATCTTCATTATTGCTTCTAAAAGATTTTGGAACTATCAATATTCTTATGCATTTTTACCTAAATGGTATATATTCAGCAGAGTTGAAATTTTTGTACGACAAGTTATCTTTGCCTTAATAAAATAATGTTTGTCATTTTTTTCCACAATTTAAATGTTGTTTTAGTATGCATAATTATGTAATTAGTAAAATAATTATTAATTAAATAATCAAAAACATGCGGAAAACCTTTTTGGTTTTCATCTTGTTGCAAAACACAGTGTGTTTTTCAACACAATGGTTTTTAACACGTTTTCATTTATGTAATTGAAATTTTGTAATTCACACTAATATGACAATAGTAGATTGTAACCTAGTATGATAACAACACAAGTTTAGTTATTTGGTAATTTACACTAATAAAATAATGTTTTTCATTTTTTTCCACAATTTGAATAATTTTATTATTATTAATAAGACGGGTTGAAGGGACATGTTCCCTAATGAAAGAATGGGCCTAAATACCCAAGAAAATTATCTAAAACAGTTGGGCCTATACCCAAAATACAAGTCTACAAAACTAGAATAAAAACCAAATACCCATTACTTCCCAACCAGGGATGGAAAGAAGTCTTGAATATTACCCATTCGACCTTTTTTGTTTTTCCTATTTTTTACTTCCCGCCACTTATCATTCCTTCCTGAAATTGCTAACAAAATATCACCAGGATTCGTTGAAGCCAACTAATTTTCCATTAGGGATTCCTGGCCTGAATCCGATTTCGTAGGAGAAAGACCCCTTTTCGTTCCGCTAACCACCATTGACCCTTGAGTCTCCTGAGTTGTATCTACCGCTTCCTTATTTTTCAGAATTAGATTTATCCCCCTTGAATGTAGTGTCCACAAAATCAGGATCCACAAACCCCCAACCCCTAGATGAAGCCAAGCCACTCTTTTTAGTTGGCTTTTTATTCAAAGGACATGTTGCTTGTAGATGACCTGGGTTTATACAAATTCTACACCAGAATGTCCTATTTTCATAATCCAAAGGTTAGGAATGCCGAAAATTTCCAAAAATTAGATTGATTCGAGCAGACAGTCCTTTACTCAAGTCAAGTTCTACACACATCCGAGCAAAGGAGCACATACCCAAATGGGTTCTATCCAATTCTTCTTTAATAAACCTTCCCAAAGCATTACCGATATCTTCCAGAGCATACCAAAGATGCAAAGGAAGGTTGGGAAGCCTAACCCAAACAAGCGTTTTGGATATTGAAAGCGTGTTCAGATCGAATTTTGGGAACCAAGGAGTCAAAAATAGTCCAATGTTGCCCCAAGGTCAATCAGACAAGCAACACTGATAATCCTTTGTCGAGCTCTAAAATGAACTACAAAAAACCTCTGGAACAGAGAGAGATTTCACACTTCGCTGTCCAATTCTGAAAAACCCATTGATATAATTCTAAAGAAGAAGGCCATAGGCCGTTGAAGTGGCCTATTATGGCATCCCAAGATAAGTTTTAGTAGTAATCCTCCACTTCATGGCTATCAATGACCAAAGAAGGTATCTCTTCAACCAAATCTACCAAGAACATCCGGTTACCAGGTATAATGCCACCAGATTTACCTAAGGCATCCTTTAACAAAAAACACAGGATTGAAGCCCCCTCTTCCTTGGGCGCCTCCCACTATTTTTTCGTAAGCCACTCTGCCAAACTTTCCTGAAACGCCACCAGTCGTGGCCTCCCTTCTCAGAGGAGGGTTAGGGTAGAAGTTTCTCTTGTTCATAGTAGTCTTCGTGCCACCCACTGGTGTTCAATGTCCTCCTGGCGCTCCTCCTAATCTTTCCCCCTTCCATGCATTCTCCCCCATAATCCTTCGCTCCTCACTGCCGAGCCGGGTCATAGATGCGAGCTTATTCACATTCTCAATGTTATTCGCCATCCTCCCACCACAATTTAAATGTTGATTTGGTATGTATAGTTATTTAATTAATAAAATAAGTACTAATTACATAAGTCAAAACATGTGGAAAATCTTTGAGTTTTTTACCTTGTTGAAAAACATAATGTGTTTTTTCAGCACGTTGAAAAACACAGTGTGTTTTTCAGCACATTGAAAAGCACAATGGTTTTCCACATTTTTTAACTAATGTAATTAAAATTTAGTAATTAACATGGATACGATAATAATAGATTGTGACCTAATATGTTAGTAATGTAAGTTTAGTTATTTGGTAATTGACACTAATAAAATAATGCTTGTCATTTTTTCCCACAATTTAAATATTGATTTATTATGTATAATTATTTAATTAATAAAATAATAATTAATTCCATAAGTCAAAACATGATGAAAACCTTTGTGTTTTTCATCTTGTTGAAAAACACAAAGGTTTTCCGCATTTTTGACTGATGTAATTAGGATTTAGTAGTTAACATTGATATGATAACAATAGATTATGACATAATATGTTAATAATGTAAGTTTAGTTATTTGGTAATTGACACTAATAAAATAATGCTTGTCATTTTTTTCCACAATTTAAATATTGATTTATTATGTACAATTATTTAATTAATAGAATAATCATTAATTCCATAAGTCAAAACATGATGAAAACCTCTGTGTTTTTCATCTTGTTGAAAAACACAATGGTTTTCTGAATTTTTTGATTGATGTAATTAAGATTTAGTAATTAACATTGATATGATAATAATAGATTGTAACTTAAAATGTTAAAAATGTAGGTTTATTTATTTGGTAATTGATACTAATAAAATAATGCTTGTCATTTTTTACCACAATTTAAATATTGATTTATTATGTATACTTATTTAATTAATAAAATAATCAGTAATTTCATAAGTAAAACATAATGAAAACCTCTGTGTTTTTCATCTTGTTGAAAAATATAGTGTGTTTTCGACACGTTGAAAAACACGTGTTTTTCAACTCCACACTGTGTTTTTCGACACGTTGAAAAACACAATGGTTTTCTGAATTTTTTGACTAATGTAATTAAGATTTAGTAATTAACATTGATATGATAATAATATATTGTGACCTAATATGTTAATAATGTAAATTTAGTTATTTGGTAATTGACACTAATAAAATAATCCTTGTCATTTTTTCTCACAATTTAAATATTGATTTATTATGTATAATTATTTAATTAATAAAATAATCATTAATTCCATAGGTCAAAACATGATGAAAGCCTTTGTTTTTTCATCTTGTTGAAAAACACAGTGTAAACGCTTGTGGGATGTGTTCTAAGTGATCATGAAAAGATTTAGATAGTTTTAGTGGAGGAAATTGGTGTAACATGTCTCCAAAATGTGCCGACCGCTTTTGGCATAAAGGGATAAAAACTAGTCTTTTGAGTTCTGAGTTGTTTTGGTTGAAATGTATGGTGTAGTTATGTCTTGTGAGCTTGGATAGTTGATTGAGGTCCTATGTAATGTTTTTTTACTCTTGGTTTGATCAGAAGAATTGTTTTCATTGTGAAGACCTAATGGCCTAGACTGCATTATTAGGCTTTCCACGAAGTTGTATTGGAATAGGCGTGCAAGTTTTCTTTTCTCCATGTGACATATGGTTTTGAGTGCTTGAAGAGGTGTGTTAGGGTGTTAGTGAATTGTTCCAAGTGTTTTCAATACTTGTAAATGGATTTTGAAGTGTTAGTGCTTGTTGATCTCAAGACTGGTTCTTGAGACCTAGTTATTGGTTTTAGCATTTTGAGAGATGGAGTTGTTTGAGTGTATTATGCCCAGATTTTGTGATTTCCATGAGTTGTTTCATGTGCCTAATGACGATATTTTTCCAATTATATTCTACTTGTTCCTTGGTGAATATATTTGAGGTGTGAACCAGCTCTCGTTTTTAGACTGGTTTTTAGGTTCTTGAGACCTAGTTAATATTGCCTGCTTCTTGGTGAAGATGGATGGTGTAGAGTTTTTTGAGCATGTAGTTGAGTGTGAGAGGATTTTTATGAATTTTTTGGAGCTGGTGGAGTCTTAGTGAATATTCTATGTGCCTTTTAAATTCAAATTCTAATTGTTGGTGTGAAGACCTAATTTTTAGTCTCGATTGAGAAGCCTTGTGCAAGTTTGGGTGTATAGGATCTTTCCAACCTTTAAGGTCCCTTCATGTGATTTATATGAGAATTTGGAATGTTTTTTTTGTGTTAACATGACTAAAATTAATGGTCTCAGCCAACATGTGATCATTTATGGGGTGTGTAAAGTATAAAAGTGAGTTTTATTAGCTCATTTGAGCCAGGCTAAAGGACGGAAGTTTCAGCAAGTAAGAAGAGGTTTTTAAAGGTGTTAGAGGGATATATAAAAGAGAAAAGAACAAGATGAGAATATGATCAGGGCATAGAAGAAGGATCTTGAAGGTCACTTGACATAATCGACATATGAAGGTGTGAGTTTGAGCGAAGAAGGATATAGAGCTGGTTTAGAGGGTTTGGGTTGAGAGAGCTGAAAAAGTGATCACAATTATTTTTTGGAGAAACAAGTACTCAAGTGATCTTCATATTCAGGTGGATAGGTGGTTTCTTAGTCATCTTAGGGGGTTTTATCCTCCTTTTAGGGTTGGTGCTCCTTGTGAGGTTGGTGCCTCACTAAATTTGTATGAGTTGGTGCTCCTTGTGAAGTAGGTGCTTCGCTAAATTACTTTGTGTTGTGTAATATATGAAAAGGTTTAGTGGGTTTTCTTTCCCTTGATATTTTCCCACTTTATATCTTGTGTTCTTGTGTTCTCTCTTGCTTCATGTACTTGTGAATGGTTGCATCATGGTTAAAGATCACATTGGTTAATGAATTTTGAATGGTTTACACAAGGAAATATATTTAAAGTAAAATTGTTAAAGGATTGATTTAGCCCCCTTCATTTATTGTGCTTCCAAAAATATGAGCTTAGTTTGATCCTTGTACAATCGAAATTTCATTTAACAGACATGGTTATTGTACGTACCCAAAATTGTATGTACTGTACAGTCAAAAAAAGATGTTACACATCCCCCAATGATGATACAAGTCTCCTCGCAAGGTGTTCGGAATCCAGAAAGCCCGTTAAACATGCGTTAACATCCCGCATGCCCCGCTTAGCCCCCGCGTGCTTTGTTTTCCTCCTTTTTCCCTCTTTTCTTGGCTTTTTGGTCTTCAGTGACAAAACCACTGCCCTGAACAGGGCGGCGGTCCTGTAACCGCCACCCTGAGCAGGGCGGCGGTCCTTTACGCGTTTTCCAGAACGTTCTTTTGACGGAACGCACGCAAAGTTCAACGCTTCACCAGCTTTTCTTGCTGACTTGAGCATGCATTTATGTTTTGGTCCCCTGGAATAGTGATTTATCTTTGTTTAATAGTGGGAGAGTTCAATTTGAACTTGCCTTCTGGTGTTTGTAAATGCTATAAATATGTAGCTTGTGCTGAGGCAAATGGCCACCATTTCCTGGTTAGAGTCTTTTGTTTTTCAGTGGTTTGGTCTGTTAGCTTGCTTAGGATTGATAGTATAGTTCATTACATGTTTAGATAGTATTGTTCAGCTGTTGGTAAGCCACATACCCATCTTGTGCAGGCAGTGCTGTTGTTTCACCCATGGTTTGGTTTGTTTTGGGCTGAGTTCTTTGGTTTGGAGTCTTCATTCTTGGGCTTTAGTCTTCAATACTCAGTCCTAGGTTTATTTTATGAATCATTTTATTTTAGCATGGTTTAGAATTCTGAGTATTTAGTCATGCCTCACTGTACACCGAAAACGATCCTGCTAGGAATCGTATAGGCCAAGCTCTGTTCTCTTGTGCCATCCCTCTCCTACTTGTACTTCGTTGTATTTCTCTGAAGCTGATATTATTCATTGTTTGAGTACCTGTTGTTTATCATTTTGTTTTATCATTGCTGCAACAACCCTGCTAGGAATCGCATAGGCCAAGCCAGTTCACTTGCGCCATCCCTCTCCTACTTGTGCTTTGTGCCATTTTACTTCAAAGTAATTGTCATCCCAGTTCCTTCTCTTGCTGATGTTGCCATACTCCTACTCTTTCTGGATTCACGTGAACATGAAAGAACGAAGAGATCACTCTGAGGGGACAAGCTACAACACAACTGGATTTTCCTCTGCTCAGTAAACTCCAGGTTTAAATCGTCACAGTTATTATCAAATAGAGTAGTGAATCATTTTATTTCAGTTAAAACTCGCTTTCAATATTGCCGGGGAAGCTGTGGGGAATGATAGTTTCTGAGAAACTATGATTTGTTCCTCACTTCTGAGGTAGGATTGAAGGTTTTCAATTAAGTTAATTAGCTGTCTTTTATTTAGATTCACACATCTGCACAGGTGAATAACTACACCGGGTTATCTCACTTGTTTAGTTTTAGTATAAAAGTAGTTTAATTGTTGCTTGTAATTATAATGTTTCAATCATATATTTCGTTTAGATTAGTTTCCCTTTCAGTAGTAGTATAAATTGTTATTTTCAGTTTAAGTTAATTTGGACATTCCATAACTAGATTAAACGCTTAAATTCTAGTTAGGAGGGTAAATCACTAGGGAATTTATGCTACCCGCTCATAGCCTCTAAATCTCCCCTTTTTCAGTTTAGCTACCAGGAGATCAAACTACCAGATCTTAATCACTGATCCTCCCATGGTTAGCCATAAGAAAGTTGCTTTCCGATTCTCATCCTCGCTTGTAGCTTTTCTATCATAGAAAACTGACCATAATCCCGGCTGTGACTTCATCTAAGTCACCCACATTTCAAACCACCGGCTGTCTCAGCACGACCTCGGGAGGTCGGGTACGGGGAAGGTCACCTGTTGATTATCATCCTCGCATGTCACTTTCCCATCGTACAGTTATCTTACCTCTACCTTGCACAATTTTATTGTTTCTAGTTTTCCTTTCTCAATGTTATTGAAGATCAAACCAATGATGAATATGATTTCAATAAATTTAAATGAGATGTAGTATTGAACAATTATAATTACATATTTTCTATGTAACCAGAATTACTACTTAAAGTATTAACCTTAATCTCGAATAGATAACATGAATGAATAATGGTGACCACTTGATTTTGTGAGTTGATTTCAAGTCCCCAGTTAAAAATATTTTTTGTTTACCTTGCAAAAGTTAATAAAACATGATTTTTTGTGATGCACAAACACCCCTCTGAACCGTGGAATGGTAAATTCAATATTGGATTGCATTCCCTATCACATAGAGTGCTACACTTAGCATTAGAATGACCCCATATGTTCATTTGAGTGTTTATTGTCACACGTTTTGAATCCCAATGGACCATTTGCAATTTTGGATCTGCGTTGAAAGTTAAAAGTTAAATTCGGTTTTGGCTCGCACTTTAGGCCCTAGATGGAGAAATGGAATTCAACCTCTACATACTTGTAATATTTCTCCATTATAATCACTATCAATATTTATTTTTGAGTAAATCACTTCACAAGCTATTTTTACAAGTGTGTTTTGTAGGCCTCTGGTCATTAGGTGAGAAAGTCAAACTAGTACATTTATGATTGGTAGCTCCGAAAAGACACTCATTGATTGAACCTTAGTCACCATATTTGACTTATGTCAACTTTTAGGGTTTCCCTATATATAGGATAGTAGATAGGATTCGTCGCATGGTGTGTGTAAGCTTTGGAAATTCGTTTTGGAGTGTAGTTTCATAGCCTATTTGGATAAATTGGACATATTCAAAAGCTTGTAGCAGATTGAAAAAAAATGTTGTGGGACCTTCTTTAACTCAAATGACGATTGAACACCCTATAGTCACTAACATATAATTGTATGGAACCTCCTTTATTTGCTTGTTTTGAGAAATTAAATTGTAAAAAATGGTGTCTCATGAAATGAAATTAATATGTGTCTCTTACTCTCTCTTGTTGCATGTTAGATGTTGTTATAATTATGAATGGAAAACTATGAAATCGAGAATTATGCTAGATTGTAGAAAGATTCCATGCTAGCGATTGTCACTAACCCATGATTACATGGTTGTTACAAGTTGCAAGTCGCACGACAAATAGTAATAATTGAAGGGATTTAATTTTAAAGTTGTAATTAATTTGTAATACGTGTATTATTTTCAACATGGCGAGATGTATCATATTTTCAAATAATTGTGTTTATTTACCTTTTGAAAGGAAAAAATTAAAACAAAAGTTGGTTAAACCATGTGTTCAATGAAATGGATATATAGTTGTATTCAAATGTTATACGTATGGATTTATACATTTTACAACAATCTTTTATCATGGTGATTATTGTATTTCTCCCATAACACTCATGTTACTTGGTAGAAACTCATTATACCTAAACTATCGAAATAAAATGAGTTCTTAACCCTTACCATATCCTTCCCTCTTAATCAAGTCTTGCCTAGTTTTTGATATCCCTATCATTTTAAGAAAATACTTAAACCAATCACCAATGGTTTTCTTGTTTTGCACCTATGAAAAGTCTTACAAAGACCATTTCTTTAATTTAAGTACTATGTGTGAGGTTATGACTTTTCTATGTGAACCCTCACATACTTGGGTGAGTGAGTCCAATATTTCTGGGTGTTGTAGGTATGATCACATCATGGATAAGATTATTCCTGATGTGTGTAGTTTCCTTAGTACCCTAGTGGGTAGCAAAAACCTTGTGAAGATAGTTTGGGATGATTTCACCTATGAAATATCTCGTTGAGAGATTTAATTGACATGAGTGGAGTCTATGTGTCAGTTTACCTATGCAATAAACTCTTGCATTTGAAATCATTAGTCTGTCACAGATAAAAGTGTTGGCTTGGAAAGTATTATTGGAATACCTCGGGTTACTTGATGGTTTTGCGAGATTAGGATATTTTATCTCTCTAGTATTGTCTTGTAGTAGGGTGTATACCCCCCTTGAGTGCTAACAAAATTAATAGATCGTGGGACCTCTTATGATGTTAATGGTGAAATAAACTTGATGTATGTTTATCAATTAAATGAATTAGTGACTTAGGAGGAATTTGAAACACATAAAATGGTTTTGAATGTCTAACTTGTAATATGTTTTTATTACTTGAGTGCCTAAGAATAAATAAATGAGTTGTTTTGTATGAGTTCACATTCCTTGTAGTCTAGAATCCCTAAGTGGAAAGGTAGTTTTATACGAATCGTAATAGTTTTAACAATTATGCTAACATGAGACTAAAACAACCTGTAATAAAAATAAGAGTAAGTGAGATGAAATATTTGGAATGGTTGTTATAAATATTGCATATCCCTTGAATGATGCTAAAACGAATAAACTGCCTAAGATGATCTTTTAAAAAATGAAAATATAGGAGAGCATAATTTTGATCCAAAACATTTTATTAAAATGGGAAATATACAACTTTGAGGCATGGGCACATGTTCCATATACATAAATGTGGTTTAAACAACAATGTTAAATGAAATAATGAATATGTAGCCTTGAGAAGGGAGAAATTTCTTATATGTTAAATGCTCTTCAAATCTATAAGGTTAAACAATGGAACTTAATTTTAATAAATATGTAACCATGAAAAATGATGTGTTGTGGAATATGGCTTGCCTTAAGTTCTCATGTGGGGTTTAGTCATTGTAACATGTTCATCCTTTTGAGTAAGTTTGAAAATCGTGTGCTATGTAGGTATCCTATTGTCTATGTGGGTCCGTGATTTTGTAAGAGTATTTTTTGATGTTGAGTTTTCTTTGTGAGACAATGTGGTGTCGTGTAACAATAAATGAAAGACTAAAAAATTATTCTGTTATTTTTATTATTGTATTTGTGTGTGTAAATTTTAGGGCATAACACCTTCTCCTACAAATATGATGGTCTTGGTTGAGGCATATTGGGAGAAATTGGTATGATGCAAGGGCATCACTGTTATTAACTTGGGAGGCTCAATTCATGTTTTCTGAGGTTGAAATAATCCATCAAGATTGTGCTTCAAAGATTCCCTTGTAATTGGTTTGGAGCCTACATAAACTTGGTATGGAGCTTTTATATACTTGGTATGGAGATTATTGATTCACCTTAGTGACCAAGACATTTCCATCTTGGATGGATTCTACCATGATGACTCTCTTTTGTGACAATTAGAATGAGTTGATTCATCCAACTTCTTGCATCAAAATGTGTCATACACAATTCACCTCAAGACTAATGTTTTGTGAGCACGGGGGGGTTTTCTCTACTGTTTGAACCACAAGACAACTTGGCCTTGCAATTGGGGAAAAAATTAATGATATATGTGGAATATGAGTTGATACAAGTGATTTGAGTTCAATTGCAAGACTTACTATTTTTGGCAAGGCCTGTCTAGGATAGCTATTTTTAGTAAGCTTTCCCAATTTTCACCTTTTGATCGTTTTTGCTTGTTTGGAGTGAGAGAGTGTTGAGAATTCACCATTTTCATAAACTTACTAAGTTTGGACATGTGAAGCCTTACAAAAATTTTCATTTTTAGAAATATATCTTCTAGATGTTTGATTGCAATGAAATTGGTTTCAAAATATTAGGTTTTGGTTCAGGACCTTCTGCTCCAGTTTTTGAGGTTTTTCGTTAACTAGACCTCCGTAGATCTAAAAAGGAAACATTTGGGTAAAAATTTCTTATTTCTTCTGTAAATTATATAGAGCATCCATGGAAATGCTCTTACAATTATCTTGAAGGAAATTTTAGGAGTGCACTAACAATTTTTGGTGGAAATCAAGTGCACCTTTTCAAAGATATGAGCATTCTTCAATTTTGGGGCATGGATGTTTGGAAAAAACTAGTAGCATACATGTACATAAATGGAGGTTTTTGAGGGAAATAACAAAATATTTTAAATTTTTATAAGGACTAAGTATGTGAGGTGAGGGATTTATCCATTTTTCGTGCAATTTTTAACTCATGTTTTGACCTAACACCTTAACTAGAGTTTGGATGTGGTTGAAGTTGAGTTGCATTGGTGAAAGAGGCAAAAAGGGAGAAAAAGTGACACAAAAGCATGACTTGTACCAGATGGTGACAAGTGGAAGATTCTGGTTCCTTCTGGATGAGATTTAGGGAGCTAGGAAAGGTCACGGAGGGTTGAATTTTGGTCACCGAGAGCTAGAAAAGAGTTTTCACATGACTAGAAGCTACATGGGAAGAATGACATCAAAAAATTTTGTACCACTTGTCCCTTTTCACCTCTGGGGTGATGAGGATATAAGGATTGAAAAAGTGTGACCTAGGCTTAACCTCATGAGAGGGGGACAAGGCGGAGTACAATTTTGTGTAACCTATGTGTAAAAGTGATGAGGGGTGAGATGTGAGAAGCTTTCTATGAGGGGTGTAACTTTTTTGTGTCCCTATTATCCTATTTGAATCTTAGGAAAATCCAAATGGATAAAAAGTGTGACCTAAGGGTTTGGTGATCATGAGAAGTGGGGTTAGGAAACTCAAAACACGCATTTGTTCACCCTAATACACAAAGTCATACTTTCAAGTGACGAAACTTCAAATTTAATTGGCGGTCACAATTTGGTGTCTTGTTTTCACCTCAAGGATAATATAAGGGGAAACCAAGGGTGAAAATTTGTGCCAAAGGAGTTTTGAAGTGCTGATGTTACCCATCGAGTGTATTTAACAACCACGAGAGTGCTTTTCCCACCCCGGGAGCATGGAAGAGTGTTTTGGGGTCAAACTTTATATGATTTTGAATCAAAAACACTTGTTGAGATAATTACAGAAATTATCAGAAGACAATTATGCCTTTTATTTCATTTTTAGGGCCTATTTAAATCTTGAATAGAAGGGGCCCAGTTGTGGTGTCTTGGTTTCTCACATAATATTAATGAGTATTGGAACAAATATGATGTTTCCATCATGTAGAGGGTTCTAAAATATTTCTGTTGATTATATTTTATCCTCTAAAATCCTTTTGTAAATCCTTGAATCTTCCATACAAGTTATATTTTACCGTTGGAGCTTTCATTCCCCTTGCCCAAAATCACCCGATATTGCACAAGTTGTTCCTGACTTCAATTTCTTCCACCAAATTTCCCTAAAATACATTGGATGAATTTTTTATTCTCCAAAATGAATCTCGGGTGATTTGTATCTTCCCTATAGGATTTTGGAGGGTGTTTACCCGTTGTAAAATAGCAAAAATGGCCTTCTCTAGGCCTATGGGAGCAGTTCTTCTTCGTTGAATCTCAGTGACTTCTTCAATCAGTTTAGGATTATATTGCTACAAATTTAAACACACTTAAAAATCTTGTTAGCATGTTACTTTAATAAATAATGAGGGTGAAAACTATGATATGTTGGCTATATGAAGGGTTCATAGTGATCAAGAGAAGAAATTTTCAAGTTTGGGCTTAGTTGTCATGGATAAAATTTTCAATTTTACGTGTTGGACATTTAGCATGACAACAGGGAGAATTATTTATTTTCTAAAACAAAATTCCTTAAATACTATATGGGATTTCTCCCTTGACAGACAAGTCAAAAACCGTGACATGAACTTTCCAGGATTTTCATCTTGTTTTCCAAATAAGAAACCCCAACTTAGTGTTCGAACATTCAGGATTGCATAACATGTGTGAATCCATGACAAATAGAATTTAGATATTTGACATGTATAACATTTCTTAATCTTAGATTTAATCTTTTTTGGGATTTTCAATTTTTTGAACAAGTTCAAATTGACGACAAGTTTGTAGTGGACTTTTAAAGGTATAAAACAATTACAGTTCCTCGCCTAGTGTTCTAGAATTCAGGAGGTGCCAAGAAAGGTCATTTTCTAACAAGTATGTGTCAAGTTTTGTAAGACATTGGAAAAGGCATAAACCCTTCCAAGTGTCCTTTCAGATATTTTTGCATGTTAAGTAGGCGGATTCTTCTAATTTAAATTCAAGATATATTCAGAGGAGTTTTAGGAAATATTTTCATTTTTTCTTCTTTCCCCATTTTCTAAAATAGAAAAAGGGAAAGAAAAATTTGAATCATCCAAGGGCAAATAAAAATAAATGAATTATATCTATCATTGGGGTGGTATACCCCCTTTGAATATTAACTCCAACATTTTCATTTGGGATACAGAGCTTGGTCATATCGACATGGTTGAATTCTAGAGCCAAGTAAGTAGTTCATCCAAATCACCCTAGATGCAGTGTATCTATGACAACAGATTGGTTTTGGTTGTAACTATCCCTATTTCTATGCAAGTTTCTGAATTTGTACTTGCAGTAGCTAGCCATTATGATGGGGAATTATTAATCCACCTAGATGTAAATTATTTTGATGAATTTATTAAAATATTTGACCTTAATGAATATGTATATATTGACCTCGAAAATGCCTAACATTCTTGGAATGATAATTCATCACCTTACATCAACCATTTGAATACAATTTATCTCAAGACGTTGAATCCCACAATAAGTTGGTTTCCTAAAACCCTGCCTAGGAGTGACTTCATTCCAGAATTCAATGAGACCATAATATTAGTGAGAAAAGTGGTTATTCTTCCTGGGGCCAAAGATTTTCAAGAAGGGATAGTTCATCCATTTCTTAAGAAAAAATAAATGATTTTTCAGGTGGGGAGAACTTATCAGTGATTTCTCGCACAAACAACTAAAAGAAGTTAATACAACGAGAAAAATCTACATGAAAACCTACTTGAATTTTGCAGTAGAAAGGATGAGGATATCTCCTAAGTTGAACATGCAAGGATCAAGAAACTTGGCCCGTGTCTATGAATTTTATCCCCGTCTCACTTTGCAAGAAATTGTTAAGAATTTTAGAAGATTAAATGATACTTTCTTATACAAAATCATATGCAAATTGGACAAGGATTTATCTAAGTGTCAATGTATTGATTTATCTTGGAATGTAGTATTATATTGGGGGTGTATCTTTCTCCAATTCCTGGCATTTACATACATATATGTAGGAATATTTCAGGGTTCTTTATATCTTGTGTTGAGATACCCATGTGACAAATGGGTCTTAATGTAATTAGTAAGGTACTTATTGGATCTGCAAAAGTTTTAACAAAGTAATCATAAGGAAATAATTCATTTCCCTATCTCGATTGGTCAATATACATGTTCATCCATTCTCGAGGTGAAGAAAATTTCCACGGAGATGCAGGAAGTAACTCTTAAATCTTGTCCTCCAAGAATTATCTTTGATTATAAAGGGGTAATGAAAATCCTTGGGAATTTAAATTTACATGTGCTAGAACTTGAAGATTTATGGATTGATTGTAGGGATGAGGTGGTTGTAAGGAGAAAATATTATTTTTTGATGACTTTGGAAGAAGTAATAAAGTAAAATATTGTGGATATTCCAGAAGGAACGGTTGATGACAGAGATGTCTGTGACCACATCTACAATTAGATGAAATTAGAAATTTTTGGATTTCCTCCAATCAATTGGTCTATCAATGAATGCATTGCATAAAATTTGAATAGAATCCATCATTGGATATACTCATTGAAAATCCAACCTAAAGAGGGGTGCATTCCCATAAAGGTAACTACTTTTTCAGAATTGGGCCCTTCCATTGACACCAAGGTTAAAGGCAAGGTGCCTACGAATCCTATGAGGTTCATATTTTTTATTAGTGGAGAAAATATACTAACCCTTCCATTTCTTCAACCAAAGTCATGAACGTGTATTATCCTTCACCTCATAAAGATCAAGGGATATCAATAAGAACTATGGTTGCAAAACCCTCACTCATTTCCTTACCTCTCTTTACCCATGTTGTATCACTCATAACCCTATATCTATATGTTTCACTACCTCTTTCTTCTCATCCTCATAAACCTTTTCCTCCTCCTCCTCCTCCTCCTCCTCCTCCTCCTCATGTTTTATCCCCTCCAACCACTTAATTGATGCATCTACCAGCTTCTCCCACATCATCCATTCCCATTTCCTTTTCACCATCTTCCTCCCCGCATGTATGACTCATGGCACAAGTATTTTCATCTTTTTCCCCTCTTTCCATAGGAGTCAATCTATTTTTGAGATATCCCCAAGTAACTCTTCCCTCTCCATCCTCCACTCACATTCCTTTTATGATATTTTCTCTCATTTCTTCTATTACTCCTTCCACTATTCCCATAGATATTTCTTCACTCATCCTTTTTTTATTTTTGCATTCATTGTTTCTCATGGTGTTACCCCATGAGCATATCTCTATTGTAGAATTTAATTCCCTCTACCACTCCATTTTGGATTATAATCCATACCCCTAAAAAATGAAGAAAGTGGTACTCCTAGAGGCTTTTGACTTTAGCACATTGAATCCAAACCCCTCCTGCATGAAAAAGAAACCTAAGACACTTTCTCACATCAAAATTGATCAATCCAAAGAAAGGGTTTCTAAGATTGTTTTATCTACTATAGACAAAAGAGAAGAGAACATAACGCCCCTTGATTATCAAATAACCATAGTTCCATTGGGAAAAGATACTACATAAGGAGTGTAACAAGATCTTTAGATAGTCTTGGACAATTTATTCATAAATCTCAAGAAGACCAAGGCTAATAAAGATAAACTTAAGGAAAAGGTTGAGAAATTGACTATCTTGTTATTCAAGATCACTCAACCAACTCCAATCACCTCTATTGCACTTGTAGACACAAAATCAAACACTTGGGTACATTTCTAGGTCCATAAACACATGTTTGCATTCATATGATTCTTAAGCGATAAAACTAATAATTGACAACTATCTTTGGCCTTTTTGTTTTGTCTCTAGTCTTCTAGTCTTTCACACCCTATAGGCCAGTCTGATCTTCATTGATTAATATTTCTTGACTCTAAACACCAACACTCGGCCAAGAGGTCAGCGCCCAAGCACCCTCATCTCCTCTGGACACTCCTAACCTTTTTATATCTTACTCACTCCCTTTAGGCCTCTTTTATTTTTGGGGCATCTTATTTTCTTATGGGTCAGCATTTTAGCTGTCAATTACAAATTTTAAACAATGGAATCACATAAATACAAAGCTATGTGACCAAAATAAAGGACCAATCTCTAAGCATATATTATCACCACCTAAGGTTACATCCAAAGGCATCAAAGGCATTCATCTATCATTCACTCAAGGGACAAGGGACTGGGTTTTCTACATATACACATAGGAGGGGAAGTTCATTTTTTCATCCAAACATCTATTTACATTGGTACATCTAGCTATCGTCCATTATCACGTGCACTTGCACAAGGGATTCCTAGGGAATGATTTCTACACACACACACACAAGAACTACATGGAGTCTGAGATGTAGTGAAACACTTGGTCATAAGTTCACTCTTTTAGGTGACCACCGGGGTTAGATTAACTCCCCATATTGCATCTTTTCTTTTTGGGATTTGATGTAGTTTAAGGGTTTTATAGGTCATATTATCTTTGCAGGTTATAGGTGAATTTGGCGATCATCCAGTGACATATAGGTGACCAAATGCGAAGGTTAGTAACCACCTTGCGACACAACCAAAATCATTTTATGAGATTTTGCGCATTGACAGGTGCCTAACAGAGGTCCCAGGTGCCTAGGCGCCCTAGTCCTGTTCTAAGCGCCTTAGTCCCGACTCATCTGATAGTTCCAAGATTTTATGTGTTCGATTGTGACAATCTTCTACTTCTGATCATCAATATTCTAGTATAGAATACTTTGAGATCAAGTGCAAAATCAGCTAAGTCTTCTACCCTCTCTCTTGCACTTAGGGTTTTATATTTCTTTAGCTTAATTATTGTGTCATATTTGTACTTTAGCATTTATTTATCATACATGACTCTGCAATTAGGGTTTAGCATAAATCTATATTTTTTAAATCATTTATTGAACCCATCCATTCAATCCCTACCTTCTGAGCATGAATCAAAATATATCTTCTTCTTCTCAACTCATGATTCAATCTTCTTGTCCTTCTTTCATGCCAACTAAGGTTTCTAACATGGTGATTACCGTTGTTGATTTAATGCAATTTCAAAATTAGTATCCACCTCACTTTATTACACCTATGGCTAAGTCATCTATTAATGTAGTCACCACTTTCCACATTCATCATCCTACGACTCAACTTGTTCCCATTCCACCACATATCACTTCTGCGGATCCTACCACCACTTATAAGGGTTATGACATCATAGAACAACTTAAGAATACACTGGAAAAAATATCTCTTTATGATTTATTATGCAGTGCACCTGATTTTCATCAAAAATTATAGGCCTCCCTTTTCTCTATTCACATTGAAATAAATAAATCATCAGTGGCCTTTGCACATCTCATTTAGTCTCTCAAAAATATACCACATGCTATATCATTTAGTGATGAGTACATACCGCCATCTTCTATTGATAATCCATGTGGACCTTTACTTATCAATGCTACCATTTGCACCATTTGTATCAAGGGTGTACTCATTGACAATGGATCTACCATTAATATATGTGCTCACTCCCTTCTAAGTCAATTCGGTATTATTGATAATCTAATCACTAAGAATTCCACTCTCATTCAGAGCTATGATTCCACTACTTGCACATGCCTAGGAATTATCATGTTACCTATATAATTAATGTCTAAGATTCATCTTATGGTATTATTCGTTATCGATGCCTCATTTCAGTTTAATCTCTTGCTAGGTAAACTGTGGATTCACGCAATGCATGTTGTCCCATCTACTATTCATTGGTGCATCAAATTCTGACATGATGGTTATGAAGATACCATTTTTGCCGACCCTGATCCATTCAAGTTATGTCACATAGACCATGTTACTGTTATGTTTTTTCATCCATTGTAGCCTACTCTATATGGAAATATTGGTACATATGATATTGTTCAATATAGTGTTTTATAGCCTTCTTCCATCTCTAAAAACATACCGTCCATTTCCACTTACACTACTAATATCATTTTACCCATTGTTTCTACTCCAATAACCACCACCACTCTGCTCATTGAGACTCATCTCACTCCTACATCTTGCTCACTTCCTACCAATATCCTTGATACTATTATCCAGCATGAAAAATGCCAACACTAATGATTCTGATGACAAGGTTGATATCGTCGAGCTTTCTTTTGATAAATTGTGCAATCTTAATTTTACTCCTATCGAGATAGATGAGTCATACTTTAATGATACTTTATTTTTTATTGGCCCTTGTGAATATCAAGTCAAGAAACCCCTCCTTCTATTAATACTATGGTAATTTTCAGGGGTTTGTCCATACATTGGATGTCATACCACCTTCCTTATCTTCCCATGAGCACTCTGCATCAGCGTTTCCTCCTTTCACATGCACTCTTTTCATCAATAATTCTTATTGGTGAAATATTCCATTCATTCCTACTTTCTCCAATACTATTTGCACATATCATGGATTAACTCGGCTAGGATTCACACTAGATGATCTCCTCCCTCCATCTCATTCTCCTCATCTCTATCATGGATATGTTCACATTACAGCTTCTTATGGCCTTCGTGTATTTCATCTATCATTATTTTTTTCACGCACTTCTCCACTCACACTTGGACAGTCTTAGCTTGGCTACATTGGTGGAACTTTGGATCCTGATCATATTGATATCACATTTCCAGTGCCTTTCGGATATGTTTCTATTTGTAGTGATTTATTTCTCAACTATACACAAAATATTACTCGTTGGTATTCACATGGTTTTCCACTACCACCTTTCACTAATGAAGAATACGCGATGGGCATGTATAACTTATTCCGCAATGGCTCTTTGTCTAATCAGCCCTATATTATTTCTTACCAAGTCTCTGATGCTTATCTATTTGACTTCGACCATGAAAATGATGATCTCTTAGACAATGTTACTTGATTTTTCTTCACATCATACACTTGGGGGGCATCATGCTTTTTTCCTTCCTCCTAGAATTCTCAGGTGTCTTGCATTTCTACTATTACACTATGTGTTTCACATCTAGTCATTCTCAATCATCTTATATAACTTGATACTCAACTTGTATTTTCATTTCCCTATGACACACTCATGTGCTAAGGTTCACACTTGACTATTGATGGAATACTATATCCATGAACCTTACACACTACACATTTCACACTCTGAGTTTCATGATACATCTTTCTAGAATTTTTCTTCTCACACATCATATTAACCTATTCTAGAATCTACGCTCTATGTTTGGGTAAGTGCACGAAGTTGGTGGACAATTCCGTGGACATAAAAACCCGAAATAAAGGAACCGTGATCATGGTTTACATACCGCGATCGCGGTTCCTAAATTCTAGGTTCGGTAATTACCGAACCTAAAACTGTGATTGCGGTTATAAATCGCGATCGTGGAACTCTGAGACAAAATTTAGCAGTCTCGTGATTCCTTATTTTCCTTATTTTTCATTTCAAACCATGATTTTTCGTAAACATTTTTCACTCACACTTTCAATACCACCTCAAAATTTCTCATCAGACTTCTGGATAGCGATAGATTCAACCATGCCGCCAAGATGAGGAGGTAAGTCCCCAGATTGTAATCATTTTTTTACATTTTAGGTTTTTTTTTTTGCATTTTAGGTTTTTTTTTGCATTTTCATGGGTTTTTTGAAATGTTTGTTTATGTATACAATTTTCTTATTTTATCAGTTGGTTGGTAAGCTCAAAATCATGCAAACCATCAAAACATTCCTAAAAAACCACTGAACATTCCTCAAAAACCCTCTTAACATTCCTCAAAAACCCTCCTCCAAACATAGATTTGCCTCCTGTGGCTCCTTCTGTCCCCACTGAGCTAGCAGGAATGCAAGATAATATCATTGGAAGAATCCAAGAAAATAAAATTGTCATTGAGAACCTAATTCAAACTATAAGACAAAATCATGCTACAAATCCATCCCACATGAATTTAGCCAATACATTGCAAACATTGATTGGCGAAGTCGAGTCTACAACCAACAAAATACATAGATGGAACACCTTTAGAAGTGACTGTAGGCAGTGGTATGAGGATAAACTATCCCATGCGGCCATCAAAGACAAAAAAATTGGAAAAGACCTCATTTGTGCATTATTTACCGACTCTAAGAACCCAATGCCCCCCTGTAGTTACTTGCAAACGGTTTCCTAATCCATTAGTGCCATGATGACAGAATCAAAAATAATTTTTGGGGACCGATGGTGGATGGTTTTTGATTATCCACCATGCAACAACAATGAGGTTCCTCTTTATTTTTTGAAGAAATTATATTGTGAGTTCATGCTCAATGAGGTCCCGAATTATTTTGACTTTTCTGACTTTTTTGGTCGAGGAGGTGGCTCTGCACAGAGCAGACCTGGTGCATGCGTAGGTCAACCTAGGATACCCCATGCCCCAAAACTCCCACTGCCTTCATTTATCCATCCTACAGTGAAGGAGGTTGTGGAGATTGATACATTACATGCATTGAGGGACCTCACTGACACTCTCACCCAGCATAGCACCTAGATTGCATCTGGTGATGTTGGTGGAGGCGCCAGTTCTAGTGCACCACACCACTGTGGATCAAGTGGTGCCATATGCACTACAGGCGAGACGTCATTTGCTGGTTCACATGATTTATTTTCTATAGATGGGATGTTGGGGAATGTTTTTGGAACTGGTGCCATTGATATTGGTCTTTCACAGGTAAATTTCAAATAAATTTAAATAATATATATACAATAGGTTAATTCACATGTTTGAGATATTAATATATATATATATATATATATATATATATATATATATATATATATATATATTTGATTGTACGTCATGTACATACATGTAAAAAACTAATTTTTATTTTATTTTAAATAGCAAGAGTCGGTGAAGGAAACATCCAGTGTCGACATGCTAGCTCCTGTGGCTGGGCGTGTTTCAAACATAAGTTTCAAGTTGTACAAACTTACATTTTTAATAAATCATTTAATTGCACTAGATTATTATTATAATTTGTTTCACGTGTATGTTGTACATGTATTAATATTTTTCTCTTTTATACACAGGAGCCTGGCGGGCCATCATCTGCTTAGGGAACTGAGGCTACTAGCACGCCTCACATGAGTTTTACGCAGGTTAGTAAATATCTTTACACTTTGTTTCTAATTACTGGAAGTTCACGCACGGATTACGTGCTTTGGACCTCTTTCATGTAGAATTTAATATTGATTTGTACATGTTTTTTGTATAGCTTAGGACTGCTAGAGAGACTCCTCCATATATGGAGACTGTGGAGTCTACTATAGATACTGCCATAGCATCTGCAGATCCACTAACTAAGGTACATAATTTTTTAAATTTTTTAAATTTTGGAGGTTCATTATTTATTATTAAACTTAAATCTACAATATCAAATTTTGTAGGTATATATGTGAAATATTTTATTTGAAAATTAATTATTTGTATGTATCTTACCCCTCGTGAGTCTATTGTTGTCCCTGCGATGCATCAACAACAAATTGATAGGGATCATGATATTGTGGTAAGATTTCACATGCATTTTAACTAAATTGTACAAGTTTCTAAATTTTGAATGTATTTTAAAATTTTGGGTGTAAAAAACTTGTTGTTTATGAATGTGCAGGTTAGGTTGCAGGCATTCTTAGAAACACCTAGGACCACACGGATGAAATCCATAGTGGCATCTCCCTCCACTACATCCCCAGGTCGTGGACGTGCTACTTCTAGCAGGGCGAAGAGAGGGAAGATGTTTCATGAGTAGATTTATAGTCCACCTGGATGTACATATGTGGTCATGAGTAGATTCATAGTCCATTGTATATATATAGCCTTTTGCGACCGCATGTGGTCCCATATGTACATTATGACACATGCTTAGTTCGAGATGTACACATACATTATGAACTTATGTACATATATATTTTCAGAGATGTGCGTCTGGAGCACACTTTGTTTGATTCTTATATATATATATATATATATATATATATATATATATCCATGTGTGTTGGTTAAATCATATTTATGACTTTTTCAGTTCTTTAACAAGCAGTGTAACATGGTTAATCATCATCTTTGAATGGGTATATACAAATTTTTCTATATGTTCTTTGTCTTGTTTGTTTACTAATGACTCAACTGGAGGATTTCACTATGAGACTTATGTTTGTTTTTCTTGCACTTAGATCAAAGAAATAAATTGGCATGTGAAATTTTTTATTCCAATCTATCGGTTCAGGATATAGTAGGGTAAATTTTCAATTGGATGGAGTATCTAATTATATGACAAGGTAAAAAGAACTCAATTAGGAAATATGTTACTTGAGTAAAGATCCTCGTATCGGACCTCCATTGGGAATATGCATCACGTTTTCAAAATGAGATGAGCCATCCTCATTTTTTGAATAGGTTGTGTCTATCTCATAAGGTGGATCATTATGGGGCCTGATTCCAAGGCCATGTTCAAGTTCAATTTAAAATATAAGGAATGTGAATAGGTTCTGGAACCTTCTTTTTGCGTTGATTTTGCATCCTTGAATCCATTATAAGGTCCATGACATATACCATGCAGTGGACTTTAATATACTATGGATCTTGATGACATGATGACATCATGCCATGGTACCCTAAGGACCCTCCTAGGGAATTTTTTATATCATGGTATATGTTGGCCACGTATTTATATTGGAGCCACTAAAGTACCTATTGATTCTCACTCTTCATTATAATACAAGTGATGTGATTATAATAGTTTTTATACCCAAATCAATTTCTGAATGGCAATGGTATAAAGATGCTAGATCTGTAAAAATGAAACAGTTAATTATATCTAGATTGTATTTTCATAATTTACAATCTTGGATGCTTGCATTGTTTTGTCTTGGAACAATTCACATATCGCATCATTCACTTACATGTAATATTCAAACCAATAGATCTATAGGGATTATCTGATAACTTATGGAAAATGTTTTCAAGAGGTAGAGCATGCGTTATTTTAAAGAATATCGTGAGTATACTCTTAAATTGGTAATATGCTCCAAGAATTGTTCTTGTGATGATTATACTTGAATAAGCTAGTGAGGCTAGGTAGCTATTTTTGTCTATGACTTGAGGTTTCTTGAATCAGTATATACATATAATTTTCTTATGCATCTATAAAGAATATTTCACATGGTGAAATGTGTAAATTCCAAAATACAAGTGTCTGTCTAGTGTCCATTGTGCTACATGACTTGAAATTTTCAAATTTTCTCTAATTTTGTAACCTACATGCCTGTATGTGTTACTTAAATTGCTTGAAAAAAATGCTCAATGCCTAATCTTGACAGGAGTTTTTCCTTAAAGCATATAAAGGTTGTGTTTTAGATAATCATTTTCTGAAGGTAATGAGCTATATTTTGAAATGTGATCAGGGACATTGTTCTTTAAAGTGTGGTCTAAGACCATAGAAAGGTCATTTTGAAGAGCTTACATGTGACAAGAGATTGTGGAGACTACAGTTTGGCTAAGAGGTGAGGTAAGAAGTGATCGATGGTTAGCTATAGGGGTGAGGAGTTGGGAACGTGGTGACTGGTATAGTGGAAGCTTGATGAAAAAAAAGCTGTAGTGGATTTTCTGGGTGTGCATATCCAAGGAGATGGCTCTTACTCAAAGAAAAGTTAATTGATAAATATGATTTTCAACGATGTTCAGATTATTGTTTACAATCGAGTGAATTGATTAGGGAAAGGTAGATTCTGATCCTATAGAGCTATATAATGATAAATGTATGTGTATGTATATGAGGTAAGTCCCTTAAAATAAGAGGGATCTGGAACCTCAGCATTGTTTATTTAATAGGGTGCTCTGACCCTACTTTGAAAAGTGTGATGAGTGGGTTGTCAATCTTCCAAACAGTGGGTCAGGCCGAACGTGACTATGACAGGGTGGCTAGGTGAAGCTGAGGGAGGTATTTTAGGAGTCATGAATGCATTATTTTCTTCCCACCCCTAAGACAAAAATTCGTTCATTTGACATGACTACTAGGACTCTGTGAAGGATTTATAAACATTTTCTCAATTATTATTATCCTGATAGTGCAGTTGGAAGTGTAAGGTTGTCAATAACACGATTTAAAATGGTGGGTGTTGGCACCAAACCAACTATGCCAACAAGGTGAACAGCTGCGTGATAGGGACCTCATCTAAAGACCCTGATCCTCTTTCAACTTTTATCCTTCTCATTAATACTAAAATTGGTGTAGGGACCATATACAATAGCTTCTCAGTTTTTTCCTTCTACATGTTTGGTGCTCTCGTCCTGTCAAACATGTGAAATACTGTTTATAAAACGCATATTTTGAAACTTAGTGCAAATGGTAAATTAACCAAGTGTAAGGATCAGTCTGAACAAAATTCCAACTTCGATGACTACTCAGACTTGCAAATTTTTTGATTGAGTGGGTTTGAAATGCGATACTGCAGTGGAGCACCAATCAACACTATATTTTGACTATTGGCACCGAAACCAGCAAATGCAGATGTAGGTGCTGATTTGGAGCAAAGAAGTCGTAGTGACTTGCTGTAAAGATGAGGTGTTCAGAATTCAGATATGATTCAGACTATGGCACCTAGATTCATCTAATTTTCATAAAGGGTCTTGCATTCTTGGGCTGTCCTACTTCACATGTTGCAGGGCGTCACATTGTGTCAAACGCTATATTTTACAACTTAAGAGCCACAGATTACACCAACATGTCTAGATGGCCAGGTAAAATTATCATTTTTCAGACTTCGACGGGTGAGCCCTGAGACTATTTCGTTCAAGAATCGGACACTACTTGGACTTGGCACATATGCTCTAGAGAATTCAGGCATCGTCTGATCTGAAACTCAGGTGTATGGAGCTAGTTAAGGTTTATGAAGACGTTATCTAAACAATAGTTTGGGTCTCTAGATGTTTTTAAAGAAGGGTCCTTCTCATTTTTGGGCATGCTGTATGTCAAGCTGTCCGGCACTGTTGGATGCATAACAGCATGAAATAGTTTCAGTTGGAGACGCGTGACAAGTAGTGTAAGGTTGTCAAACGATCTTTTGCAAACTTTTGCAACACGGTCATCCGGGAGTACATGTATGATAGCATTCGAAGGTACTCTACTGACTCCGTGCTAGAAAGGCATTTTTTCGACAAGATGAAGCTAGGTTTATGCTAGAGGAAGGTTGATGATTTTATGATAATCTCCGAACCGTTTAGCAATGATATGAAAAGGAGATTCTATAGAGCATATATGATGATGTTAAAATATGATACAAAACACCAGGGGGACATTGTTTATTTGGGCTTTTGAGGTCTGTGATGAGTGTATTCTCCAAGAACAAGTAAGGTATGAGTCATGAATGCATTATTTCTTCCCAATACATGGAGGCTACAAACATATCACTATATCAAGTTTTGGTGCCTAACAAGTAGAGTTGGCCCAAAGATGAAGGTAAGAAGGATCATTTTTCTATAGAGATGACTGTTTTAGGTATGTAGGTCTGGTATAGTGGATTCTTGAATGTGAAAAAAAAGCTTTTGTGAGGAATGAATTTTTTTGCATACCTACAAGGTGAATGATGGTGCTCTTACTCAAAGAAAATTTATGATGATGATAAATATCAATGATTATCAACATGTTCAGATCATGCATATGTTATTCCTAGGGGAGCTTAGTGTCTCTATGCTTGAAATGAGGCTAAAATTAGTTTTTGAGTGAAATTTCAAGATTTTGAGCTTATTTAAGACATTTGGTTGATGTTTCTAATGAAGAGGCGATCCTATCAGGAGGAGAAAGATGAAGAAAATGTTGTTAAATGTATGCCTTTTCCATTAATGTAAAAAATGTGGATAAGTATAATTGGTTTTTCATCAACGAAAAAGGGGGAGATTGTTGGCATGTAGTTTCATATTTAAGGTTGTCAAACGCTATATTTTAAGGTTGTCAAACGCTATATTATAAACGGTGGGTAAGGACTTGCATCAAATGGCTAACACTATTTTTTTGGTGTGAAAAAGGGTCGGCTTCCGGGTACTTCATTCGGCGTAGTCCCTTAAGAGCCCTGAGACCAAAATATCGTTCAACTTCGACCGGTGACTACTCACTCCATGGCACCTAGAGAGGCCTCATCTGAGTACGGACCACAATAGGGTGCTCTCGCTGTCCTACACAAACGCACAAAATAGAGTTGAGCCAGTGTAAGGTTGTCAAACGTTATATTTTGCAAACGGTGGGTCGGCGAACTGAGGGTCGTTGGCTTGAATCTAGAGGAGGTATTTCTTCCGGGCTACTTCGGGCGTAGTCCCTTAAGAGCCCTAAGACCAAAATATCGTTTAACTTTGATGGGTGACTACTCAAACTCTGTGGCACCTAGAGAGGCCTCATCTAATCTAGAACCTCAACGTAGGCACCCTCTACAATAGCCTCTCTTAGTTTTTTCCTTCTCATTTCAGTGCTCTCGCTGTCCTACTATTTGCAAACGTGCATGAAATAGTGAGTTGGAGCCATGTAAGGTGTCAAACGTATATTTTGCAAACTGCTAACCGACTTGTGGCCAGGTGAATGCTAGTGGTTGGTGCAAACACTTCCATATTCGTTCGGGCGTAGTCCCTTAAGACCCTGAGTGTTCAACTTCGGGTCACTGGACACCTAGAGAGGCCTGATCCAAAACACCGGCCCTCTATAGCCTCTCTCATTTTTTTCCTTCTCATTTCGGTGGCCCTAGGTGCGTGAAATAGTGCAGTTGGAGCTGTAAGAAACGCTATATTTTGAAACGGAGGCACCAAACCAACTCATGTATGGGTGGCAGGTGAACGAGAGGAGGTGGTCATGCTATAAAGGGCTTGCTTCCGGCTACTTCATTCGGGCGTAGTCCCTTAAGAACCCTGATACCAAAATATCATTCAACTTCGACGGGTGACTACTCAAACTCCGTGGCACCTAGAAAGGCCTCATCTGATCTGGCACCTCAGTGTAGGGACCCTCTACAATAGCCTCTCTTAATTTTTTCCTTCTCATTTTAGTGATCTCGCTGTCCTACTTTTGTTTAGTGCAGTTGGAGCCAGTGTAAGGTTGAAACGATATATTTTGCAAACGGTGGGTGTGACCAAACTAGTCTAGTAAATACTAGAGGAGGTGGTGTTTTGTGCGTGAAAGGGTCGTTGCTATACTTTTTAGTCCCTTAAGAGCCCTGGACCAAAATATCGTTCAACTTCGACGGGTGACTACTCAAACCCGTGGCACCTAGAGAGGCTCGTCTGATCCGTAACCTCAGCGTACAGACCCTCTACAATAGCCTCTCTCATTTTTTTCCTTCTCATTTCAGTGCTCTCGCTGTCAACTGTTTGAAACACGCGAAATAGTGCAGTTGAGGTGGTTGTCAAACGCTATATTTTGCAAACGGTGGGTCATGGCACCAAACCGACTGGTCCGGGTGGCAGGTGAACACTAGAGGAGGTGGTCGTTGCTTCTTCGGGCTACTTCGTTCAGGGCGTAGTCCCTTAAGAGCCCTGAGACCAAAATATCATTCAACTTTGACGGGTGACTACTCAGACTCCGTGGCACCTAGAGAGGCCTCGTCTAATCTGAAACCTCGATGTAGGGACCCTATACCAATTTTTTCCTTCTCATTTCGGTGCTCATCCTATGTTTGCAAACGCGGAAATAGTGCAGTTGGAGCCAGTGTAAGGTTGTCAAACGCTATATTTTGGGTGGGTCGTGGCACCGAACCGACTGGGCACGTCTAGGTGGCCAGGTGAATGCTAGTGGTTTTTCGGTGCGAAAGGGTCGTTGCTTCCGGGATAACTTTTTCGGGCGTAGTCCCTTAAGAGCCCTTAGACCAAAATATCAACTTCAACTACTCGTCCGTGGCACCTAGAGAGGCCTACTCAGACTCCATGACTTTTTTTACAACAACTTTTTCAAACAATGAAAGCTTCTCTTAGCTTCGAGAGTTTAAAATTCTCTACTAACAGTGCCAACCACGTGAAGGTGGAAGCTTTTCTGGCACCACTAACATAAACATAAAAGTGTTAGTCAAAGAAATTTAAGTTTCAAATCAAAACCATATACTATCTATATATGTACACAAAATACACAAATTTAAAATAAAATATATTCAAACTTAAATCTAGATCTTTAAACTAAAAAATTATATATATATATATATTGAAAAGAAATTACAATATACCAGACATGAGCATTGTAAATTCATTCCAATGAACCATCAGGATCAGATCTACTCTGAATAGCAGACAAGATTGCTTCATGATTTGACTCTCGAACCTTCCAAAGAATCTTGTTATTAGGCCTTCCTCGATATCTATACAACTAAATATTTGTCGCTAGAACTAGATGTGAATATAAGAGTATTTTCTTGTGTGTCTCAAAGTCTTCAAACACCCAAACAGAGGAGTTTTTTAATGGATACCGTCGAAGCCAAGTTCCAGTAACTACCACTAACCCTGTAGGATACTCAATATCTTCACATCTATAATAGGAGAAGTCAACTTCTTTCTTTCCTTGATGCAATGACATAAGAAATAGTTTGTTCCTTCTTCATTATCTTCTATCACAATTACTGCAAACACATGTCCTACAAAAAAATAACCAAGGTTGAACAACTCAAATTTAAATTACATATTAAAATTTCAATGGACATAACTCAATACAAAAATTAAATAAATAACCATAAATACCTTGTCGCACCAAAATCAAAATTTCGTCAAAGTCCTTGGATGTTGTAACTTCATTTACAGAAACAAGTTGTAATGCTTGTGGAGGTTGATAACTAGGAAGCGGAGTTAGAGGCCTACAAATCCATCCTTCCACCCATTCTTGTGAATCACACTCAGCAATGACAAATTCGATACAAGATGCACAAAAACATGTCAAATTTCTTGTCCATATGGCCCACGAAGTAGCGTCTGAGCTACAAAATGAGTGCATATCACTGGACCTAGTGAGTGTCATACAATCCTCGTAGTTAGCAATATGTTTTTCCTCTATCAACCAAAAATATCTGCAAACTGTGGAATTTTCTTGAGAACCTCGGGCCATGTTATCAGTACACCATTCCACTATGCTCTTTACATCTTTTAATTTAGCACCATCTTTGTACTTCAACTCTTCTCTTGCAAGAGCTCTTTTCACACATGCCCCTGCACCGTCATGCTCTCCTTTTCCATGTCCAGCCTCAGTGAAACTCCAAATATGTTGCACACCCATCTTGACGTGCATTCTGCTCATCCAATAAAACATTCGTGCATTCTTAAATTGAGACATGCAATTATCTGACCATATATAATGTTGTTTGAAGTGGATGTCCCTATCAGACAAGTTTCTATAAAATAACTAGAAACACCCTTGCACAAATTCAGTAGAATGAGTATGATCATCACTGATATAAAAGTGGTACTCTCTTATAAAAATTTGATCATTCTCTGTACTGTCAGGAGAATGTAGAAATGTTATATGCACAAAAATGGCAACTTGTACTGAGTTGTAATATTGCGATTGAACCTCCATTTGTGGTTGCAATGTGTAATTCTCTACAAAATCGACCAATGAAACAATAGTACCAATAGGAAATGTGTCTTTGCATAGCTTGAATTGTTCATCTAACCATCTAGCTCTATGTGTATGCCTCGCATACTCATAAACAATTTCATCCTTAAATTTTCTAATAAATTGAAAAATGGGCATTTGTTTTGTAACTAGCTCACACCGTTTCGACTCTTTTCCATCTTTCAACTGGTATGCAACTGATTTATATTTATCAAATTCAATTAAATTATGTCTTATTGTACCTTCAATTTTCTCATGGATCCAACTTTCCAATTTAGGTAATCCGCCGCATGTACTACAACTTCCATCTAAACAATCCTGACTATAAAAAAACTGTCAAACTTCTTTTTCACAAAATATAGTAGGAATGAAATCCCTAGAAGATATTGGTGGAGCTTGAACACCACATTCAAATAACATAGTTTTAGAATGAAAATTAGAATGAATACGTAAAAATTTAGCATAATGCATCGCAAATTCAACATATTGCCTACAACAACAAGTGGTGCGAGCATGGTTGATTTTCACATAGAATGGTTTCAACATTTCAAAAAATGTTGAATAATTTTAATTTCTAGATTCTCTTGTTCAAACTTACGAAAAAATTGAGTTTGAGTCATATCTAAGAAATGCTTTGGATGTGGTTCACGATTAGTAGAACCAACTCTCTGTTTTATAACATCTCTTATATTAGGTGAAACTCTAGTGTTATCATACCAAAATTTAATAACAACTTCTCTTATAGCATCAGAATTATTTTTGTCCTTATGCGGTGCTCTAGCAGAAAATGCCCAAAAATCGACATTATTGAGTTATTGAAAGATATTACGTCTTTCAATTGCTTTCATTAGATTTTTTCAATTAACTTGCAACATTCGACTTGTTTGCGTAATCAAACGTTGTTTTTTTATTGATTCACTTACAACACTAGTAGTAAGTACACGACGCACAATATTACTATCCCTAGTCCGTCTCTTGACACCAACAGTGTGATATGCATCATGAAGGTTTTCAACAATTGTAGAGGTTTGACCATGTATGTTAGATGTTCTCAATCCTAAGGTGTTTAATGTAGGTCTCATTTTAATCAATTTCATCAAACTAACCAACAACTGACATTTTTGGGAATTATTTAAAATTTCAAAATGATTATCCCAAATTTTAGTGGCTTTTCTTCTGATTTGTCGTTCAGAAAGTTTGTCAGACATTGGTTTCAAAATGTTTTCATCAATTTCAATAAAAAAATTAGGTTTCTTACGTAAAATCCTAGGAGGTGTTTTTGTCAAATTTTTTTGTCTACAGTTTCAACATGAATTTCCTTATTCACATTTTCATTGTCTCCTTCAATTTCAACATTTGCTACATCATGAGTATTTAATTCTTCTTCAACATTGATAGTAAAAACTTCTTCATCACGAGTATTTAATTCAACTTCAACATTGACAGTAGAAACATTACCTAGTTCTTCATTACTTACAATAGTTGGGATTGAAGATGAACCTCTTCTAGATTCACGAAGTTTCCGCATTCGCTCAGCATTTTGAATTTTGTTGGCCTCTAATTCGTTTGGTGTTTTTTTACTTAATAACTTCATTTTTTGACTTCGTTTTTTGTCTCCCATGATGTTTTGCTTCCGGTGATAAGAAAAACGTGCAGAAAAAGACAAAATTTCGCAGTAATTCGTACGGTAAGGTCAAAGAGTAAAAATCACATGGTAATTCGAACATTGGGATGTGTGTAAATATGATTTCTGAACCGTGAGCGCGCTTTATGAACCGTGAGTGTGCTTTATAAACCACGATCGCGGATCTATCTGCCGAACCTAAGCCTCGGAAGATCTTTGTTTTTCCCAACCAAAGCTATGGAAGGTCATTATGAAGTGTAAAAGGTCAAAAAACCTCAAATCTGCTCTTCCAAAGACTTGAACCATGCTAAAAAACTGAAAACATTTAACAAAAATGGTGCCATCGCGTAGGGGAGACTCTTAGCTTCGTAGAAATATTGTTTTTAAAGTGAATAGAATAAGATAAATATCATTTTATAATTTTTTACTAACAATAGGTCTTTAAGACATTTTTTCCTGTGAATGTTCATGTCTACGTTTAAGACTGTAACTTTTGTTTCGCTTATCAAAATATGATAAAAATTATACCATCCCAAGCATGGACAAATTCTATACACGTTAATGGAAAAAATATATTTGATTTCGATATTTTTTGATATAGTTATGGTGGACAAACGGAAAGCGCTCCATTTTCTAAATATTTTCATACCACTTTCACAGAAAAAATCATAAAAAAAATGTTGCTAAAAAAAATATAAAATAAAATCCATCCCAAGATAGACAACTACATCTAACGTTTCACCAAAGTAAACAAAAAAATAACAAGATTTGGTCATCCAAAATGCGGGGAAATGGACTACAATCTTATAAGTTTTTTCAAAAAAAAAAAACTAAGTCATATAATTTTAAGTGTTTAATATAGCTAAACTTGTCCATTTTTTACAAAAATTAGTATTTTAGAAACTAGATTCTGAATGCTATGATTCATATTTATATAAATTTTTCTAATTTAGAGTGCGTGTATAGCTAATAATCCCTACAAGTTGAGATTTTACTTTTTTTGCAATATGACGTCCACGGATGACCCTATATTTGTCCATCAACTTCCTACACTTACCCGTTTCATTGATCTATCTATCTAGTGCATATTTTCAAAGAATTTCTCGATGACACACTCTTGTTCTATGGTTCATTATTGAATGTTGAGGAGTGCTTTATAAATGATCTTCATCTCATGCTCATCCACATTCACTCGAGGGGAACACTTCTCCTATCACATTCACTTTGCATACCATTCCATCTCACTCATTCATAACACATTACATATCTTGGTCACATATTTTCTTGCTTTCTTATACTTACATGTACACTTTTTTCCCATGCTAGATGGATACCTAGTATATCATTATCTTTATAATATACACATGTGTGTTGAATTGTTCTCTAGTTATGAATGCAGACTTCTTATAGATCCTTACACATAGCAATGATGTTTAGCATTATACCTCTTATCAGTCCCACTAAGGCTCCTGGGGGCATCTACCTCTACTTTCTTACACACTACAAGTGTTATTGTTTCATTTTATAATACTTACTTTTACTAGTGCACTAATTTCCATTGATACATACATGATTTGACATACTAGAAGATATTTATAAAATGCTAACGACTGCTTCATGTACATAATTTGACTTACAGGAACAATTTTTGACCATGGTTGTCTGATACTTTGCTTGATATTGTTTTTCAATTTTTTTCCATTATATTCTATTATTTGTGGGATTTTTCCTTTGTCTTTCTTGATCATTTATTATATGTTTCTGGCCATTTCATCCTTGATTGTCTTGTGACATTGTGAGCGATGTCCCATGTATGAAACTTGATTTTTGCTATCTACTTTGTATACACTATTGATTGTTTCCATTGTATTATATAGCATACTTGTCACTTTTTCTACTAACACATGTTTATAGCCATATTATTTGCATGTGTCATGGTTTCTACCATTCACATTCCCCCCTGCAAGGATACAATTTCATATCAGATTTTGGTCCTCTCCTTTGGGATGCGTCCTCCTAAAAACGTCACATGCACCCCAAACAAAGGGGGCATATATTGGGTGAATCAATCACCCCATATAACAGCTCAGAGCTTTAGTATAGGTCTACACAGTATAGGAACAAAATAGAGTTACAGTCTCAGAGTGGCCTAGATTCTGGTGTGTAGGATGATTCCTCAGTACAACATAGACGCCAGTGCCTAGATATAGACATTAACACCTGGGCACCTATGACCAAGGGTAGTTGTTATCACCAAATCACAGCACCCCTTTGTTTATACAAGTGCATATACTTGAACTCACGGTGTGATTGGATAACATGGGTACTATCTCCAAGTTGTGGGACTTGCTACTTGAGATAGACCTCCAGAGAAAGCTGGTTCTTGCTCTTAAACTACCTGCCACAATCTACTCTAATGCAGGGGAAACTAACTATTCTAACCTAAATTTCCAAGGGACCAGGGAGAGAGAATCATAAGATTAAATCCTACACTACAGCGCTGATACACCAGAGAAGGAGGGTGTGAGAGTAGTCTTCAAATGCTTGAGATACAGAAGCAAAGTGCACATTAGAAGGGGTGATGACAGTTCTCCATAATCTAGCAAAATGTATTTTACAACAATATTTCAAACATACAAGAATGATAATGGATCCCTGCAAGAACATAATAATAGACACAATATTATTGTAAATCAAGGTTAAAGGGGCAAGAAGAATGCAAGAAAACACAGCAGGGGAAGATACATCCACAAACTTGTATTTTATTGCTTCCTGGTATGCACAGTTCAATCGGTTACAAGATAAGGGCCTGGATCACCATGCAAGGAGTCCACAACAAGGGCATGCAACACATTGGCTTCACAAAGCAATTTTGGCAGAGCTTTGCTACAAAATTACCCCCCTTTACAATGAGCCCAACACTCCAATTTATAGAAAAATGAGAAGGGAAAGAGAAGGGAAAATGGAAATCCCGAAATCTATCCTTCAACCACTTGTAAGAGGCATTAAATGGAGTAAAATTATTATATATTACTTGTAAATGGCTCCCCATACTGTCCTAGGTGCTGCAGTAGAGAAAGAATGATGACCATGCCTCTTAATTGCACTCTCAACCACCAAATAAAACACTGTTATGAACCCGTCCACGTTTTGTGAAAACTCCCCACCAATATCTCATAAAATCTGGAATTTCTTAATTTTTGTGTGTTTTGATCGGAGCCACGATTCCAACAGCTCACTCAAAATGTTGTAAGCGATTTCGATTGTGACATGTCAAAAGTGAATGGCCTATTCTGAGCAAAGGACCCTGAGCTATCATTTAAGAACTGAAAGCACAATTTCTGTTTAATATCATATTGTAATGAGCATTAACTGACTGGAGGAGAAGAAGATACTTCTATTTAAATATAGGTGGACACTTGTTAAAAGATAATGGTGTCTGACTCTTTAACTAAGGCTGTAGAGTGACGTCGAGAAAATCGTTCCTGAAAGTGCAGAAAATTGATGGGATTAAATACCTTGAGCAGCTCGAACTCATATGGCAGTGTATGCCCCCTTTTGCACCTAAGTTCACGGGTCAATACGTATGACTATATATATATATCTTACACCTAGGGTTTCGATATTTCATTAGCTTATTGCTTGTGTCCCATCTTGCATACTCCTAGTCCCGGCTATTTATCATAGTTTACATCTCCGTTAATTTGCCCGAATCATGTTTTATCATTTATTGCGGCATTTTTGTTAAATCGCATCCCGTACACGTAGTAATTATCCTGAGTTATCCCAAATTACATTGTAAGAGATCTTAAACTTAGTTTAGAAAATCTTTCCCTGATGTCGATAATTAGTCGTGTTATGTATTTGTTAATGTTATTCCGATTTGTCATACTGGTCCCGAAATAATTTCTGGAAGAAAAATCTCTTAGTTATGTCAATTCACATGTATTTTAGTCATATAAAAGATAAATACGACGATAGGGTGAAAGTACGACAAGAAATAATACGACTAATAACCCTTAAAAGATAAATAGAAAAGCTTTAAAACAGTAAACAACAAAAATAATGTTCACTAACAAGAATCTAAATTGGATCAGTCAACTACCTAAGCATTATTTTATTGGATGGGAGAGTTAGAGATGAATGCCGATTGGTATATCATAAGCATTATTTTGTTGCCTTGAGATGAATGGACTTGGTATGTGTATTGAGTAGTTTGATGTCATCTTATCAAAATTACCTTGAGGGGTAGAAACTTAGATCAACCATGTGGTTACTCAATGATGACTTTGTCATAACCAAAAAAAACATCAAAAATTCAAACAAGAATGTTTTCATTGGATAGTGGTCGATCCTCAAGTAATTAGAAGACTATTCTATCTGCCACTTATTTAATTTGGTTTTGATATACATTGTATACCATTTAACTAAACATGGTTTCTGTTGTGAAACCATATGTGTAGATGGTTTTTAAATCATAAGGAAAGTATTGTAATATTGTAATTGTTTTATAGAAACTGGAAGAAATATCTCCCCAACACTGTTGTTCCATGGCATGTTGTTCACCAAGTAAACTTATTTTTTATTTGGCATTTACTTTGCACCTCTAAGATATTTGTTTTGATCTCTGGAAATAGATTAAATCCCCCAATTAAAGTCACTCTTATCATGAGACTTTTACAAAATATATTTTTACTTTGTAAACTTACATTTGCTTCAAGACATTTTCTATCCTTGGTCACTTATCACTAGATCAGGTGCACACTCTTTGGATGTTATTAGTTTTTCAACCAGTTTTACATACATTTTACATAGATCTAATAGAGTGAAAAATTAATAACAGATGACTTGTGAAGATACTCTTCCACACCTAGTTTGACTTACGACTTATTTCTTTATAAAATAAATAAGACTAGCAATCGCTTCATGAAGCTACAATGCAATAGTAGATATAACGTCGTAACAACTCATATGCTTCATTTGAATTAGAGGGATCAGTTATTACTTTCTTATAGTTCCATGCTTGATAAAGGGTGTCACTCCAATCGAGATGCACCATCTGTTTCTGGGGGTCAAAACTGTTGCCATTCTTCACTCTACATGAGTCTATCGGGTATGAAAAAGTTGTCTACTTTATTTTACGCAAGGATTCACTCATTGGACATAAATTTTGGGGAAAATATTCAGTCAAGTAAAATCATGCACTTGGGTAAATATAAAGGTTCATAGAAGGCATAGGTGGCGCTTCATAAGGAATACATGAAGTGAGAGAAATTCGATTATTGAGAGATGTGATTTGATGCCTTTTTTATTTGTATAAAATGGGCCGCATTATCTACCAAAGTCATTTCAGAGCCTTCTACAGCACCAAGAAATAATCAACAAAGGTAAATCTTTCATGAAGTCTGGAAACACCAATAGACACGGTAAAGAATGTCAAAGCCTAGAAGTATCCCTGCAAATTAAAAATCTAAAAAAACGTAAATAGGAGGGAAAAAAATTATAGCGTTACTAACTGAAAGCTTTGGGCCTCTTTTATCTAAAAAGGATCTTATTTTATCATGGAAGCAAGATCGTGGTAGTTGTCCATCATAGGTATTCAAACAAGGGATATTACGGCAATGTAGCAGCATTTGAGCTATGTAGTGGGAGATAAAGGACTACATAGGGACTTAAGCATCCATTAGTGGACTATCCATATGAGTTACAGTGCTTTATGTATTGTTAGGATACATAACGAAGGTTTTCATCAACAGTTAATTCAAGGGACAATGGGACTACATTTTATGTCACTACATGCATTTCACCCTGAAATCTACGACTTTTCCTATCCGAAAAATCTATTTACATTGGTACATCTAGTTAAAATAATGGGTCGTTTTGTTGTTTTTATTGCCTGAAAGTTCTTGTATTGCGTCAAGATAATCCCAAAGAGCCATATTAGCCCTTTTCGCCAAATACCCAGATGTCCAAAATTGTTTTATTCTGTCGTCAGGATTTGTCTGCGGGAAATTTGTATTTAATTATTTTGAGCCCCGTATGAGGCTATTTGCGCTTCGTTTTAACTCTATTATGAGCGAATATGTTATTATTCCCTATGTGCCAGAAGGATTTTAACTTAGGAATAAGTTTTGGGCTTTATTCGTAACTTTTGGCAATTTTTCGTGTTTTTGTGGTGTCCCGTTTTGTTTTCTGTGAAATTTCTCTGGAGCAATTCCCTCGCCGGGTAAGCCCAATTTTTGGCATGGAGCAGCTGGAAAACATATACGCACATTATGCCCGGAGGAAGTCGCCATCGGAGGTCTGGATCACTGGGAAAAAGTGAAGTCGTGCACAGAAAAGCCCCTGCGGGGATGGGCGCATTTTTGGAAAACAAAGGATTTAAGCTGCGATGGGAAAAATAGAAGCCGCAGGCATGATGAGAATTTTATTACCTGCCTTGCAAGGCACTTTTTCTCGCGATATAAAATTCACTTAAGATGTAGTGGGAAAATTAGAGGCTGTAGGAAGGCGGGAATTTATTGCCTGCCTTGCAGGGTAAAAATTTCCATGGTGAAATAAAAGAAAAGTGACTTAAGTGAAATCACGAGATTTTATTGCCTGCCTTGCAGGGTAAATAATCTCATTGTCAAATTCAAATCACTTAAGTGGATCATGGGATTTCCGGGGCTGCCTTGCAGGGTAAAAAATCCCATTGTCAAAAATTCTTAAAAATAGAATTCTATTATGCAAAAAAGTGCAACCCACCTTGGGTGAATAATAATGCATTAAATAAATATTTGTTAATATTTACTCACCCAAATTTGGCACCTAGGCTTGTGGAAAAGTCAACAAAAGCAAAGGGGAATAAATCAATTGGAAATAGAATTCCAAAATTAAATAAATTTAATTTATTTAATAAAGCCCCTTTTGAGAAGGAATTAATACTTTTTAAAGTATTAAATGATTATATTAATTCCTATTTTCAGTGGCTATGGTCAAAGCACACTGTGAAGCTTAAGTGAAGTGAAGTGTGGATGATTAAATTGGATTAATTTAATTTATTGGATGGCTATCCTTAAACATGCTATTTTTAAAAGAGAAGAGCATTGATTTTTAATTAATTAATTACCTTTAATTGTTAGGGCAATTATTAATTATAGAATTGCGAAGGTTATATAAGCATGGGCAGCCATATGGGTGAATTATTTAATTCATAGGTCAAGAATTGCAGCCAAGTGGAAAAGTGCGCCCCCATTTGAAGAAGGATTTTGCTCAGGCAAGGTGGAAACAAGGCTAAAAGCTTCCAAATTTGGCGCATGCTTTGAAGAAAGTTGATCTTTGTCTGCATAATTGTTTGCACAGGTGTTACAGGAGCTCAGGTGTTTTTGAAAGGATTCATGCTCTCTTTATGTGTAAATTAAACGCCATTTTTTGGGGCAGCAGGCTTGAAAAGTGCAGATTTTTACAATTAAAATTCACTATTCATGCTCCGGTGGCCATTTTTGTCTGAATAAATTGCAGGAATTCATTACAGGTGTTTTACAAAGGAAAAGGAGTTTTTATCAATGTCCAATACATTGCATATATCCTCCGAATCTGAAGAATTGTCCAGATCTGCACTAGTATTGAAGAATTCCAGTTAAATAAGAAGAAAAAGAATTGTTCAGACAAAGATAGACAAAGCTATGGCGAAGAAAGATGAAAAAGAAAGCACAACGGAGTCATGCATTGCTTCTAAATTTGCAGATATTGGAAACACGGATCTAGGCTTGGAACCTCTTGCTGAATTGATAGACAAATCTAGAGCAGGAAAGACTTCACTCATGCGTGCAGGAGAAACTTCACTCATGTGTGTAAGAGAAACTTCACTCATGCGTGCAGATTAAAAGAAGTGGAATTATTCAAGTTGTAGTTTTTCCATCCATAGCCCAGTTGCCAAAGTTTGTTATGCAGGTGCAGATCCATATCCAGATGTAGATGCAGATCCACATCCAGATCTCATAGTTGCAAAAGCTTCTGGCACAAAGGCTTCATCCTCTTGTTTCGAATGCAACCCGTGAAGAAGACAGTGCGTGGAAAATTCCTTCCAAAATATTGTGCATGTGCTCTCATCTTCCAATTGAAGCTTTCATTAAATTTTCATTCACCCTGAGTGCTTTCCATAATTTTTAATTGCTCATATGCAATTAAAAATAAGGATGATGAGTTATCTGCAACCAACCTTGCATTGATGCATGTACAAAAGAAGAACTGCAAAACCTTCAAGGATAAAAGAGAAGACAATGCGAAGGAAAAATTCCAGCTTGCTTCCAATTCCAACTGCTTGCAATTCCAGTTGCTTCCAGATCCAGTTTGAATCAGCTGCATGCAGACATGAAAAAGGACAAAGTCAACTTTCCTCTTCCTTCTTCTTTCCTCCGACAAAGTCAGCTTTCCTCTTCCTTCTCCTTTCCTCCGACAAAGTAATTGAGCGATCAATTAAATTATACAACTTAAGTGAATGGTTTAAACGCCATTACTTGAAGAAGTCAACTACTTGGAGATAGGTGGCACATGCAAAGTAGAAGGTTCTATTTTCAGTTGCAAATCATACATGTCACGCAAAGAGGAATTCCAGGAGGAATATTGTCAATTGTTTCTTTCTGACTTCCACATGTGCCAGTTCAACTAAAGCTTCCAACTTGTAATTGCCCCTCTACATTCTATAAGTAAAGGAAGAACCTTCGGGTTAATGATCGATCAGAATTTGTAAGCATCAATCTTGTGTTCTAGACTTTGTGCTGAACCCCTGAGAGCAAATTGGAGCAAAGGAATACAAAGGAGCAGGTTTCCGGAGAACTTTGTGTCATGGTGTACTTGGTTTCTTGTTTTTAATCTTAGATCTCTTAATAAACTTTGTGTTATTTTAGATCTGGATCTAGAGCTGCCTTTGTTATATAATTATGTGTGTTCATATCTATTAAGTTTCTTCTATGTGCATGTAATTAGCTCTGCTATCTACTAATTGGGATGCACATCTTTCCCATTTCTTCTCTGTATTTCCTTTACTTCCTTCTTCTATAAAATACTTCCTTTCTTGAACAGTTGCTTACTTGCTGCAGAAATTCTTAGTTATGGTTCATGAACTAAGTGGTTAAAGTAAAACCCCTTATAGATAATAACACATTTTTATTGAAAAATCTGACACGGGAGCCTCATTGGTTAAATGAGGGAGATTTATCTCATGACTTCCTAGGTTTTGTGCTATGCAGAAAATCTAGCCAACATTTTTTGGCGACTCCGCTGGGGAACAACCATCTTTGCAGATCAAAGCTTATCTATTGAAGATCAAAGTGTTTTCCATACAAATCTCAACCTGGCTGAACGTCCATTCACTCGATCCGTGAAGGTGCAAGGAAGGACTGATCACTTCTTCAGACTGCAAGAGCAATTCAATTTCAATCATCCTCCTCAAGTTAGAAGCCGCAGATCTAGTCTCTCACCAGGAAGGAGAGTGCACGCTCATCCAGAGCCGAATCATCTTCAGCATAATCCGGTAGCTGGAATTATTCATCAAGTCTACTCTTGGAGAGGACGTGCCCCGTTCATCATGCTGAACCGAAATCCACTTGCCCCTGCAACGCCTGTTCCATGGGGTGCAACCTTTGGACCTCTGAATCTGACTCCTCCTATACATGATCTACCTAAAGGGACGAGAAATAATTTTCCAAAATTCTTTAGAGATGGAAAGCAGAATCCAAATGACCACTTGGCTACGTTTTTCATATCCTGTGGAGTGCTTGCAGTCGAACATGAAGATGTATATGTTAGACTCTTCATAGAGACTTTGCATGACTTGGTTGGAGAATGGTTCTACCAGCTAGCTCCTGGCACCATAACCAACTGGACTACTATGCAGGATGCGTTCCTGAAAATATTCAAACCAGCTGAAGATTCCAACACATTAATTACTCATCTCACTCAATTGAAGAAGGAGCCACATGAGCACATGCGGGATTTTATTGCAAAATTCCAAAGATTACTGTATAAAATTCCAACTTCTGCTTCTCTGAATGATGAGAATCAAAAGGTGTTCTTCATCAACGCTTTACTTCTTGAAGTAAGCTATCAACTGCAAAGAGCACGTCCTGTTGACTTGTTAGCAGCCCAAAACATGGCGGTTGAAATTGAAGACGACCTCATCATGGCTGGAAAGATAAAGAGCAACACTTCTAGAGCTGAAAGTTCATCCTCTGCTACTACTTCCGATTCACTATTGCAAAAGTTAGCAAATGAGATGATGCAAATGAAGAAACAAGTGGCTCAAATGACTCAGGGCAACAACACTACCCCTGCTCGGAATTTCAACAACAACCGAACCGCATTGCTGGTTCCCAAATATTAGCAATTGAAGTTTCTCCCAAAAACAATGTGGAGATGAATGAAGAAGACTTGGAAGCTGACGTTGATCAACTCGAGGATGATGATTTTATAGGTCCTGCTGGTGACTCCAACATTAATTACCTAAACTACAAATCTGAACATGAGGATGATCATGGTCATATGTATGCAGTACTTACAAGATCACAAACTCGCCAAGTTGAGGCATTAGCTGATGAACAAAGAAGGGGCAACCCTTTACCTTCTTCTTTAGCTCCTAGAGATAAGAATGCAAGTTCTTCATCTCAACCACAGAAAGCGGCTCAGGTATCTGAATCTATTTCTTCTTTTGACATTATTGATCATGCCAAGAAAATTAAAGTTCAAATGTCAGAAGCTGAATACTTGAGAGCTTTTCCTGAGCAGTTAAATATGCTAGTCAAATATGTGCAATCACCAGGACAATCCAGTACATCAAAAGGCCTTTTACCTAAGCCCAAGGATACTCCTCCCCAGAACAACACTGCAGTTGTTAAATCCTCACCATCTTCTGAAAGAGTGGAACCATTCTATGTTTCTCTATTGCTTAATGGTTTCAAGTTAAGCAATTGCATTTTAGATTCGGGTGCTTTTGATAATAGCATGCCAGCTAAAGTTGCAGATGCTCTTGGGCTTACCTTGACAAAGACCATAAAAAGGTGCTACTCCATGGAGGGACAAGTCCCTTTAATCAGACAAATCAAAGATGCACAAGTTGTTCTGGCAGCTTTTCCTGATAAGAGATTAAAGATGACAATCTTAGTTGCAGATATTCATGTCTCTTACGGGATGGTGCTAAGTAGAAACTTCTGCAAAGAGCTAGGAGGAGAAGTAAAGATGGATTGGTCCTGCACTCATATTCCTATCAAAGGGCTTAACCATAAGCTGGAGCCGAAAAATAAGTCCAAGTACACGGTTACAAAATCTGAGGATCCTAGATCTCAAATTCTTTTTCAGGAATCTGACCATGGGGTCTATTTCTTGGAAACGGATAAAGATGTACCAGAACAAGAATTTCAACCAGAGCCAGAGACAACAAAAGAAGAAGAAAAAGTTTGGACTCTGGAGTTTAAAGGCACATGTTGTTCTTTTGGATCAAGAGCTGGCGCTCTACTAATATCTCCAGATCATGAGGTATTTCCATACTCCCACAAGCTGATGTTCGAGAACACCAATCATACGGCGGAGTATGAAGCATTTCTTCTAGGAGTGGAGCAAGCTAAAAAGAAAGGAGTAAAACTCCTCAAAGCCCAAGAAGATGCTAAACTTCTAGTAAATCAGGTTCGAGGGAAAATTCAAGTCAAAAGAGATAAGATGGAGCATTACAGAGATAAAGTGCTTTTTTCTACATTCAATTTTGCAGCCTTCTCTATTGACTTCATTCCAACGAATCAAAATTCTAAGGCACATTCTTTGGCAGTCACGGCTGCACTATTGAATCCGAATAGACCACTGTCCATATTCAGACAAGAAAACTATAAAGTGGAGATGGTCTACCATCCCAGAGTCCCTGAACAAACATCTGCATGTCTACATGTTGAAGGGAGTAAATCGCCACCATGACAAACAGTCACAAAAAAATATGATCCATGTTATGGTGATAGCAGTGGAATGATCCAACCAAAAGGTAAAAAAATACCCAAGGGTTTTGTTTCCTTAGTGGAAACTTTCAACAAGCATGATCAGTACCTGACGAAGACGAAGGAATACGGTTCTTCCTCAGAACTACAGCCGGTAAATCTGGGAACGGAGCAAGTTAATGCAGACTTACCTGTCACAGAGAAAAGAAAGGATGACCCACCACCAGATGAAGTTGATAAGGACTTGCCTAGAGTATCTGACAAGAAGGCCAAAGAAAGGAAGTTTAAGATCAAAGATTGGGTACTTTGGTGGGACAAGAGATATGAACCGAAGGGCATACATGACAAATTTGATCCACTCTGGAAAGGGCCCTTCGTGATCAAAAGAGCTACAGAAATGGATACTTTCTTCCTTGCCTATAGGGATGGAATTGAGTTACCATTGTCTTTCAATGGGAAGCATATGAATCTGTTCAGGAACTGAAAAAGCAGGTTAAAACCTATATGTACATAAATAAAACTTTGTTTGTATTTCCCTGTTTTGTTTTTGTTTTTTGTGTTGTGTTTTTTTCCTGACCACGTGCCCAAAAGACAAGATACGAAACCAGAGATGCTGGGATCTCATCTCTTCCCTTGTCATTTTGACAGAGAAAGAGATGTCCACAGATGGAGCCAACTGGTGTCCCCCAAATTTCATCCTGAAATCTGTGACTACCCTATTCGAAAAAATATCGTACTTTTAAACTAATGGGTCATTTTGTGTTTTTTATTTCCTGAAAGTTCTTGTATTGTGTCAAGATATTCCTAAAGAGCCATATTAGCCTTTTTCGCCAAATACCTAGATGCCCAAAATTGTTATATTCTGTCGTCGGGATTTGTCTACGGGAAATTTGTATTTAATTATTTTGAGCCTTGTTTGAGGCTATTTGCACTCCGTTTTAACTCTATTATGAGAAAATATGTCATTATTCCCTTGTACCAGAAGGATTTTAACTAGGAATAAGTTTTGGGCTTTATTTGTGACTTTTGGCAATTTTTTGTGTTTTTGTGTTGTCTCGTTTCATTTTCTGTGAAATTCAGAGATCATCTAGCGAAATATATTCGACCAAAGAAGAAGGTTAGTGACCACCTTGTGACACAACATAAATAAGTTTTTTAGATTTTGTGTAGTCACAGGCACCTAACAGAGGTCCCTGGCACTTAAGCACTGTAATCCTGGCTCATCCGATAGTTCCAGGATTTTCTGTGTTCAATTCCGAAAGTCTGCTCCTTCATATAATTATTCTTCCAATCCAGAATACTTCAAGACTGAGTGCTAAATCAATTAATTCTTCTACTCTCTCTCTCTTTCACTTAAGGTTTTATATTTCTTTAGCTTACTTCTTGTGTCATATTTTTACTTTAGCATTTATTTATCATATGCGACTCTACAATTAGGGTTTAGCATAAATCTATATATGTTAAATCAGCACCAACCAGCTTTAATGCATCTTCTATCTCAGTAGCCAATAAAATGGGGCAATAATATCGAGTTGTTAATAATTGAATTGATAGACTCCTTGAATATGGTCAAAAACTCACTGAATATATGGTTATTATTCACAATGATATTGAAAGAGAGAATATGAAAGTTGATAAAATAAGTGATGAGCTTGAATAGGAATGCAACAATTGATAACTCATTCTACAGGCCCTGAACGAGATAAAAATGTAGATCTCGATACCCTCGTACAAGAAAAAATGACCGAGGAAAGGGTAAGGCACTTCAAATTATACGAGGTCATTTAGTTCTGAGTGAGGATTTTACAAGAAGCCATAGAAAATTGTTTGAAGGAAAGGGAGGAGGGATAGACACCACCAATGACATTGGTGATGTATTTTCCATGATACCTTTTCATTTCCTTGATTATGATCTAAATATGTTATCCGTAAGTGATATCTTCACCAATTTCAAGTACTTACTTGAAAAAGGTTCTAAAGAAGAGAAAAAAATTATTTGTAAGTAATTGATAATTTGATTGTATATCAAAATGTTTTAAGTAACTTGATAAAAATCCTCAAGAAGCTTCTGAGAGTCCCAAAGAAGTTGACTAGTGTAATAGACGTGCGATGTGTTAAACCAATATTCATGTGGTTCGAATGAGAAATAATTGTAGGAAATGATTCAAAGGTTCCATGGGTATCATTGTAAAAAAGTTAATCAAGAGACAAAGAAAAAGAAATATGGTTGAAGCCTTCTGTGTTTTTCCCATTTTTGTCTTGAACATGTGAATTTCTCATATGTCTCGACATCATTCAGATTATCATGTATATTGAATTGGTCATTTTGCATAAGAACCAACAAAGGGTTTTAATATGTATTTACTATTTTTAGACAGGCGGTGTAACTACTCCCCTTTTTCTCTTTCCTTTCTCTCTATAAATGGAAGAATGTTCAATACATTCAGGATGGATTCTTATTGAATATAAGCAAGAACTTTTACATTTTGTGAGCATTTTTTTTTCAAGAATTCTGGAGAGAGAAGGAAAAACTTTGTATTTTAAATCTCTTGTCAAAGGGTAAGTGCAAGGAAGTGGGGGGGGCAAAAGGGGGTAAAAAAGGAAAGTATTTTTCCTAAAATTAGTAAAACCTGAACTTCATTTAATAATTCTGCATATATATGCTCAAAATTTGACAAAGTGATAAGAATAAGTACCGTAGAGCTCGGAATCTAGTTTCTAAACTACTTTTTTTTTTCAAAAATGGTGGAGATTAAGAGGGTCAAATGTGGTGTGCATACAAAGTATGTCTATTTTTGTGTCAAAAAGATAAGAACCTATTGTGTGTGCCCCCCCTCCCACCCGCCCCATTTTTTGAGTTTTATTAATTATTTTTCAAATCACTTTGGTATAAAAATTAGGTAATTCCATGTGTGAAGTCCCACTAATTTTTCATAATTTTTGGATGAATATATAATTTTTTATTAATTTTCAAAGTGCACACATCCCGAGAAAATAAAATATTTGTGTGTGCACCTCCTATAACTTTGAGAAAAAAATTATTATTATTTTAATGCGTGTAGAATGGAGTTTTGAAGAAAAGTTTTTTTTTCAAAAATTCAGATGAAAATATCATTAATTGTGCACCAAAATGTATGCATAGGTTTTCACAAGAAAATAAGGCACTAGTAAAAGAAATTGTGGATAAAAGCCTTAAACTAATTATATTTTAGAAAGAAGCATATTGTCACCAAGGTACAATCTGAGCTTGACTGTCATAGTATAATGTTATTTGGAATATTATGTTATAACGCATTTTTTATCAGGGTGTACATGTGACATTTTGTTTTTTTTTTTTGTAAAGTCATGGATTTATTTACGGATTACACATTCCAAACCTTTGGTTTGAGATATCCAAGGAAAATCCAAGCCTATGGTTTAGCAATTTCAAATCCAAACAAGATGAAACGCATTCACATTGTAATGTGAGCGTCGTTATAATGCACTCGCGTTCTTGTCTAGTATGTGGTATATGTGTTGTTGGGAGGGATATATTTACTACAATAAATGGTTTAAGGTATAAGAAATAATAAAGTATAAATATTAATAAAAGAAAACATTATAAGATTAATAAAATAAAAAATCGTATACTTTAAATTTATTTTAGTAAATATTAGAAGTTAGGGTCAATCTACACCTTATGGAACTAGTCTCATAGCTCCATCTATCAAGGTTTGGAAGATAGTTTTTTAGATTATAATTTGATCAATACATAGGTATTTTTCAAAATTTCAGCATTCAGGCCCTTTAAATGCTTTTAGGGTTTAAATTCTATACCATCGATATTTGTTTTGTGAAATAATATAGTCATTGTTTAGGTTTTTGGGCCTTCCGGATTGGTTACCTGACGTTTGTAGGAGTGTTAAATGCATGTCAAAATTAGAATTTACAAACCTCACAACTCTTAAAGGTAGTGATACAGTGATCAAATATATGGACTCATGCAATTTTCCCATGACACATGGAGTTGAATCCCTAATTTTGTCTTAGAATATGGTAAAATAATACTATGGAATGAGTAATCATGACTGTCTATGAAAGCTTAGGGAATGCATCTTTCGCTTCCTAGTCAATGGTATGTCCTTCCTCTAGCTAGCCTACCTCAATACCCCTCTCAGACCATGGATCAAAATAAATTATTAACAAGGTTTTTGGTGGAAATTTTATTTTAATGTGCTCACAGGATGATTGGATATGATTATTGATGAGTTCGAGTGTGAATTGATGGAAGAAAACTTCAATCAATGTTTGGCCTAATGAATACACATTCTAAGCTAGTCAAACACCCTCTGGGAGAGTTGAAGAAATATCATTATAGCATCTGGAGGTCATGTCAACATGGAATCTTATAAGTGTCTAGAGGAAATTCCTAGGAAGTATCATTAAAGGATTATTCCTTCTAGGGCTTAGAGGTTTAGGGATCCTATCTTTATGAGGTTTAGGGTTTGAGGGTGGTAAACATCATAGGCATGTTTCCAGGGCTTGAGGCTCTGGGATCAAGTGCTTAGGGCTTAGGTGAATTATGAGATTTAAGAAGTTTAGACCATTTATGGTTGAAAGGTTTAGATTTTATGGCTTAGAGTTTGTGGTTGAGGGTTTAGTGTTTATGGTTTACAGTATATGGACTCTATGGTTTAGGGTTTAGGGATTAGGTTTTGGAGTTCATAAATCAGGTTTTATGATTTAGGGATTAGATATTAAGGCTTCCAATAGCTTCAGGTGTGAAGGATGAGATGAGACCTCTCCAAGTGTACGTCCCCTCTCAGAGGGATATTCAGTGTATAATTCATTGAAGAGAGAAGCTCCTACTTGTTAAATCAACTATTCAAGTATGATGTTTGAAAGATGAGAAAAGTAAGAGGATGACCCAAGCAATGCAAGAACTTAGATTTCATGGATAATTAAGTAATAAGTATCAACAATACTAATATGGCTTCCAAAATACTCAACTAGGAGGTCATGACAATATTAGGACCATATTTCCTAGTCTCATACATAGAACCATCATTGAGGATTGCTTGTCACTATAAATAAGCATAGCTAAACTTCCAGGGAATGGCTAAAAACATGCTAAAGGGGTTATCAAGACGCCTAGTAAATGATGGTCTTTTTAACTTCATGAATGGGAGTCAGTATGGCTTACGGATTAGTGAAATCGCCATTCATTGATAAGGTCCTTCTATGGGTAAAACCCATGGATTCTTGCAAAAGTCCCACCTTCAAAAATGATAGGTGGTACTCAGTCAAGCTTAGTGAAGGGTGTTCGATGTAAGTTCTGGGCAACTCTGAAATGTGTATTCAGATTTATAGGTGGATAACATGAATTTAAAAGGCTCATATCTATCATTATAAATGGAATCCAAGTAACTTGTGTCTCCATGAGATCCATAGGATTGAGGACTAACATGGTGGTCTATGATAGGATTAGACATGTCAGGAATCATCGAGTTTCTAAATTTTGAGCTCGATCTTTGCATTTGGAGTAAAACTTTTCAAAAAATTTAGTAATGCATCTTGGAAAATAAAATTTAACCTCATAAATGACTCTCAAATTATCCATTGCAGGTCCTAGTATAGGTCGTGTTCCTGGTGACCTATTTCTATTAGCTCAGTTTTGGTGATCTGGTCCCCACTGAGTTTATCTTTATTTTTCCACATTGCTCAGGAAAATAATCCATACTTGAATAATTATTCCCATTTAGATTGTTGGCAATGACTAACACCCTAATGCCTATGGAATTCTATTGGTGGAAGGTGGGGTTGTGACCCTTGTTTTTTATCTCATGGCGTCTGATTTGCAAAAATTTAGGTCGAAACCACATTGTTCGGGATTCATATTATTCCCAACTACCTAGGGTGTTAGCTATTTTCCAAAAAAGCATGTGACCCCGTTTTAAATAAATCAACTCTAAAATCTCAGATGCACAATATAATGACCCAACATACAGTTCAACATAAGGCTGACTAACGGAGTGGATCGAACATAGCCATAGCCCGTCTCTGTATTCTTTAGGAATCATTCCACTAGTCAAAACTGCATAAGTCGGCAATATAGTTTTTTACAGCTAAAATTCTAATGGAACTCTAAACTTGCCATAAATAGTACTCTAGACCTTCAAAGGACACAGCCGATGTAGTATTTCGGGGACCGTCCTCCACCTTCCTAGTGCAAAAAATCCTACCGAACTTGTCTTAGCCTTCCAGAATGCTCTGTAAGATATCCCTATGTGTACTCCCGATCTATACTCCAGGCTTTGGGAAGTAGATAGTGTGGCGCTATGACAAACCTATTGGGTAGGAATTAATAACTCCTAATAATAATGGTGCCTATTATATTAAAATAATAGGTCTTCATCTCCCTCAATATTTTCCTATAGGATAATAAATGAGCTCGACTTTATTACAAAAGATTGCCTTTAAAATTATAAGTGCTTTGTAAGGATGTTTTATTCTCCTCTATGAACTTCAACATAGATTTTGAAGATCTTTATTCTATCCTCGGGCTCGAATTTCTAAAAGATGCTAAAACTTGGAAGCTTGCTTATGCATTTCGTCTAGTGTGTGGAGTGTATGTGGGAAGGGCTCTTTCATATAGGCCTTTTACATTTCAAGTTGTAGAATTTTCTTTGTCCTGTATACCTTGCATCAGGCTACCTTAAGGATCTCAACCAACTTGTTGGAGCCACGAGTTGGTCTTGGAGTCAGTTTCTGCTATTATATGGGGGAGGTCATGGGGTCAAATCCCTTACCAACTCCATTTTTCTCTTTCAAGTTATAGACCCAACCTCGAACACTTCATGGGTGACTGCTTTAACTGCTCCATCGAGCCCATTGTCTCCCGTCATCCATGTGCCACCTGCTACCGAATCCTGCCATATCGTACCGCCATCATGTCACCTACCTATCCTCCAATCCTATCTGAGTTCATTGTGTTGACTTGCAATTTTTGTGGATTCGTCAAGTTATTTGGCCAGATAAAAAATTTGAGGCAAGGTGATATGGTCTATCCCATGATTAATTGGGGAGTGAAGGAAATAAGGCTTAAAATAGCCTTTAACCAACTATTCAACTGTGGTATAAGCCACATTTCATACGCTTTTATCATTGCATACATCATGGAACAACTTATCCATAGCTCACTTTTAGAGCTCGTCCATACATTGTATAGCTCGGTTTGAGTACATAACTCTCCCCATAGCTCGGTCAATTGTGCTCGATCGAGCTAAGCATATCCAGCTTGTCCTAGATGTAGCAATATAACTCACTCCATAGCTCAGTATCCAACTCGATATAAGTTGGATAATTTGAGAAGAAGTGGTGGCAGGCCATGTGGATGGCCTAAGAGCACCCACTGCGTGGCTTATTTTTTACTCTTAATCAATTGTCAACTGAAGATGATATTACATGAGTGTCAAAGTACCAAAGGATTAAAACATCGACCTGAGCACGCGATCTTATTAGATCGTGCCTCCTATGTCATGACCACCTTGTCCTTGAAGTTGTTCCTAATCCCATTGGGTGAGCATGTGACCAACTTTTACCAGCCACCATGTTTCACGTACGTACTCCATTTTTCAATTCATTAAAATAGCAATGAAAGACTAATCTCATCGGAGTCAACTTTTCTGCTATAATGATCCTGGGAGATTTAGGGAACATTTAAGAGCCTCCGTATTGCATCCTCTGGATCAATGTCATATGTAAAGGCCTTTCTAGTATCTATCGGTGGTATTAGAGAACTCCCCAAATGCTTGTATGATATTAGTTTAGGAATCTCCCTCGGCTCCTGGGAGCTTGTTTTATCACTGAGGGATAGTATGTTCAACAAGGATAGTTTTAGCGGGTATTAAGAGAAAAAAGAAAAAAAAATGTGAACATAGAATTACTCTACGAAATGCATTCCTAGGATCTTCGTAAGGATTTATCTTTATAAATGCAATTCGGCTTTCCAAGTATCTCCATATTTTCCATAATTTGGGGTGAATTGACATTTTGTACCTCTAAAAGTGTGAATAAAATGACAATTTCATTTCCCCCAACCTTTCTTGAAGCGAATTTAAATGAAATGAAATTTGGAATTTGGAGGTGGCACGTGGTAGACATTAATTGTCCTACAACCGATTCACTTATTAATGATTAATTGTTATTAGTTGGATTTATTTTCCATTATTATGATAAGTGCATTTTTAGATTTCCAAATTGTAGTCAGATTTTAAGGCTCATGGTTTAGGGTTCTTTTTCTTATTGCATGAGAACTATTTAACTCAATGTAATGTTTTGTGTCTTACCCATTCTTATTATTATTGATAGAGAGTATTCAACTGAAAAGGGTTCATTTGCTTCATAGGTAGAACATTCAAAGAGAGTCATCACAATTTTATGCCTTTCATCTGTTGATATTTTGAAAGAGGTAAATGTCAGATATCCAAGAACAATTTGGTAGAAAGAAATGTTACCCAATACAACTATATCCTTTTTTCTATAGCTTGTGAAATATTTGGAGCTCCAAGAGTGTAATAAATTGAGAATAACAATTCCAATGGTATTTTTGGGTCTAATGGATTAGGATACCAAGAAAATTTGATCATTTTTTACGTTATTTTGAATAATTCTTTCAGTTGCAAGTTGTGGGGAACGGAGGTTTCATTCGAAGAATAGAGCTTGATATGTCTAGTGCTTGTGTAAGCTAGAAATTTGAGAGGATTTCTGAGGTTCAATTTTATTTTCCAAGATGCATTACTCCAATGTTTGAAAATTTTTCTCCAGATGCAATGACATTCTGATTCAAACACTCAATGATTCATGAATGTCCAATCCTACCACAAACCACAGTAGTCCTCAATCCTTGAATATAGGGAGACACCATTACTTGGCTTCCATTTATAATTATAGAGATAGTTTGGACTCCAATGTTGAACATCTATGTGAAAAAAACCATATTTTTCATGAGAAATGTGAAGTTTCTGGAGTATGTGTAATCCTTACTGAGTTAGTGAGACAAACTAGGAACTTTCAAGAAAGAAGAGGTTCTTATGAATATGAACATGTATTAAAGTGAATCATGAATGTGAATATGAGCATGTGGTTATTTTTCTAGCTTCCCATGGGTCATCCTGGATTGCATAATACCATACATGGAAATATGAGAAATGTGAAATTAGTTTCAGAGTGTGAAGAAATTTACATTCAAGAGCGCAAGTATATATGGGGAGAAACGGGTTTAGCAGAGATGTGTAATATGAATATTAAGGAAAAAGGTAGATTCCATATTCATTTATTTACTTGTCCCACCTCTCATAAACAAGGTAGTTGTACAAGTAGAATCAATGATGGTTCTAGGCACAATACTAGGTAATATGGTCCTAATATTGATATTCTAAAAGATGAACTCACTCATAAGACCTACTAGAAATATATAATGTTTGTTGATTCTTGTAGTCTAGAAGATCAAGAGAAGTTTTCACTTTGTAATCGCTATTGTAGACTAGAGGGATTTTAAAAAATCTTTCAGTTTCTTAAACCATGAACCCTAAACCCTAAACCCTAAACCCCAAACATTAAACCCTAAACCCTGAGCCCTAAACACTAAATCCTGAGCCCTAAACCATAAAATCTAAATCCTTAACCCTAAATCCTAAACCCTAAAACCTAGGCTCTAAACCCTAAAATGTAAACCCTAAACCCCAAACCTTGATCTTGTAACCCTAAACCATAAACCATAAACCCTAAACCCTAAACCTTGAACTGTGAGCCCTAAACCCTAAACATTCAGACCTTACCCCTGGGCCTTAAACCTTAAACCCTAAACCATAAAACCTAAGCCTTAAGCCCTAAACCCTAAAATTACATTATGAGCTAATCAAACACCCTCTAGGAGAGTTCATGAAATAGATTAAGCATTTGTAGGTGATATCAGAGAATCTTGGAAGTGTTGGAGGTGATTCAGGAAGATTTAGGAATATTGTTCAGGGCTTAGGGTTTAGGGTTTAGAGATCATGGTTTAGGGTTTAAGATTTAGGGCTAAGGGTTTAGGGCTCAGTGTTTAGGGTTTAGGTTTTAGGGTGGTAAAAATAGGATTTAGGGCTTAGGGCTTATGGTTTAGAATTAAGGGTTTAGGGTTTATGGTTGAGGGTTTAGAGTTTAGGGTTTAGGGTTTAGGGTTTATAGTTTAGGGCTTAGGTTTTAGGGTTTATGGTTTAAGATTCTTATAGTTTAGGGCTTAGGTTTTAGGGTTTATGGTTTAAGATTCAGGGTTTATTTTTTAGGGTTTAGGGTCTATGGTTTAGGGTTTAGGGTTTAGGGTTTAGGGTTTAGGGTTTAGGGTTTAGGGATCATGGTTTAAGGTTTAGGGTTTAGGGTTTATGGATTATGTTTTATGGTTTAAAGGTTAGGATTTAGGATTTAGGGAACAAGGTTTACGATTTAAGGCTTAGGGTTTAGGGTTTACGGATTAGGGGTTAGGGTTTAGGGCTCATGGTTTAAGGCTCAAGGTTTTGAGCTTGGGGTTTAGGGTTTAAGTTTTAAGGTTTAGGGTTTAGGGTTTAGGTTTTATGGCTTATGGTTTAGGGTTTACAGTTTACAGTTTAGGGTTCAATGTGGTAAAAATATGGTTTATGATTTAGGGTTTAGGATTTAGGGCTTTGGGCTTAGGGCATATACATAGTTTTTAAACCACTGTGATATAGGGAATCTTTGTATGGTGAATATGTGATGAAATTTCTAATGGTGAATCTAAATGCTTATTCAAGATGGTGTTTATAGACTAATGGAGACATAAGTTATCGCTATCTTTGGGAGTCGTGAGGTTCTTAAATTCTAATTTTGACACATTTAACACTCCTACAAATGTCAATAACCAATCTAAAAGGCCCTAAAACCTAAACAAATACTATATTCTTTCACAAAATAGATATAGTATAATTTAAACCCTAAACACTTGAAGGTTGAATGTTGAAATCCTAAAAAATACCTATGTACTGACCAGATTAGAATATGAAAAACTATCTTCTAAACTATGACAGAGTTCCATAAGGTGCAAAGTGACCCTAACTTCTTATATTTACTAAAATAAATTTAAATTATAAGAAATAATAAAGTATAAATATTAATAAAATAAAAAATTATACTTACAGGAATGTGAGCGTGTTATAACGGGATCGAGTCATGGCTCAAATTTACTGAGCCATAACGCACTCACATTATAACATGACCCTGAATTTTCTTTGTTGCGTTATGGCCAAAATGGCCAAAAATGGATTTGTGTCCACTTTTTGGCCCCCCATTTCCTTGCAATTACCCTAAAAAGGAAATAAAGAAATATATTTCTAAACTTTGTGTTGGATGTTTTATCTATATTAGTGTTATTTCTCTTACATTTAATGTGTTATATTCTCCTTTTGATTCTATTTTTTGGCTATTCAATATAGATCTAGTTTATTGTTATTATATCTTACTTGCACAAGTATATTCAAATCTACATTTTCCAAGTGGAAAATGTAAGAACTCATTTCCATCCTTCATTATCTACCATTCCAATCTTCATTTCTTAAAATTTCCTTCTTCTAATTCTAAATTCTTTATTAAAACAAATAATTGAATCTACTAAGATGAGATCCAAACCCCCAAAATTAGATTAGTGTGAATATTGTAAATATGTTTTCATTGTTCTTAGTTTAGCAATAAACAAATCACCTCCCCTTATTTGAGGAGTGACTTTATCCCACATGTTTATGTTGAACCTCACATTATTCCTCTGAAAAATTATTTAACCAGAAGGATATGAATCCATTACTTTCATAGAATCCATGAGATGCATGTAAGGGTTACTCATTCAATCAAAGAGAGTAAAAGTAGGCAAAGTGAAACTTTTAGGAAAGGAAGAATTGAATATTTTCTTAGGAATAGGATTTTCATAAAGGAAATTATGATCAAGACTAACATAATAGGCCTTGATTTCAAGGGTAAGCTTATGAACCTGATTTTGTAAGTCACCTATAACATGCATGAGAGAAAGGAATTCTTGTGGAGGAATGGAATATACATTATGAGGCTCATTGAGTGGTTGTAACTTATCAATGTGTAGCCATGGGGACACTATTGGGTTAAATATAATCTTTGGATTAAGTAATAAATAAGTTAAATTGGCCTCAGGAGGACTAGGAGAATAACTATAAGGAATGGAAGCTTAGACACCCTTATCAACAAATTCCTTAGCATGGGAATAAGAAGAATAAATAAAAGCATCATTATGTTCATCATCATGTAAAATATATTTTTGAAGAGAAAGAGTATAAAAACACATCATTTGTAACAACATTATGTTTACAAGCATCTAAGACATCTTGTTGTAAAGAGAGAGAAGGAACATTAACATCATGTGTAATATCATTTTGTACATGAGTAGATACAATATCATTTGGAGGGGGGAGGGAATAAATACATGTATCATTTATAACCAAATTTAGCTCACAAGTATCTAGATAATAAACACAATAATTATGGTCAACATTATCAACAAAATTTTCATCATCAAGAAAATGAAAATAGTCCTCTAAACGTGCATTATGACTAATATCATTATCAAAAAGAGATCCAATGTCACTATCAGTAGAAAGAGATCAATCAGACTCAATAGGTGGCAAATAAGGTGCAATTGAATTAATAACAACAATATGAGAACTAGGAATACGAACACTATAAGTAGAAGTGTGAGAATTAAAAACATTACTAGAAGTAGAACCATACCAAGTGTTAGAGTCATGTTGTCTACAAACAATAATGTACACTTCGGGATCATTATCATCAGGAAATATGTTATAACTTTAAAAAGTCATGGATGAATCATAACTATCTACATACGGATAAAGGTGAGGGGATTGGGCACTACGGTGGCATAAAAACTTACTATAAGCCATGTAAGAGGTGTACACAAGTAATCCAAGAAGACAAATATGTATTTTAAACACTTGGGGATCCTATGGAAACTAGGGTTTGGCCAATGTCAAGTTCACCAAATGATTTAATGTAAATGGTTAATTCAGAGCAGGGTAGTAACCGATGGTAGATTCCTAATTAACTAGTTTCCAAGGCTAATTGTAGCGATATTGGGAATAATCATTAAAAAATATAAACAATGATAACCACTAAAACAAAGCACTAGCAATGAGGATAAGATGAATTAGTTGATATTATAGTTCTTGTGTTGATTTAGGTTGGTATGTTACTTGAAGATGGCCGGAAATGATTTTATCTGATTTTTTCTGTAATTATGCCCTGTGGAAGTTCCTGGACTAAAGTGGATTAGATGGGCTGAAGTGTACCCCCATTATGGCCCTTTCCATACACTTAATTCCCTCTTTTTTCATTCAAATCCAATTCATGTGTGGAATTCTTTTATGATTCTTGATTTGCACTTTTTTCACTCTGACTTTGATTAAAACCATGATCTTCACACCTAATCCTGCAAAATAAACCCTTGCTACCCTGAAAAGTACTCAAGAACACATTACCATGCTTGAGTCAGACTAACCTTAGCAGTTACCTCGTTTTGATTGCATAGATCACTACACTACATTTCATACTCTATGTAAATCTAGTGTGTGTGTGTGTGTGTGTGTGTGTGTGTGTGTGTGTGTGTGTGTGTGTGTGTGTGTGTGTGTGTGTGTGTGTGTTTGTAATCGTGTCCCATTGAAGCTAGGTTTTCCCTTTACATGTTGCATTAAATAACGGGATAAAATAATTTTCCCCAATGTAGATGCGTGGTAGGATCTTAGAATAAAGCCCTTCCTATGTTGTGATATTGTAGTCCAAATTTAGTCTTTAATGTGTTCATTTTCTCAAAGTATGATAGTAGATAGTAATATTTGTCTCCTTAATTCTCTTAGAAAGCCAAGTATATATATGATTTTATTTTCTCAAATTTTGAAACAAGTAACACAAAAGGCCGACCCCAAGTAAAAAATTCAAATAAGAAACGTACGATGAAAAATCCCAATGAAAAAGACTTGGAGGAAAAAAAAGTGGGACCAAAGCATATGGAATGACCCATAGCATATGGGCACTATGTCCCATTCCGTACATTTTCATCTGAAAATATTGGAAAATATAAGAATCAAGACATGATGACATGGATCCCTGTGACACGACCAAAAATAGGGGGAAATTCCGAAAAACCATGAGTCACAATTGAATAAATAAAAAGCAATGGGAAACAAATACTTGTGTCACTAATGTCTAATCTTCTTGTTCGGAAATCATGTATATAATAGCATGCATAAATTATAATGTAAGTACGTGCATATTTTAGAGTCTATCAAAACCTTTTAGAGTGATAATGAACCAGTCCATCTCCCTTCACAACAATATGCAATGAATAAATTTAATTGTTAGCAGAAAACTAACAAAGGAAGGACATTTGGTCATACTAGTCATACGAAAATTTGAGATCGCTCTCATCTTTAATGATATGTGGTTTAACATTTTTTATGGAGAAAAGAAACTAGTGGAGCCAGTAAAAAATGTAGAATCACAAATATGGAAGAAAAATAATTATAATACATTGACCTTGATGAGAGCCTCATTGGATGGAATTTTTTTATCACATACAAGGGTGAAACACAGTTTGGGGACCACTAAACAAACTTAGGGATTTGTATGATTCTCGTTCAAAATACAATTGCAACTAAAAGTGTTCAATATTAAGCAGAAAAATGGTGGTGTAATGAGCGAGTCTTGTATAAATAATTCATGTTATCAAACATAATGTTGAATTTTCTAGTGCCCAAATTGATTTATATATGACTAATTTCATAAAATTATCTTTTTCCAACATATTTAGAGTCCTTCCAAATAATTAATTAGTTGAAATGACCACATTTGATCAGGTAGTTGATAAGAAAACAAAAAGAGAAAAGGCCTTTAAAAGAAAGATTGAAATCTTGAGAAAAATTATGTGTTATGCTCATAAAAATGGAAATTATTCCAATAAGGATTTCTCTTTGAGTGACAAAGGAAAGGGAAGATATAGTGGGCGAGGAAAAAGAAATGGAAAAAATAATGGTCAATAAAAGGAGAAGTAAAATTACAAGCAACACATGTTTTGCAAACATTTTGGCTAAAAAGGGAGTCCATGAATGTAAAATGTATTGGGACAAAATTGAGGCATATTAGAAACAAAAAGAAGAAGACCAAAAAAAAATCCTTAAAATTGGATTCTACTCAGATCACAAGTGAAGATATGTTTTTCATGTCAGACGAAGTCAATAATGCCATAGAAAATACAACCTAGTTTAATGTTTAGGTCCTAAACATTGGTGTTATACAACACACGAATTTCCAAAAGGAATTATTTAAGGAGTATCGTGAAAAAAATTTAGTCAAGTATACTTTGTAAATATTACAAGTTTGCGAATAGAAGAAAAAGTAAAAAAATGACTCAATTCACTAAGTCTTCTAGATTTTCTCCTCAAAAATGTCTTATGTCTTTCTCAACTGAAGAGAAAATTAGTGTCGCTAGTGTTAATTTTATAACAATTCCACTCCATTATTTTAGATGATGGAGTAAAACTCAAAATAAAATGTGGTAAAGTAGTTGTAATGACTAGATTTGAGGAATGAAGTTACTAAAACTTGAGGATGAGCCTTCAATTTCAAGAAAATTTGCTAATATCATAGAAGAAGGAACTTCACTAAGTCTTTTATGGCATGTTAGGTTTGGACATACCATTTATGATAGTATTCACACAATGTAAAAGAATGGATTTGTAGGTATACCAACAACCCTTCCCAATAAAATTGAAGCTTGCATATGTTGTCACCTTTCAAAATTTCCCTTCCTTTTTCAAGACAAATTTTTAAAATTTTGAAGAAGTGTCCTTTGGAAGTGTTTCAGTGAAGGGAAAAGTTCAAAAAGTTAAGAAAAATTCAGTATTTGGGGTCATTTTTAATGTTTTGCATCTAAGTCAAACATTGTTTTCCCGCGTGTCCCAAGTGCAGGCAGGCCTCCTGTTCGCTGCTTTTCCGCTTTACCCATGTTGCTTTACCCATCGACTAAATCAGCTCTGTACGTACCGCATGTCACTGCATCTAATGAACTATCTGTGCTCTCCAAACCCACTTTTTTTGCATTCTTCTTGGATCAGGTGTTTTGGCTCCACGCATCCCATGTGTCCCTACATCCCATGGACCATTTGGACCATTTTTTTTCGTCTTTTCCACATTTCACCTTTTTGAGTTGGTATAGGAGTTATTTATTTCACATTCATTGTCTTCTCTCTCCATTCATTCAAATTCATGGCTATTTAAAGGATTTTAATAATTTTTTCATTCACACACTTGCTTCATCATTCTCTCTCACTTGCGTTCTTGCAAAATAAGTCATTTCCCGCATCTATGCCTCTGTGTTTTCTCTTGTAGGGATTGTTTAAAATTGTGATACACTCAATCGAACATTGCTTCTCTCCCTATCTCTATCACAATGAATATTTAATACAAAGGGCATGAGCATCTCCCCTCATTATAAACCTTTGTGCTTGACGTCGGGGATATTAAAGCTCGACACCTCGACCTTGATGAATTTTGGAGTAGTCGTGGATGCGATAACCCTACTCCCATCACCCAATTAATCAAAGAAAATGGAATTGAATTCGTAGGGGTTTTCCCTCTCTTTTTTAGTGTGTTGATACCGTGCTCACCTTTGGGGCCTATTTCAATCCAGATTCCAAGGATATTGTTCATATCCATGGTAAAGCGGTCACGTGACTAGATTCTGATGCTATATGTGCTACCCTATGCATCCCAATGGTGGAATATGCTAATACACTCACTCTTACTCAAGCACAAACACAAACACTATTTGACCATGACAGTGATAGATACAAGACCAGGGTAGCTAAATCATGGCTGAAGAACTCTAAGAAAGGAGCATACAGACTTTCTAAGTCATTGTTCAACATTGCAGAAGAAAAGGAAGATTTTCCTTTGGAGCAGCCACAAGTTCCCATAGGGCTAGAAGATGTTTTTTTGAGTGAGGATAACAGTGAAGAGCTGAAAGAATAGGAAGAAGCCTCTGTCAACACTGTTGAGATGGAAAATAAAGGCCAAATGTCTGAGTCTCTAAGTTTGGTGGACCCTTCTTCCAGGGATATTTCTGAAGATATGTCAACTTCTCCATTGGAGACATTTGTGGTGCAAACATTGAGTGCAATTATTACACTTGCACTTGGACCTATTTCTCCTTCCACTTCTTCCTCTTCTTTTGCTTGGGTTCAACCTTTCGTTGATAGCAAGAAAAGGAAGTCTACTTATAAAATTGTGGTTCCCAAGTTTGATGGTGTGGCAGCCTTGCTTAGTACTACTCCTCCTCCTCTGGAAAAGAAAGAAAATATTACCTCAAGGCTGGTGTCAGATTCTAAGGGCCAACAATTCATGGAGATTTCAAATCCTAAGGTGGATAAAGAGGAGAAAGACCTTTTAATTTCTAACTTGGAACTCACAAGGATTCCACTTTGAGAGTCAATATCCGAAAGTGAGGTCCATAACCTCAGAGAAACTATGTCCAAATTTATTAAACATGTTGAGAAGGGTAAACAAATTGTGGAGCAATTAGAGGAACAGAACCAAGTTCTTTCAAATTTTATAAAATCCTTGTTGGCAAAGGATATTGTCATGGATCCAAATCCACTAACCACTCTTCTACCTCCCATAGTTCTCAACAAGGATGAAGTTCAGACCATAAAAAGATATTCATAAACATGCCACCTATGGAAAATCCATTGAATTACTGGTTGATGATATGATAGTGTCTGGATTGAACTTCATTGAGGAGGCCTTCAAGTCATATGAGAAGGTATCCAAATTATAGTTGAAATTCAGCAAAATCACTCAATGGCTCTGGAGAAAGAACTAAAGCTATGGTGTGAATGCATCCAAGATCTCCGCCTAATGAGTAGGACAGATGAACAGGTCTTGTTGGAAAGCAAAATATTTGATGAGGCCAAGTACAATCTGTTAACATATTGGGTTTTCAGTGTTGAGTGGAAGATCAAAGTTTTGGAGGAAGCACTGGGAGAACTGAAAAATATGTGGCAAAAAGGAGAAGCTTTTAATGCTTGTGTTATGTCTGCCTTCCAAGATATTCATTTTTGAATCCAGAATGGAGCCTCAGGTAATCACTTTTCTATACAAGAGATCAAGGCTCATTTTACGCACCTTTGTCAAGAAATATCTCTTCCTAGGGAAGAGTCAATGTCTAAAGAGAAGGATGAAGGAGGTCTGTTCCCTTCAATCAGCTATCATCAAGGCAAGCAAGGAGTTTCTTGAAAACACAGAGTTTGATAAGGATATGGAGAAGTGTCTTGATACATGGATTCATGCCACCTCTAACACCACCATCCCAAAGTGCATGGAGATAGCCGAAACATTGAAAATATTTAGACATCAGATTCTTAAGAAAATTGGACACTTTTAATCCTCCTTTGGATGTTTCTACTTCGAGATCCTAGGACACTTCTTTTAAATTTAAGTCTAAAGATTATAATGTAATATTTGATTAAAGACCATTCTAATTAATGGTATTTCTTAAATAGTATTTAGTCTCCTATATTAAAAGAAGTTGGTAGCGAATGTAATTGTTTTTGTAAAATATTTAATGGGCTCTCTATGCCATTGTTTAAAGGGGGCAGGACTCTGATACTTTTGAAATGTAAATTGAGTTGAATGTACTCAATAAAAAAGAATTTTCTTATCTCTAATCCTCGCACCGTTATCCTTTCTTTCTTGTTTAAAATTTGTGAATCGTCAGTCTTTCATGTGTTAAGAAACTTTGTGTTCTTATGATATGATTTCTAGAACTTTGTGTCTGTGAAATTATATCTGATATTGTAAATGTGAATGATTCTATTCTATATCTCTCTTTTCAAGTCCGTGTCAGGTTATATTATGTTATCTATATTACCTGGAAGTACTGTTATATTCTTCTTTTTCAGTTTTATTGTTCTTCCATTCTTGTGTATTGATAATCTATATTAGTATGGAACTTTTTAAAGTATCAGAAGTCCTCGTCAATAAAAAATATGTATATTTGTATATAGAATTTGTTGCTCGATTTCAATAAGGTAACATCTTCCATAAAGAGGAGGGTCCTGATGTCCCCTAACTGTTGATCACTCCAAAGTGCTAATTCAAAAACCAACACCTATACATATGTGATATTGACAAAAGTGGAAGGGTATTGAATGTATTTTTTTTGTGGCTAAGACATGACAATTACCATGGGGGGTGGTAAAAAGATAATATTATTTTTAAGGATTCTCCCAAGTATTGTGGTAGGAGACTCTGGTAAAGGAGTTTTTCATTGTGGATGAGGTGCTTTGGGTATAACTAGTAGAAGAACAATTTGTTCCATAAGTGTAGGTGAGGTTGGCGAATTCTGAGAATCATTTAGAGTAATAAGCTGGTCCATTATATGTAGAGTGTAGTCACATAGCATATTCTAAGGATCAATGACAACAAGCCTTTATAGCTTAGTTCTTAGTTTAACTTTTTTCCCTAAAAAGTTTCACTTTGGGCATGATGATTAAGTTGTCATAGAAGAAGCACTATGAAAGTGAAGATCAAATTAAAAAAATCTGAACTCATACGGGTGAGAAGCAAAGCCTATGAGCATGATCGATAAAATAAAGTGGGTTCACCAAAATGTTAATGTTAAAATTAGGGTTGATCTAATTAAGACCATTGCTAAAATGTTAAGTGTTAAATGTTAGTGTTATGCTATAGAATATTAAATAAACCAATCCCTAAATCATGTTGAGGATACATATTTGATCAACACACCTTCTGAAAAGAGGAATACACACAATTAGGGTTTCTAATTAGAAAGAGTGTCATTTTGTGAGGTCTAGTAATGTGACATTTACTATGAGAAAAGGTTGTGTAAATTGTCATAAATGTGTTTATAAACTATGGAGACCTGCAATTGAGCTCTGGATAAAGTTTACAATGCCATACATAATCACCCACTAGTTTCATCTTCTAGTGGTTGATTCCATCCTTTATTTTTGTGATCTGTAACTCAACTCTAGAATATGGTGCACATGTGTCTCTGGATTTGGGATCCGTGTTTGAAATATTGCAATCAACTTATGTACATGTAAAATGGTTTCTTATTTTCATAAAACCCTAACTTCCCTCTTTTAACATTAAATTTTTTTACTTTGGATTTGAGTTGTGTCACCACAATAGTGTCTACATAGAAATATTCCAAAGAGGCATCAAACAGATCTAGTTCTCCTTCCTATTGAATGTGCATAATAGTGGTTTTAGGAAATACCCTAAGAAGGCCTTTAACACTTGGTAATAATCCTTGAATTCAATTGTGATGCATGAGAGTGATCTAGGGAAATAGATGATGATGTATTCAAACTTGTAGCTTGTTGTAATGTTCTAAGGAATTGGTGCTTCAATGATTAGGGAACAAAGTCCTTCTTCGAGTGTGTGTAGACACTTTTATCACACACTTTGGGTACATTACTAGGTCATAATCACATACTCATACTTCAACTAATATCGTATGCTTCTTACAGGAGGAAAGTACAAGTTGATCACTATACTTGGCCTCTTAGGTTCCTTCCTGGTCTCCCTTTTGACCTGATGAACCTCATTGCCCAGTTTGACCCTTCATAATTCACCTTTTTTAGCTCTAAACACCAACGTGCAACCAAGACGCCAACACCTAAATGCCCTTGTCCCCTCTAGATGCCCTAGGCCTCTTTGTATTTAGCTCGCTCCTTTTTGGGTCCTTTTCTAGCCATTGGGCATCCTTATCTCTAAGGGGTTGGCCTTTTAGTGATCAGTTGCGAAATTTGAACAAGAGAAACATATAAATATAAAAGTTATGTGAAAAAATTAAAGGACCAAGCTCTAAGCATCTATACTATCACCTAAGGTTGCATCTCACAAGCATCTAAAGAGCATCATTGCATCCATTTAACACCATTGCAAGGGAGAAAGACTGGTTTTCTACATCACACTTCATAGGAGGGAAGTCTATTCTATTCCATGCACACATTTATTACATCTTTTTACATCTAGCTATCGACCCCTACTTCTATGTCATTGGCGCTAGGGCACCCTAGGAAAAAAATTACACACACAGGCACACACACAAAAAAACTACATGGGGTCTAGAATGTAATGCAACACTTAATTGTAAGTCCACTATTGTGGTCGCTAAGGTCGATTTGACCTATTCATATGCATTTTTATTTTTTAGAAATTTATGTTTTGAATAGGGTTTTTTAGGTGGATCTTCATATTTCATTTACAACAACACAAGCGACAGTGTTGTGACACCCGTGCAACAGAAATGAAGGTATTACGGAGACGTTTTGACACTGTCAAACTCATATCCCTAGATTTTATGTAATCTACAACACCTATATCACAAACCATGACACCCCATGGTGCCCCAATATCCTCCCAAGTTCCCCAGTATAGTCAGATCTTCAATTTTTTCCCTTCTCAAAGTCACTTAGTCACAGCTTTCCCAGTCTGCACAACAGGTTGCTTCAGTCCAGCACACAGCAAAGTAAGTTAATTTAAGGTTAATACCATATCCCTCTTATTTCCTATTATTTCAATACATTCAAATAATCAAATAAAATTATTTAAATCTATCATGTTGATTTAGCATTTTGTTTCTATTTAGATTAACTCATAAAATAAGAAAAGTTTATATTTCTCTATTTTAGTTAATCATTTTGGTGAACCCAAAATTTTAAACATTTTTCTTTTGGATCCTTTTTAATACTTTAGTGGATAAGAATAGTTATTTTTTTCTCCCATCATGTATCATTTTAGTGGAAATCCTATCTATGATGAGGCTACCATAGTTGAGCTTAAGGCCTTATATAGTAACCCTATGATTTTACCTGACGATACTCAACAATCCCTTTTAGAAGGCCAACCAGTCTTGTCGATTCTCCTATAGGTATTTGTCTTGTTTATGATCCTAGTTCTTTCACTCATTGTAAGTCGTGCCATCTGGTTATATATGGTCCTTCTTCTGATATGCCACCGAATACTTTAGATGATTTTATCATTGATTACTTATTAGGCATTGATCCACACTCAAGTGCACCTCATACCTCTTTTCCCTCTGCTCCAACTATTATTATATCTACTCCTATGTGTTCTATTTCTTCTGATAGTCCTCCTCACATATCTCATTCAATCATGCATTATCATTGATATTACATCAATGACCCTTTTAATCTTCTTGATGACCACAACATTACTTCTAGGACCCCATCTCAGGGGTCTTCTTCTTTCTATATCGCTGCGTGTGACTCTCCTATCTCATTGGTGTCCTCTCTTGAGGTTTCATCTAGTATTATGCATGATTCACATCCTGTTGTTTCTTCTTCTCCTTCTATTCCCACATCCTCTTTAGCTCCTACAGCATCTTCACATATATAGGTTTCTTCCTTGATCACTACCCCTACTAGGGATTGTGTTGATACTAGCCATCATATAGCTCCTACATCATCATCTACCATAGCTCCTTCAGCATCTAACTCTAATATATCACTTCTTGATATCCATATGATCACTCATAATGGAAAACATCAACCACTTAATACATTATTTCCATCTTCTACCATCCCCTCACAGGATATTCTATCTCTCATGCATGTTGTAGGCCAATTCCAATCCAAAGTTCATACTCTTACTCTATAAAGTAGAGCCTATTATGCCTCTATTGACAACAATTCTTTTCATGGAAATCATGTTCCTAAAAAAATTCATAATTTTTCCTTCCCTAAATATTTTTTCATGCCTACTTTCACATGTTTTGATGGTACTATTAATCCTCATGCTCATAACCTACACTACCGCACACTTATGGCCAATTACTTTAATGATCATTTCCTACTTAAGGCCTTTCTCTATAGTCTTACTGACAAGGCACTACAATAGTACACCCACTTACCCTCTGGGTCCATTATCACTTTCTATGATATGGAGGATGCTTTCCTCCATCATTTCATTCTCAATAATGGCCCTAGAGTCACTTATGACCACATTCCTACTTTACATAAAGGTTCCTTTGAACCTATCCAAGACTATATCTTTTGATTCAATGCTTGTATACAACAACTCGTCTTCCAACCTAATGACTTAGAAAAATAGTTCATCTTCTGTCATGGTCTTATTCCTCCACTTAATCAAAGGTTGCAATATGACACTTTTGATTCATTCATTCTCTTATGCTATAAATTTATCGATCTAGAAAAATACCTTCTATCCGCGCATATTGTTGAACTCGCCCATGTTCCTCAGAAAGATCCATCCCCTAATCCTCCACTGCAACCTCCAGTTGATCATCCAAAGCAATCTCCATCTCTACCTAAAGTGCATTCCAAACAAGCTCAACTCACTTCTTCGCCACCCACCAAGTTAATACTTCCACTACTCCACCCCCATCATGAGAGCCTTTTTATTTCTCTACTCATGCTCGCCCAAATGATTTTCTCCACCTATTACTCAATTAGCACTTAATTCAATTACCTTATAATCAACATTATCCCCAACATTGTGTACAATGTCAACGTGATCAACACTATTGTAACTATCACTACATCACTAGCTATTGAGAAAATTATTTCCTTTCCCTACGTGAGAGGATACAAAAATTAGTGGATTCTAACATTATCTCCTTTGAAACTTGTGAGTGGTCATTATCCCCCTCACCTTGTCAGAGTAGGTGTACTCCATTTCAATCTTCTCCATCAGGTTTTCAGTTCATTTGTCATGCTCCACCATCACACCCTCATTCTCCACCTCATCTATAATTTACACCTCCAAATTCATTACATCCACTCCATCCACATTATCCACCACTTCATATTGTTACATCGCATGGTTTTCTGCCAGTCTTTTCATACCTCATTACTATTGCACATGGCATTCCATTTTGTTCATACACTCACGCTACATCCATTCCACATGTATCCACCACCACTCGTTATCTTGGTCTTTGGTAGGTGATTCTTTTCACCTTACCCCCCGATGATGCACTTATGTACTTATGGTTCTTACACGACTGTTGAGGGATTATTTCTAATAAAATTTCATCATGTGTTTCATCATTCATCTAGTGTACTCAATCAATTCTTGATGATGTACTCTTGCTTACGCGGCTCATACTTGACTGTTGAGGGGTCTTACTTATTGTAATCTCCAAATCACTGTACCCCCCAAATGGGCTGAAGGTGAACATGACATTCGGTGTGATTGGGTAACATGGGATCACCTCTTAAGTTATGGGACTTGGGCTTGAGGTGAACCTCCAGAGAAGGCTAGCGTCCTCTTCCTAAACTAAGCACTACACTACTCCTAATGCAAGAAAAATGGATAACTAGACCTATACTAACATTTCAAGGGATTAGGGAGAGATATTTGCAAGGAAATAAAACCTATACTAGAAGTGGTGATGCACCAAGAAAGGGTTGTGCTAGAAAAAATTCTGGCTTGCCAATGAAGAGAGATGATCATGAGGAAGAATGAACATGCATTACAAACCCAATTTACATACAATAATTCACTCCTTAATAAGCACAATGACCTCTAAAACTTGCAAAAGAAACCCTAGTTGCATAGTACACCTATAAACATGAGAGAGGAAAATAGAAGCAGCAAAATCATGAAAGGACATATACATGATCATAAAACATAATTTCCATTACTTCAAGCACTTGCACAGTACATCATTACATCAGGGAAGAGGCATATGCTTCCATTTACAATTCGAGAAGAAAGGCTTGAGAGCCTATAAATTCACAACTTAGCTGGTGAAGAGAGAGGAATCTTGAAAAGTGTCTAAATCCTTTGGAAATAAGCACCCCATTTACATTTATAGCACTTGCTGAGTGGTGAGAAGAAGAAGGAGAAATCCTAGAATCTAGGCCAGAATGTAGGAAATAATTAATCACTGTTGTTGGCCATGATTTCTCATTTATTAGACCTCCACCTTTCGAGGCACCACTCAAAGAACAAAGAAAACCTGAAAATTTGGAATGAAAAAACTCTAAAAATACATCTTCTAGTGATTTCATGGCGTATATCTCTTTCTCCCATTTCCAATGACTGTAATTTCGTGAAAAATAGGAAACCAGGGAGAAAGTTATGCCTTCTTGAATGAAAGTCACTTTTTAGGGTCTCCAGGGTATTTGTGATCCATCAATTCTCTAATAATAGCTCTTGATGATTCATAAATTCAAATTTTGAAATTATCTTCATTTAATTCAAATAATATTTGAATACACTATGGCATGCCCCCTTTAATTATTCTGAATGAAAAATTATGCTTTGAGGGTCTCTTGGTGATGATTTAGAAAACAACTCGCCAGCCAACTTGTCAAACTGGCTAGCAAGGCACCTCCTTTGTTAAGTACAACAAGATACTTATCCAATCACATTTTGTTTTATTTCAAATGAGCTCGTCTACCCATCTTGTGTCACACTCGCGATCCTTGTCAGCTCGATGGTTAGGCTCCTTTTCCGGCAAGCTATCCATCCTCCACTTAACACTTTTATCCCAAACACGAAACCTTCACCGGTGACCAAAACTACATCCGTAGGCATTGTGTCCACCTTGTTCCATTTTGACTCGGTCATCTCGCCACCTCTGACTGAATCAAACTTCATATTAATTCATTAGCTTTTAATTGAATATACCACTTAACTCTCCACATGGGCCAACATCAACTCCGGTCAACTTAGACTTGAGTTTAACTTGGTGAGCTTTCCATTTATGTTTCCCCACCATATTGCGTTAGATATTCCATTTCATTGAACAGTTGGCTGCTTTGCATGTTGAAACCCATCAAAACTGACATCACCTTAACAGATTCCTTATAAAACCATTTTGTCCTTACCCAATGACCGAGCAACTCAGCATTGAATCCGGTCTCCAACGACATGTGTTTTCTGACTAACTTGGCATCATAACATGACCACTCATCAACCATCTCAGGAGTTACCTTGATACAACCTCACAATAACACGTATGTTTTGTAAAATGGATCCCAAATGACACGAGTCAGCACCCGAACATTGACTTGACACAACTCAGAAATGACTTGAACCTCTTAATTCCAAAAATTCAAAACTCCAAATTTCGGAGTTTCAGGTTTTTGGGCTTCGGGATTTTGTCGTACGTTGAACCCCAACTCACTCAATAGTCTCTGAAACACCGAAAGCCTAAAACTCTGAAACACAAAACGTTTGTTCCCACAGCTCGATCACCACTTAAATTTCCACTTTTTCAACTCACCCATGTAAATCCAACTGAAACATAACAAGAATTCTCCTGATGAATCAATCCTTTTCTATCCATTGGGCATGGAGTCATAACTGTCATACTGAAAAATGATGTTGAATCATAAAACTCCTGCAAGTGAAATACTCGTACATTGTTGCATCAAAACACATCACGGAGTTCCAAATGAAACATCTACTGAATTGGAACATTATGGAACTCTGTGGATTACTGATTCTTTTCTCCCTCTTCTAGAAATCCTACCTTTGACACACTATGCAAGAGAAACAAAAAAACACAACACACAGCAAAACTAAAAACCATACACGCTTCAAATAAAACATGCAGATTGTGTCATGCAATTATTATGCTGAAAGAAAACCTATTCCTACTCTACACTAACTAGAAGCACGGTTGAGCTAAAAAAACCCGACAACTAGTTGTGACAAATAGCTCCCTTGTCTCACAATGGGAAGCCATGCCAATGAGGTGGTAATGGACATGGTTGAGAGTGAGAGTGAAAAACTGAAAAAAAAATCTGAATTTTCCACCTAATTTTTCAAAGCATCAACTGGAAAGAGAAAGAATTTCTCTTTCAGCTAATCTGCATTTGTCTCATAGAGGCATAACACATGATCCTTGTGGTTATGAAATCCATCATCACATTCTGAAGTGAATGTGACTGGTTGCCACTGTTCGTTTGTGTTCAAAGAGGCCAAATACCTTATAGGACATGGTATGACCTTTTGAATATGCCTTCTACTCTGAACTTCAACTTTGACAAGAAATTTTATGGAAGACTCCCTTGAAAAGAATGATTGTCTATGATCTGATTTTCCTCTTGTTCCCCATTTATAAACAATTCCTCTCCCATATGAATGAATGGTACTGAATTGATTTTCTTTCCATTTCTTTTTCCTTCTTTGATAACAAGAAGTTCCTCCATGACATACATCTTCTTTGGACTTCTTACAGGCTCCAATAGAATCACTTGAAAATCCTTACAAGTGTTTGAAGAGTATTTCCCATATAGGAGTTCCAATTTCATCTGAAGACAAATTTGTTTTGTATTTTCAACCTCCCCATCCCACATGAAACCTGCAAGATCAAATTCTTAAACATGTTGTTTTTTAGGAAAATTAAGGGAAGCAAGACCTCCTTGGTTTTCTTCCACCATCACTTGTTCATCAAACAAATCTAACTCCACAATTGAGAGAAAGAAACTTTCAATAATGTTATCTTCACCCAAAGCCTCCAAATTTGACGTAGTTTCTCCAGCATGCTCCTCTCTTTCTTCATTCAATGAATGTTGTAGGAGATATAATTCTTCCAATTTGACTTTAAGAGGATAACTTGAAACTACAGGTGGTCCTTGAGTATTTCCTTGCATAGCACTAGCAAACTTGCATTGAAGGCTAAATAATGGAATAATAGAAATGGGTATTTCTATAGGCTCTTTTGCATCCAAATACTCCTCCAAATTTGACAAATAACTTGCTTCTTTGTTCTCCGACTATGCAAAGGGTTCAACCTCCCTTATGATGTTTCCTAAATTAGCAGCTGATTCTCCATGACCTTCCTCATCTTCAAACATAAAATTTTCCAGATCAAATTCATCTAAGAAAACAGAGTTTTGAAAAGATGAAGAAGGGGAAGAATTTGAAACTTCTTGCATGGTATAATCTACACTTGAAACTTCTGAGTCCATCATGAAAATAACCCCACTATGGTTAGTTGTAGCATTCGATGAGGATATTGGTAGTTATCTATAACGTTTTATAAATGTAGAAATTTCTTGACATGCCTAACAATTAGGAGCATTACACTCATAAAATTCACCTTGTACACTTGAGAGTCCTTCTTCTTCATCTTGCACATTCTCTTCTTCAACTAAATTTACAAATTTTGGGGGATCAACAGTCTCCACAAACATAGTGCCAACATGCATGCTGCACTCTGAACACATAGACTAATTTTCATCATCCTCTTGTACTTGTTTTTCAGTCTCCACCATCTGCTCTTGAATCTCAACCCTAGATGGAGGCTGAGTTAGCATAGGAACTTTCTTTACATCCAATATTACAACCCACTCCTTCATATTTTTTGAAATTTCATCCTTATTAAGATCCTTAACATTCTCCTCTTCATCTTCAGTATAATCATGTTCTTCCTGAAATGGATTTGGAACTATTAGGGGAGGGGTGGTTGGGATTCAATGACTTCCCTCACTATTTGAGATAGCAGAAAAGGTGAAGCTTCTTATTTTGGTGGCCTTTGTAAAAAATAAGGAACTTTGGAAGGGCGAGGAACAAAAATTCCATATGGATAATTAATGATGTCCCCCAACGTGTGAATGAATAGGATCATATAAGTGTTATCGCCAAATCACTGCACCCCCCGAATGGCCTGAAAGTGAACATGACATTCTGTGTGATTCAGTAACATGGGATCACCTCTCAAGTTATGGTACTTGGGCTGGAGGTGAACCTCCAGAGAAGGCCAGCTTCCTCTTCCTAAACTAAGCACTACACTACTCCTAATGCAAGAAAAATTGCTAACTAGACCTATACTAACATTTCAAGGGATTAGGGAGAGAGATTTGCTAGGAAATAAAACCTATACTAGAAGTGGCAATGCACCAAAAAAGGGTTAAGCTAGACAAAATTTTGGCTTTCCAATGAAGACAGATGATCATGAGGAAGAATAAACATGCATTACAAACCCAATTTACATACAGTAATTCACTCCTTGATAAGCACAATGACATCTAAAACTTGCAAAAGAAACCCTGGTTAAGCATTTCACCTACAAACATGAGAGAGGAAAATAGAAGCACCAAAATCATGAAAGGACATATAATTGATCACAAAACATAATTTCCATTACTTCAAGCACTTGCACAGTGCATCATTACATTAGGGAAGAGGCATATGGGGAGAATTATTCAGGAAAATGTTTGTTATGTTTCGGTTGGGTTTACATGGGCGAGTTGAAAATGTGGAAATTGGAGTGGTGATCGAACTACAGGAAGAAACATTTTGGGTTTCATGGTTCTAGGATTTTGGTATTTTGGAGAATCTTGAACAAGTTGGGGTTCAGTGTATGAGGAAATCCTGAAGCCTGAAAACCTGAAACTTCGAAATTAAGAGTTTCAGATTTTTGGGATTCGGAGGTTCAAGTCATTTTGGAGTTATGTCGAGTCAATGTTTGGGTGTTGACTCATGTCATTTGGGATTTGTTTTACAAAACATACCTGTTAGTGTGAGGTTGTATCAAGGTAACTCCTGATATGGTTGATGAGTGATCATGTTATGATGTCGTGTTAGTCAGAAAACACATGTCATTGGAGACCGGATTCAATGCCGAGTTGTTTGGTCATTGGGTAAGGACAGAACGATTTACAAGGAATCTATTGAGGTGATGTCGGGTTTGATGGGTTTTAACATGCAAAGCAGACAAATGTTCAATGAAAATGAAATATCAAACGTAATATGTAGGGGAAACTTAAATGGAAATCTCACCAAGTTAAACTCAAGTCTAAGTTGACTGGAGTTGATGTTGGGCCACGTGGAGAATTAAGTGGTGTATTCAATTAAAATATAATGACTTAATATGAAGGCCGAGTCATTCGGAGGTGGCAGGATGACTGAGTCAAAATGGAACAAGGTGGAAACAATTCCTACGGATGTAGTTTCGGTCACCAGTGAAGGTTTCGTGTTTGGGATAAAAGTGTTAAGTAGAGGATGGATAGCTCGCTGGAAAAGGAGCCCGACCATCGAGATGACAAGGATTGCAAGCATGACACAAGATGGGTAGATGATCTCATTTGAAATAAAATAAAAGGTGATCGGATAAGTAGTATCTTTCCGCACTTAACAAAGGAGGTGGCTCACTAGCCAGCTCGACGAGTTGGCTGGTGAGTTGTTTTCTAAATCATCACCAAGAGACCCTCAAAGCATAAATTTTCATCCAGAAGAATTAAAGGGGGGACGCCATAGTGTATTCAAATATTATTTGAATTAAATGAAGATAAATTCAAAATTTGAATTTATGAATCATCAAGAGCTATTATCAAAAAATTGATGGATCACAGATACCCTAGAGACCCTAAAAAGTGACTTTCGCTCAAGAAGACATAACGTTCTCCCCAATTTCCCATTTTTCACGAAATTATAGTCGTTGGAACCAGGAGAAAGAGAGATACGCCATGAAATCACCAAAAGATGAATTTTTAGAGGTTTTTCTTTCTAAATTTACAGGTTTTCTTCGTTCTTTGAGTGGTGCCTCGAAAGGTGGAGGTCCAATAAATGAGCAAACATGGCCAACAACAGTGATTAATTATTTCCTACATTCTGGCCTAGATTCTAGGATTTCTCCTTCTTCTCACCACTCAGAAAGTGCTATAAAGGTAATTGTGGTGCTTATTTCAAAAGGATTTAGAAACTTTCCAAGCTTCCTCTCTCTTCATTAGCTAACATGTGAATTTGTAGGCTCTCAAGCCTTTCTTCTCGAATTGTAAATGATAGCCTATGCCTCCTCCCTGATGTAACGATGCACTGTGAAATTTTTTGAAGTAATGGAAATTATGTTTTGTGATCAGTTATATGTCCTTTCATGATTTTGTTGCTTCTATTTTCCTCTCTCATGTTTGCAGGTGAACTGTTCAACTAGGGTTTCTTTTGCAAGTTTTGGAGGTCATTGTGCTTATCAAGGAGTGAAATATTGTATGTAAATTAGGTTTTTAATGCATGTTCATTCTTCCTCATGATCATCTCTCTTCATTGGCAAGCCGTAATTTTGTCTAGCACAACCCTTTCTTGGTGCATCACCACTTCTAGTACAGGTTTTATTTCCTCGCAAATATCTCTCTCCAATCCCTTGAAATGTTAGTATAGGTCTAGTTAGCCATTTTTATTGCATTAGGAGTAGTGTAGTGCTTAGTTTAGGAAGTGGAATCTGGCCTTCTTCGAAGGTTCACCTCGATCCCAAGTCCCACAGCTTGAGAGGTGATCCCATGTTACCCAATCACACCGGATGTCATGTTCAACTTTAGGCCATTCGGAGGGTGCAGTGATTTGGTGATAACACTTATATGATCCTATTCATTCACACGAGGGGCATCATTAATTCTCCCCCCTTTATTTTCATCACCCTATACTATTACAACTACATTACATTCTCACACATTCATTTTAATACATTTATTTCACTATCATACATTTTTTCTATTCTCACATTTATTCTACTATAATCATCCATCCAACATTTCATCCATCACATTACATAAATTCTATATATCATCATCTACAATTATAATCATCACATACAAATAGATCACGTGCTAGGATAATAACCATAGAAACATAAAACATCCATTACATCACAATGAAAAAACATTCCAACATCGATTTATCTTATATCAAAAATAAGTGTCCATACATATGTTGTTAATACAATCATCATCTCAAAAACATGTTTCATAATGAGGGGCGTAGCCCCCACATCATATACAATAACCATCATCAAACCTCATCATCACCATCACTCTCGTGTACTACGATATCCCTCCAACTCGATGTCTCTCCACCTACATGATGTTACATCTCGTGTCCCCAAAACTTCTCCACCTACCTACGCAACATAGTCATCTCGGTAATCTGCTCTGAAAATTGACGTTGCAAATCTACATAACATGCAAACACATCCTGGGCCAAGGGACCACCACTTACTTCCTCTCGGGAAATTCGAGACTCAACACGTGCCTAGTCCCTCTCGCTTATAAACACTATACATTTCACCGTTGCTATATCTACTAACTCAAAAAGATGGGTATGCTCGCGTGCGATGTCTTCAACACACCCTAGCATACCTCCACCTAGAACATCATTCGACACATTCCGCATCAATGTGTGGATCAATGTGTCTACTATCAATGACTAATACGCATCTCTTGCCAACACAACATACCACCCCACGTTAGTTATACACATACAACACAACATAGAAAACACATTAATACAATATATGCATACATGAATACTTATGCTCTGCCACCACCACTGCTATAGGGTCAGGGACACCTCCCTCTCCTCCTCCTCTCATTGGAAAATCCATAGCACCCACAAATATTGGGTATAGTCATACCCATCGATGCGTTGCCCACCACGATCGATACTCCTCGGTACACTCTACATCATCTCCCTCCACATCCGCTATCGCTGGGTCCCTCTCATCCAGCCCTAGTGGAATCAACTACTCTATTGTTGGCCTGCCCCTACCCTCCTAGGGGATCTGATGACTCTCAACCATATATATAGCTCTGGGGGCACATCCTGCGCCATACCAAATTTCCGTGACAACCTCTCCACCTGAAAAAGCTCTATCTCTCCTAGAAAGCATTCCTCTAGCCACATAGTCCTTCGAATGCATCTCAACTATGTTGCATCCTTGGGCCATCTCCCCTAATCATGATATTTCCTGTAAATAACCGACTCAGACCCCATCCTATCTATCAGTGACCTGAAAGTATCTGTATCCATCTTCCTACTGCGAATATCCACCCAACATCAAGCATATATCTCAGGTCAAGCCCACTCTCCTCGTGGCCCTGCAACTGGCCTCAATATAGCTATGTGATCATATGCCCACATGTGCAGCAGTATGGTGGCTCTTATACCTCCATCATGCTCATCTTGTGTAAATCAATACAAGTCTTTGTGTAAATGGGCTAACACACACCGTGCCCATGCATGTCTCGTCCCCTCCTCCTCTATTCACTGACATATGTTGTGCATCTTATATAAGATGCTAACACCTCCTCCCTCCACGGCTATACATGATGTAATCACCACTGCGATAAACTTCCACAAACACATAACCCTAGACTATAGTATCACATCCAAACTGATATGGGCCTCGGTAGGTACCTGAGCCCCTGCAAAATAATACCTTATCGAGCACATATCCCGCTCCATATTCATTATTGTCATCACTCGTACCATCTCCCCAATAACCAAAAGTCACAAAATATGGTATACATCTTCTAGTGTCATTGTCATCTCCCTCGTCGGTAACCAAAATTTGCATGTGTCTGCACACCATCTGTTGTACAAAGCAATCAACATGGGAATATTATGGGGCACATCCCCAATCCATGTTTTATGCCACAGGCCAGCATGGTCCATCACATCCCACTCATTATCCAAAAACCACAGTCCAAGTAATGTACTCAAGTGATGACCACCACAGAACTCCCTTGAGTGGATATCCCTCTACACAAACAGCAAGAAACAACAATCACAATGTTAGAACATCTTACACAACCAAACACACTTATTCAACATACTAAAAACACGTTTTCTACCATTATCCACTAAATCAACAAATTCTAGACTAGGATGCCCATATGCAGGACTGGGTCACCCCAGAGAAAGACACTAGTGCCTGGTTTTGGGTGCTCCAGTCCCAGGGGTCACTAGCACCCTCACCGCTCTTGTCCAGGTCCAAAATGCCGAGAAAATAAAAAACCCAAAATTTTCAAAAATTCAACTAACATGCCTATTACACCCTACATTTTTTGTAAAAATAATGCACTTACCAACTCTGCAGTCGTACGCGATGCTACAATGGTCATCACTTTCTTGAACCAGATATAGGATGCAATGGTCTCACTTGAGGTATCTTTACTCACTCTGTACACACTTTCACACTCGCACAAAAGACAAATGAAGTGATAAAATTACTTTTTCACTTTACTATTTATAGTCACTTTTTAACACTATCTTAACTATGGTCCCTACTTCGCGCTTATTACCACAACTAATATACGCTACACTATTTTTCTCATACATTGAGAATTTTTTCTCTAATTTATACCCCATTTGTGACATTCCTTTTATAATTCTGCCTACCACCACATTGTACACGTTTCATGCATATTATATCTCTTCATCGTTGTCTTCCATTCAAAATACACGTGTTTTTACCTCTTGTTATTACTTTTGGCTTAGATTCTGTTCTTTTCATTCACCCCCCTTTCACCGAAAGGGGGGAATATTAGCAGGCCCCCCTATAACCCCCCTTATGTCACCATACATTCAAACATTGCGAACCCGACACTTACCAATACATAGCACAATATTTCACCATTGATTCCCCCTAATGACCTAATCTAGGGGCAATAAATGTTTAAAAATCCTAAACATGATCACACATTTCTCTCTATCGATTCCCCCTAATGACCTAACTTGGGGGAAACAAGTGATTAAAATTCTTCTCATGCAACATTTCATAAATTTTCTATCGATTTTCCCCCTAATGACCTAATATGGGGGCAATTAGCGTAAAACCTCTCCACGAGTAGCCAATCAAAATAATTAATCAACCAATCAAAATCAATACATTCAAATCAAAAATCATGTCATTCAAATCTACAAGGGGTCTCCTATATGACCTAACTTGGGAGTTACAATCACCACTCTTTCCCAGATGACATAGTTTGGGAATTTATTCTACATTTTGCGTTTACTTCCAGATGACCTAACTTAGAAGCCATCTCTTTCATATCACGTTGACTTCTAGATGACCTAACTTGGAAGCTATCTCTTTCACTCCAAGTTGACTTTCAAATGACATAACTTGGAAGTTATCTCTTTCATATAATGTTCACTTCCCTATGACATAACTCGGAAGCTACCTCTTTCATATTGTGTTCACTTCCAGATGACCTAAATTGGAAGCTACCTCTTTCATATCGTGTTCAATTCCGAATGACCTAACTTGAAAGTCACCTCTTTCATATCACGTTCGCTTCTAGATGACCCAACTTGGAATCTTTCACATTGCGGTGACACCTGTGGAGTAGGGACAAGAGTTCCTTTCCTCTATCACTCCTATATGGGTCAACTATTTAATCAAAATCATTTGGATCTAAAAATTAAAAAAATGATCTGAGTCCATCTACAGTGGCTGGATCTTGAGGATGTAGTTAAAGTTTAGAGAATAACACAATTTTACCCCTACACTCTTCCTCTGGCAGTAGGATGCCCAAATCCTTCGATTATTCCATTCGTATACAAGAATTCTAGCTGGGAACTGATCACTCGCTACCCACTTATTTTTCATAAACCGCATTTAAAATCATCACACATTCTAGTCGTCATTTTCATCTACCGCACTTCATCACAACATTTACACTTTTTACTTTACGTTACATTGATCAACTCGTTGATCCATAGTTCGACACACTTTCATAGTTCTATTGGCGCATTTCTACTACAGATCTGTGCGTTCTTCTCCAACATGGGATTCTCTGACTCTTTCCAAGCTACCTAAATTGGAAGCTACCTCTTTCATATTGTGTTCACTTCCAGATGACCTAAATTGGAAGCTACCTCTTTCATATTGTGTTCACTTCCAGATGACCTAAATTGGAAGCTACCTCTTTCATATTGTGTTCACTTCCAGATGACCTAAATTGGAAGCTACCTCTTTCATATTGTGTTCACTTCCAGATGACCTAAATTGGAAGCTACCTCTTTCATATTGTGTTCACTTCCAGATGACCTAAATTGGAAGCTACCTCTTTCATATTGTGTTCACTTCCAGATGACCTAAATTGGAAGCTACCTCTTTCATATTGTGTTCACTTCCAGATGACCTAAATTGGAAGCTACCTCTTTCATATTGTGTTCACTTCCAGATGACCTAAATTGGAAGCTACCTCTTTCATATTGTGTTCACTTCCAGATGACCTAAATTGGAAGCTACCTCTTTCATATTGTGTTCACTTCCAGATGACCTAAATTGGAAGCTACCTCTTTCATATTGTGTTCACTTCCAGATGACCTAAATTGGAAGCTACCTCTTTCATATTGTGTTCACTTCCAGATGACCTAAATTGGAAGCTACCTCTTTCATATTGTGTTCACTTCCAGATGACCTAAATTGGAAGCTACCTCTTTCATATTGTGTTCACTTCCAGATGACCTAAATTGGAAGCTACCTCTTTCATATTGTGTTCACTTCCAGATGACCTAAATTGGAAGCTACCTCTTTCATATTGTGTTCACTTCCAGATGACCTAAATTGGAAGCTACCTCTTTCATATTGTGTTCACTTCCAGATGACCTAAATTGGAAGCTACCTCTTTCATATTGTGTTCACTTCCAGATGACCTAAATTGGAAGCTACCTCTTTCATATTGTGTTCACTTCCAGATGACCTAAATTGGAAGCTACCTCTTTCATATTGTGTTCACTTCCAGATGACCTAAATTGGAAGCTACCTCTTTCATATTGTGTTCACTTCCAGATGACCTAAATTGGAAGCTAATCACTAGTGACCCATAATTTGGTCTTGTTATCATTTGGTCAATTGTCACTGTTATCTGTCTGGCTCAGTTGTCGCTTGTCTAGATAATTTTGGGTGTCTTTTAAGGAGTCTCAGGTGTCGTAATTTTCTCAGTTGTCATCTCCAGTCCTATACGTGGGCGCCTAGGGTTGCACTAGGGTGCCTCGGGGCACCCCGGTCTGTGATTTTAGGTGCCCTAGTTTTCATAATTTTTGGTCCTAATTTATTTGTTTGAGATTGATATTTATTGTTACCCCGTGCATTCCCATAGGTTATAGTCGGTAGTTTCGGGTCACTAGTGTCAAATTTTGAACAAGAGATCCCTATATAAACATAGCATATTCACTACATTATGGGCAGACATCTTACTATCAAGGGAAGCTATCTACTAAGGCAAGGGATTGCATTTGGGCATCTTCTACATCTGCATCACACAATCATAGGGGGAAAGGGTTGTATTCTTTCTATTCCATCCACCATTTGCATTTTTACATCTAGCCATCGCCCCCTACTTATGTGTCATTGGCGCTAGGGCACCCTATTGTCAAATTTTTACCTCTTGTACAAAAATGGTGGTAAATTACACATTATAACCAAAAATTCCTTCCTGAAGCAATCCATGAAGTTGGTTCATCGAATAAGGCTGCAATTTTTTAATCTATCTTGACTTATGAGTTACTGAAGAAATCAAGTTCACACAATGAGTGTTTATTCATAATGTCAGATGGGTCAGAAACAAGGTCGTTGATAGAAATGATGAAGATTTTGCACAATTTGACAAAGATCAATTTAGGAGGTCCAAATGGCTTTGAGCTAGGGAGTTACTCAGTACATCGAAATAGCTCGGTCGGCACAAAGGAGGAATTTTTTGGAGTTTGTTTCGGAGATAACATTTTGGGTTATCGAAGGTTTTGACGTTCTATAAACTTAGGACAACGAGTTGAGGAAGTGCGAGCCAACTTCCAAAATCCGAAGTTTGAAATTCATACTTCGGGTTTTGGAGTTGACTCATTTCGGGGTTTGGGCGTGTTGCATTTTGGAGGTTTGAAGTTGAGTTTGGGTGGTTCGGATTCCGAAATCTGAAAAGGAGCTCAGTCGGACTCTGAAGTCTGAGCTCGTAGTGGAGATTGCGTTGGCAAGTAAGCTCGGTACATGGCTTGGTTCTTGCACAAGTCGGACTCACTATGGAATGTGGAGCTCTTGAATGAAGCAGTGGGATAAACGATAGGGGCTCGACATATAACCAACTCAACAAATCAACGGGCACGAGCTCGTTAGTTAAAAGAGGAGCTCAAAGGAAGAACCGAGTTTGTTGCTCGAGTTTGGAGATTGAACATCGATCTCAGATCCTGGAAAACAAGATGAGTTCGATCAGATGTTACAGGTAATGTTCGAGGCCGAGTGAGGTAAACCATGGGGAAACAAATGCATAACATTGAACGCGAAGCTTGAACCTGGAGCTTGAAGTCGGTGGAATGAGAAAGGAAATCACATACGATGGAACTCGGGCAAGTTTTGGATGCCATGGGGAGGCATAGCAGTGAATTATTTCAGAGCTCGTAGGGTATACACATGGAAATGGCTCGAACGCAGGTCAAATATATTTATCCGCAATGGCAAATTGAGATTGGCTCATTATAAACAAGCACAAAGTAGTAGTCAACTCAACTGGAAAGGAGTGGAGATCGAGCCGATGGAGAATGGTTTGGACGTGATCTCGTTGAAGTGGCATGTGCGTGCACAGTTAAGGATGAGGCGTTTAAGGTGAAAGGATAGAAATAGAGCTTTCCAAACTCATCTATGCATGGTGAGAAGCGTTAGCTAGACCACTCGGTGGCAATTAACAAGGAGCTCAATCGTTACAGATGGAATGGCTCAGTCGGGCATCACAAGTGCATGAAGGAAATCAAGGTGAAGGATTTCGTGGGATTAACCCGCATAGTTAGCAAGATCATCAGAGAAACACAGTGGGTTTGCAGTTGATGTAAGGAAAGCAAGGTGTAAGTTAGCTCGTCAATAAGCTCGGCATGGAATTAAGTGAGCGATTCGGCCAAGTTGTATCGATGCTGTGAGATGATGCTTTCATAACCTGTTTTTTGGACATCGCTTTCGGAATTTGACGGAGTGAGCTGGCTAAAATGGGAAAGGCCCGACATTTCGGAGTTTCGGGGGTTTTGGTGTTTTCAAATTTCGAGAGTCGGGGTCTTCAAAACGGTTGGATTCGCTGTGAGTGCGAGTTCAAATCGGCTCACAGGTTTCACCGGGAGTGGTGCAAGGCTCATCATCAATCACATGTCGAGTTCAAGTGGTAAGCTCACCACAATTCAATGCAATGGGAGGGCAGTTCGATTAAAATCTCGGTCAATATGTATTGAACACGTGCCCGGTAGCTAATGCAAATGTTAATAAATTAACAACTTGCCGAATAAGTGGTTGATCGTTATGCTCGGATAATGCTTAAAAAAGGGTCAAATTCATCGTTCAATGCAAAGCGTGTCGAGTGTCGAGATGATTGGGGAATTGATCTCCGAGTTGGAAGCTAACACAGTTGATGGGCTATCGTGGCGGTAAAAACTCATACGAAGAAGTTAACGTGTGTTGGGCCTTAGGCAGCGCCTAATTCAATGTGTGTAGGCGAGTTGCCAGGCCGGGTGAAATGGTGAGAGCTCGCTACCAAGTTAATAGGGTAGCTCGCCAGCCAGCTCGGCGAGCTGGTTGGCGAGCCGATCACCGAGCTATGTTATAAACCACAATACAAACACTCCCTAATGCAAAGAATGAAACCAAGGGGTCCCGCCATGGACTCTAGGAGGTTCAAAATGCATTAAAATATTATATTTTAATCAAATGGAGGAAAAACTCGAAATTTGAATTTATAATAGCATTATTAGTAGGTTGCTTAAGCACAATTCTTGGGAGGCCCTTAAAAGTGACTTTCACTCAGGAGACCACAACTTCCTCCCCGGTTGCCCATTTTTCACAAAATTACAGTCGTTGGAATTGGGAGAATGAGAGCTACATAGTGGATTCATCGAGAAATGGATTTCTGAAGCATTTGGTGTTTCACAATTGAAAGAATTATCATTCAATGAATAGTACACGAGAGGTGGAGGTGAAATTAATGAAGTAAGCATGGTTGACTTGTTTAACTATAGTCTTGCCTAGTTTTTAGGATTCCTCCTTCTTTCTCTCAACAAATCAGCAATGCTCTAAATGTAAAGGGGTGTTCATTTCTAAAAGACGGTTAGACATTTTCCAAGCTTACCCTCTCTTCACAAGCTAAGTTGTTGTGAATTTGTAGGCTCTCAAGCCTTTCTTCTTAAATTGTAATGGAAGCCTATGCCTTTCCCTTATGTAATGATACACTGTGAAAGTGCTTGAAGTAATGGAAATCATGTTTGTGATCATTATTGTCCTTACATCAATTTTCTGCTTCTATTGTCTTTCTCAAGTTTGCAAGTGAACTGTGCAACCAATGTTTCCTTCGCAAGTTTTAGAGGTCATTGTGCTTATCAAGGAATGAAGTATTGTATGTAAATTGAGTATGTGATGAATCTTTGTCCTCCTCATGATCATCTCTCTTCATTGGCAAGCCGAAATTTTGTCTAAAAAACCCTTTCTTAGTGCATCACCACTTCTAATTTAGGTTTTATTTCTTACAAATATCTCTCCCTAATCTCCTTAAAATGTTAGTATAGGTATAGGTAGTTGTTTTATTGCATTAGGAGTAGTGTCGTTCTTAGTTTAGGAAGAGGAATTTGGCCTTCTTCGGAGGTTCACCTCGAGCATGCAAGTCCCACAACTTGAGAGGTGATCCCATGTTACCCAATCACACTAAATGTCGTGTTCACTTTTAGGACATTCGAGGGGTGTAGTGATTTGGCAATAACACACCCTATGCACAAAATTACACATACACACACACATAACTAGATGGGGTCTGGAATGTAGTGTAATGCTTAGTCGTAATTCCACTATTGTGGCAGCAATGGTTAGTCTGACATATTCATATGCATTTTTATTTTTTCAGAATTGATGCTTTGACTAGGGTTTTGTAGGTGGATCTTCATATTCCATTTACAGGGACATAGAAGACAGTGTTGTGACACCCGTGTGGTAGAAACGAAGGTATTACATAAACATTGTGACACTGCCGAGCTTAGATCCTAAGATTTTTTGCAGTCTACGATGCCCAGATCACAGACCAGGGCACCCCGGGGTACCCCAATATTCCTCCCAAGCACCCCAGTATAATCAGATCTTCAGTTCCTTACCTTCTTGAATTCACTTGGTCATAACTTTCCCAGTCCGCACAACAAGTTGCTTCAGTCCAGCACATAACAAGGTAAGTTAATTTAAGGTTAGTTTCATATTCCTCTTATTTTCTATTATTTAAATACATTCAAATAATCAAATAAAATTATTTAGATCTAGAATGTTAATTTATCATTTTATTTTTATTTAGATTAAGTCATAAAATAAGAAAAGTTTATATTTCTCTATTTTTAGTTAATAAGCTAGTAATAGCATGGTGTGAGGAAATCAAAGCAGTGAAAAAGCTAGTTGGCTTATTCTAGATGTACCAGAACCCTCAAAATGAATTGTAAAGAAATTGGATACTAATAGGAAATCTAATCATTCTTAATTCACATTAAAAATTATTTTAGGAGATTCCAAGAAGCATATTTTGGCATGATTGTGCGGATGAAGATCTTTGATCCTATTGATGACTCAACTGAAGATTTTGGGAGTTACAAGGAGATTTGGAACATGATAACACTCTGATTTTGCAAATTATCTTGGTGAATGTTTTTCATGCTGTTATAACTGCTGGAATGAAAGCAAACATGTTAAGAGAAACTCTGATCTTAAAGGAATGTGTTTCTAACTTGGATTCTTGCATGCTGTGATTTATTGTTAGGACAACATTTATTGTACTTGCGTGTTTGCTGATGTGACGACAAATTGTCGTATACTTGCTAAACTCTCGTGGCTGATTGACAGCACACCTTGAATCAATTTCATTGATCCAAGTGTGCTGAGGGCTTCTGGTGATTTCAGTATTGATTTACTCTTGAGCCCTGTACTGTCAAACTTGGGACCTCGTGAGGCAAGAAACGCCTGGACACGGGTGGCCTTGACACGTGATCCAAAGGACTGAACGTCCTGCACAACATAGATATGGGGTTAGTTGAGAGGTTGGGTTAGGAGTTGATTAGTGTTAGTGGTTAGTATGAATTAAAAACCCTAAACTAATCCTAAGTCCTAACATGCATCCTACACTACTATCCTAAGTGGATTTTTAAATTCAAAAAAAAAAGGGGGAAAATAAACCTAAGGCTAAACTAAGACCTAGGTTGATCACTTTATGCAACCTAAACTAATCCTAATCTAAAAGGGCGCGTAGACCCTTGGAAGGAGAGGATAAGGATGAAGGAAGGGCATTCATTAGCATTTAATTGGTAAGTCCATACGTGGACAGCGCCAGTTTTGGCGGGACAGGTAGGAAATAGAGGCATCTATTTGGAGATAGAGCCAAATTCAGTTTTGCATGGGAAATTTGAAATTTAGAGTTCGCCAACTCAAGTGGCAGTGGCGTGGAAAGCTAGGAAAAGGCAGAGCCTTAATTGCATTGATTGTTCTTGGTCCTCGCGACCAGCTCACCTTGGAAAGTGTATGAGGGAATTCGGATTTTCATTTTGTTGATTCGAGCTTTTTGCAAAGTTGCTCTGCATTTGGTTTTTCTGGTCTGGTTCAGTCGACCCAGCTCTTGGAATTTGACACTGTTCTTGGAGATTTTAAGGCTGTTACTGAGCTTGAGGAAGAAAGGAGTGTTGGGAAGTTTGTGTTGTCGCTGTGGAAGGAATAACGTGGCAAACGAAGCCTTCTTTGAGTTCTGGAAAAGAGATCACAGGCATGTTAAGCCCTTCTCTTTAAAAACTCTTGCTTTGTTTAAGTGTCTCATTAAAACAACCCTGCTCTTGGGTTTGGATTGTGTGATTGCTGTCGAGTCGATTGATTTGGATTTCGTTGATTCTTGTTTTCTTTTTTTTGGGAAAATGATAAGAAGCTTCGCTTCTGGTTGCTAGGCTTTGATTCGTCTTTGCACGAATCGAGTTGGAACATGAATTACTGTATAATATGGTTGACAGTATGATGGATTGAAATAGATAGTTTCTTTCTCTGTTCATGTTATGTGAAATCGGGAACAGGCTGTGTGATCGTTTCCTTGTTGTGTAATTGTTTCCTTGCTGTTATGTTTGGAACTGTCCTTGCATGTAAAAAGGAAGTGGAAATACAGTCGTGTTATGTTGCTATGATTTGGGTTCGTTGACCCTTGCTGTCATTTTTGGAAATGATGGGGTAAAATCGTTTTCTTGTTATTATGATTGATCTGACCTTGCATTTTAATTGGATGGAAACACCTCCATGTTGTGCTGGCTATTGACATAATATGAAATTGTGAACTGGTTATTCTTGTAAAATAGAATGTGGAACTGTACAGGCAGTATGGGTATTTTATTGCTGTACTATTGTTTTGTTGTCATCTGAACTTGTGTTATAATTGTATCGGCTGTGCGAGTTGCAGGAGGCCGTTTCTATACTGCAGTTTTCATTGAAGGAAATAAGATCTTCTTATTTACTATCTGTTGTTCGGGATTAAAAGAAATATCATTTCTTTTCGAGCTTCATGGAATGGGTATTTCACTGTTTAAGTTTTATATCTTGAACTGGCAGACTGTGTGGGTTGTTTTCACTGCTATGAGAATGTTCTTTGCTATATGGTCTTTCGTGATATAATTGTATCGGCTGTGCGAGTTGCATGGGGTCGTTTCTATAATGAAATTTCTTTTACAAGAGGAAATGGATCTTCTCTCTTCTGCTGTGTTTGATTAGGATGAATACAACATTGGATTTTGTCTGAATATAGGAAGTTGCCTTGGAAAAAGAAATGATAACACGTTTTTGGCTGTTTCTTTCCTTTTCTTGCTGAGAGAAATAAAACTTTTCTTTTCCATCTGCTGTTCCGGGATTAGAAGGAAATAGCATTTTGCATTTTAAAGGAATTGGCATCAGAGTTTTATCTGAGTATTGCGAACTCGATTAGACGGATATGCTAGTAATATAATTATTGCTGTGTTTCTTCTTTTATGTGAATTGACGAATACAAATGAGTATTCGTGGGAGCTAGAAAAGAAATAGCTTTCCTTCTGAATGTATAATGAATAAACGGTGATCTTGCTAAGAAAGTATGATGATTAGTTGTGTTTATTGATGCTGATCGGTCTTTTGAGATTGGACTGTTTTGGTGATTACGACTTAGTCTTGAATTGCTGAGCAAAGGAATACATGCATAGAAATTTTGTCTCGCTATGAGGAGGGGTTGTCTTGACTGTACTAGATCCATGTATTGACACCCTGTACAGCTTATTCTGATGAAGGTAATGACATCTGATTTTGCATTTTGGAGTTCTGCATACTATTATGAACTTGAAATATGGAAATGGATGATGAATTCTTCCCTGTTTTCATTAAGGCTGATTATGAATGAGACTACTCTACTGCTGAAAAGTGAATTCTGAAAGGATTTTGTAAGTTTCACTCTGAACTGTTATCTTGGTTTATGTTTCGTTTGGATTCCATTTTTAGAACAGTCATATGGAAAGAAATAGAGATATGGATGAATGACTTGGAAAAATAACCTTTTCTTCCTTCATTCAATAGGAAAGCTGTAATTCGTGAATAATGAATTTTGTAGTGCTTAGATAGGAACCACTATCTGCATTGCTGTTCGCTTTCTTGTCTGTGCTTGATTGCTTGGATTCTAATATGATGCATGAACTGAAAGGAAAGTAAAGAGGTTTACATTTCAGTTGGTTTCATCCTTGCATTTATTATTAATGAAAGGCGTGGAAAAGATAACAGTGTGTTATATCAGCAGTAAGCTATTTATATTTTTAACTGTGCAAATATTGTGAATTAAGATTTGTAACGGTTAAGTGGAAACGGGACAGCAGTTCTTTGGCTGGTTATGATGATATTTTGATAGTTCAGTTGTTATGCTGATCTTTCTTTTGTGCCTATTTCGTGATTGTTGTTTTACTGTCGTTTCATAAAAGCAGGGTTCTTTTATTGAGACAGTTAGTTGAAGCACCTTATTTTAAGGATAAGTGCTTAATATGCTCAGTTCATTGAACTGACCCGTGTAATTCATTTTACAGATGGAATTTGATTAGAATGAAGACTTGGTTGTTTTCTGATGCTTCTTGATTTGTTGATGATGTATTGTAATTGTCGCTTTTATTCCTCTTTGAGGAATTGTGAAAAGAAGAAAGTATATTCTTCTATCTATGAGTTGTATGGATGATTTATGTAAACCATGCCCAATCAGCTGGATTGGCAAATGTACGGATTAGGACATGAAATATTGAATACAATTACATGTGTGATATTTTAAATGTTTATATCAGTTTGAATTGTTATCTAAATTGGAAATATAATGTTATTTCTTGATTGGATTTGTTTAATTATCCTTGGATGGATGTTAAATGGAAACTGATATCTATTCTTACCTAAATGCAACTTTTAAGTTGAAAAATGCAATTAATTCATACTTGGGTAAAGATGAATTTTTAATTGACATTAAACAGGATTAGGAAGAATATGATTCCATAATCGAAAGGTATTCAGGATTAGCTTAGGAGCTAAGGAATATCAATCAACTTTGGAATAATCGAACTTCGCTTTCGAACTCCACTAATGATCTCGTATGCTGAATTCAGGATAAAGGATATACGATAAGTATATCCAAAACTAATGGACCTTAACCATATAACGTTAAGGAGAACAAATGAATACATTTCTTGGAAATTAGACCTAGTTTAAATGATGTCTAATAAGTTAGAATTCTGAATTTAGTTGCAGTTGGAAAATCTTGGCTAAGTTTAATAGGTTAAACTTATCACGTCCGTCGGTACGGACTGCTTAATCCAATGATTAAGAAGAGAACCAAGTAGGGAAATGCAGCCCTTCGACACGAAGGAGAAGATGCATTGCAAGATAATGGACGGACTTAGTCCCTCTTAGCCCTATACAACTGTAACGGAAACGAGGATCAAGGGATCAGCGTGGATGCTGAAAGTTGATTTTAATTATTAAAATCGTATCCTAAGCACTTGAGCAGGATGTGTATTCTCGATGGGGAAATTCTGTAGGACATTGGCATACGCCAGCTACAGCAAGGTGTCTCCATGAAGACGGGGTCTTCATGACGACACACTGTTGCAGCTGACATATTGCAATGCCCTCCTGAATTAAAACATCAAGAATACATAGGCTGAATGTGTAATTGTGGACAGGGGATAGGAGTATGATCTGGTATACGGAGTGACTCCGGAATACTAAAGATAACTAGACACACGGGGTCATGGGGAAACGACACCGTAGGTCTGCGTATCTTTAGTTACCGGGAGTGCCTTCCTATATTCGTTCATATTACTAACTGTAATTGGAAGTTTAAACTGACCTTAAACGAAGAGGACTGGTAGGAACCAGGAAAGACCATTCTAGATAACAGGTGAAGTGAAGTGAAGGACGTATTCCGTTGATGTGTATAACATCCAGGAATATGATCATGCAAAGCATGTGAAAATCTTTGGCCAAAGTATCGCAATTGCTGGTTGCGTTGTCCTTATCACTTAATTTAAGATGCAGGATGTCAGATGAATATCAGTAACAGATATTCAGATAGGCTTCTTAAATGGATCACTTCGATAACCGGAAACGGTTATGAGAATAGGTATATATAATATACCATGCATAAACGAACATGAAGGATCGGTTGTTGCCGAGTCATGAACATGAAGGATCGGTTTTTGCCGAGTCATGAAATGAAGGATCGTTGAAACTCCGAGCCATGAAAATGGAAGATCGGCAGTTCCTCGAGTCATTTACAGCAGCATATAGAATCTGTTATAAGATTGAATGGCATTGAATGTGTGTTCCATATTGTAAATATGCGAACAGGGAACATTCATTTTAAAAAAAGAAATTGTGTGATCCAAACTGTGTTGTTTGGGCAGAGAACAATTGTTAAAACTTGAACGTGTGTTTGAATTTTATAATTCATAACAGAGAACGTTATATATAATAAAAAAAAAAATTCCCTTGTTCTGGTATTTTAAAATGGGGAAAGTGTGCCACCATGGAGGAGGGAGAGTTTTTCGTCACTTAAAACATAACATGGAGTGTTAAGAGCATATTTTCACCTCTCTCAAATATGGCCCCCTTTCTCATGATGAGGCTAACCCATGGCACATTTTTAAACACGTGTTGTCCCTTTTTCCCATTTACAAATGTGGTAAGGTACATGAGGGGGTCTAAGATCTATTTAGTAAGTATGGCCACCACATGGAGAGGAGAAATTTCGTCACTTAAAGTCACAACATGGGGTGTTAGGTTGGTGTTTCCAACTCTCCAACTTGCATTTTTTTACCCTCTCTTTATGATGCCTACACTCATGGAACATTTTAACACCCTTGATGTCCTTTTTTCCCTTACTAAATATGGTAAGGGACATGGGGACATCTGAGACCCATTTAGTAACTTTTAACCCATGCTCTCATCTCATCTAATCTAGGATAAGAAATGTAAGTTGAGGAGTGAGTTAGCTAGGAGGGGTGAGTATGATAATCATGATTAGCCATTTTTGAATCATTTTTCATATTTTATTTACATCCATTTATGTTGGTATGTTTTTATGCTACCAATGTTTTTAGGAAACTCCATTGTTATACCACACTTTTTCTCATATCTCCTTGATCCTCACTCTATTTTCCTTGATATTTGGTGTGTAGATTGCATTCCTGAACACCTTTGTGATGAAAAATACCTCTTAATAGCATATCTTTGAATATTCCATAAGAAAATATTCCTTTTCAAATCCCAAGAGTTCGTGTTATTGAAAACACCTGAAAATTGGAGCATGAAATCACATAATAGAACATAATCTAACAAAATCAATTTCAGCTCAAATGGACACTTGAAAGACACACTTATCTTTTTAGTAATTTGGCACCATAGCCATACTAAAAATAGTAAGTTTTGAAGAAAAAGAAATAACAAGTTTGAAACCTTTTTGCAATTTCCTAAGACCGGAACTCAACAGACTGCAAAAAATTGAAAATTGGGAAATTTTGATAAAAAAAAGAAACTGGGGGTTAGCTGTGAGTCGTGACTTAATAAAAATAGTAAGTATCCAAATCAAGTTCAAATTTCACACACAATTCCATCCCCCCATTTGTATCCTTAGTGTGGAGTGGTGAAATCATCTTCTCTTTCCCTAATTTCATAAATGCTTAAGAAATATGTGAGATCAAAGAAAGGAACCATAGTTGATGAAGATGTAGGTTCATCTCATTTAGGAATGAGAAAGAGGGTGTATGGTGATGATATTAAATTACATAATTTTGTTAACATATACAACAGTTATAAGGTTGAGGAACATCCTCTGGAACAACTTGAACTAGGTGAGATTGTTCCTCCTCAGTCTCCTAACCATCTGGTATATCTAGGTGTTCCTACTAAAGCACTCGAATCAGCCCATCTCATTCAAGCTTTGGTCCCTTACTAAGTACCTAAGATGTCTAGTTTCATTTCCACACCTACTGATCATTTTTCATGGGTAAATGACTTTCTTGGAGAGGAGTCGAGAATAGTGCAACAGACAGTAGCACCCAACTTCGAGGTCATCTCGAAATACATGATGACCAAGAGGGGAAAGAAAGTACACAAATATTCATGTTTATACATCGTGGCATCCAAAGATCAATTTATGGAGGTGGAACATCCAAAGGTAAATATGCTCATGAAATAAATGACACCCAATGTTTATGTAATGATGAAGGTATATTTGGTTCAAGCTATCCATGAGGGTGATACTCACTTGTTCATGGAGTCTTCAACTCAGATTCTTGCACATAATGAATAATACAGATGAACAATTGAGTAATTGGAGGAACATGTAAAAACTCTCAGTGCTTACATCCAACCTTTCCTGGATCCCAGTTTAAAACCTCCTCTTGTTGTAGAAGTAATTCCTCCAATCAATGTCTTTGACCCTGAAGTGATCAAGAAACCAAAAGGGTATATGATGCATGGGAAGGCTAATGAGAGATGGATTGAGAAGATCATCAAGAAAGGAAGGAAATTGTTTCCAGAGGTCCTCTCTCTAATCAATTATATTTTTTCCACTTTGTCAAAAGTGAAGAAAGTGAGGGAGGAGATTGAAAAATAGAAGATACATTTTGATGAGGTGTTCCCACTTGTATCCGAGATGAGCTCCTTCGACTCTCACACCCTCGTGAGAAAAATGTGTTTACATCAGTTGCTGACATTTTTTCCCTATTTTAGGTCTGCATAATGGATGTTAGATACAGTATGGTCAAAAATGTAATCTCCAAACATGACTCTAGTGGAAAAAATGCTTTCAATAATTTGAATGAGGTTTGTAACTGTGTTCATAAACTTGAGTTCCCATCCACTCATCAAAAATTCATGATCAGAAGAAATCATTGTTTCCATCTAGGATTTGGTCAAAAAAGAGACAGATGATCCTCTTTCCTTTAATGAAGATACCTTATAGTCCCTTTTCATCATTAAAGGATATATTTCTGACATTGCAAGAGATCACAAAGAATGGTCTAATCAGTGCAGGAATATCAATGATGCTTCAAATTCATAGATCAAGTTTTTGAGTTGTTTTTTCATTCCTGAAGAAGACAATGTAGCACCTGTGGTAGCTCAGTTCAGGAAGGAATTCAAAGGAAGAGATTTCATTCTTGAAACTCTCCCTCAAAGATCATGAATCAACAAGTTGTCCATCATTTAGGGTTTCATTTTCATTAGAGAAGTCAACTCCTTTTTCTTCTCCCTCTTTCTTTCCCCCCCCCCTTTCCAATTCTTCATTTTATGCAATCATGGCATTTCATCTTATTCACTTAAGTGACTCTCTAATGTTACATTGTCAAAGTTCCTTTCGATTCATAAAAAGGGGACTTATTTACTCACTTCCTAGGAAAATAAAAAGTCACAAGTGTAATAAGAACTCAAAAAGTCATGCGGGGGTAGATGAAGAGGAAATCTGCAATGTTATAAATTAGGATGGCTTCTCCATTTCAAAAGAGCTCGAATGTTAGTTTCTCTGTAGAAATTATGGATTGTTGTAGGTTGTTAATATTTGTATCACCACTACACAAGAAATAAGATCTGTTTTTCTTCCATTTCCTTTTCTTGTGCTTTCCTTTATTCTCTCTCTATTCTGTAACTTTGCAACCATGGTGATCTTAAATAACCAAGAAGGAATTTTCTCCTTGATTGATGAATCTATAGAATTGTGTGTCTATAGTTTGTAAGTTTTATTAATTTCTTACATTGTTTCTTTCCTCCAATTGAATGTGGACCTACTCTAGTTATTGTGTGTGAACTCTACTAGTGCCTACTCACAACAATAACTCTCTCTTTCCTAATTTATCTCTTTTATCCCTCCTCACTGCAAATTCCTCACTTGTATCTCATACAAGAACTTTTCCACAAGTTCAATGAAGTGTTGCTATGTGATCCCCGACCTATTTGGCCACCCCACATAATTAGGATAGTTTACATTCAATAATGGGAGCCTCCCACACTGAAGAAGGATGGGCTTAGCCCCGTGACTGTTGGTGGAAACACATAATTTACAACATGAAAAAGTATTTCACCAACAGTTTTTGGTGACTCCACTAGGGAGAGATCTACTCTCGTGCACCCATAAAAATATCTAAAAATTTAAAAAATAGTACATATTTCTAAAGCCAAAAAAATAAAATCGAGTTTCAAATAAAAATTAGAGTTTGAAGGAGGTTTTATCAAGGAATGAATCTAGATGTCACGTTCATTTCCCACATCTCAATGAAAAAATTTCAAGATTTGTGTTCAACACCAATGAGTGACAACAACCATGAAGAAGAATTTGGCCACCTTGATCTGCATATTTATTATTATCCATCATTCTAGAACATCTCTTGTAAAAGGAAATATTCTGTTGCAACGAAGAGATATCTCACTTCAAACAAAAATTTGCAATCAACCAAGGAAAATAAGGTTAGCGGTATTTCTGCAGTAGTCATGGAAAGATTGTCTAGAATGAAGAAAATTATTGTTTATGAAGAACCTATCATCAAATTGTGGTGGATTCAATTCAAGTGAACTAATGCTAAAGGAAAGAAAATGGGACTTGCACCCACTGATGATCACAAATCCAAACACTTAATGATGAAGATGCAAAAGAGATACAAAATTCTATATCAAATGAATGAAGATGAAGAATCTCCCAAAGGTAATATTATTAACTCCATGTAGCTGATTAGGAAACTCAAAACATTGTATTTTGTCTCCCTTCCTCTAAATGATTTTCTTGCATATGAGGATGAGGAAATGACAGTCTTGAAAAGAGAGTACGTGCAATTAATGTTGAGCATTACAGAAGGAAATTCGGATCCCCAAATCAGCCTTGAAATTATGAATTATGTTGAGGCTATGCAAGAAATCTATGAAGAGCTTGAAGCACTCCGTAGCAAGGAGGAAGAAGAGGCTCATCCTTCGAAAGAAGATCTTGATGATTGCCCATATTATAATGTGTTTATCCCTAAAATATTCTTGTGCACCTCTAATGAATGCCCTATCCTTTAACCTTCTAATGAGAATCAGATCAACACCTTGGAGAATGATGAAGAAAGCAGGATATTTGAACCTCCATTCATCAATTCATTTTGGCATGAGGTGCAACCCATCAAAGAAACAATGGATACGAGAGATGAAGATTCTTCTTCTATGACAGATGATCCAGTGATTTCTAAGGACTCCACCAACCATGAGGATTTTCAAGAAACCAATCCTCCATCCCAAAATTATATTCTTCAAGAGGATTACTTTGAGGTAATCATGGATGATTTTCTTTCCAATTTTGAATCTTCACTTGATGCACAGATTCACAATGATGAAATGGAAAAAATAAAAGACTCTAATTTTCCTCTTCAAACAATCATAGATGAACAAATGAGAGAGTTTGTTTTCCTTCTTGAAACCAAGGTGGATGAGAGAATTTAACATGACCTCTCCGAGGAGTTGATTTCACCATCTTGATCAAAAGAGTGTAATGTTGATCACCATAGCACGTATGGAGCCTTTCCTTCTCTTTGTGAAGAATAATTTTCTATAGGAGGTGTTCAAGGTAAAAGAGTGAATGTTCCTCATGTTGTAACATTGTATTCTTCCTCATATCATGAATATGATTCAATGCATTTTGAATTAAAAGCTTCACCCTTCCCGAGTAGGCACGGATATCTTCTTTATGTCTGAAAATGATAAAGACAAGGTAATCCCAAGCTTACAATAAGGTATTCATGGATGGAAAGAAGCATGTATCATGAGGAGAAGAATTTTTCAAATGAATTTTGGCTATGTGTAGATTATATCTCCAGCCACCTCCTCGAGGCTCTATTTGAAGACTCTTCAAATGAAAATGAAAGTAACTACATGGAAGCTTTGAAGGAGGATTTTGTGAAAAATATCTTGAAGATTTTGGAAGAGATTGAAGACCCTCAACTGAGTCTCGAGATCTTGACCTGTGCCATGGCTATAAAAGATAAGTACGGTTTCAGTCATAATCCTTCTTGTGATGCAAAAATATTCAATAATGAAATAAAGCAAATGGATGAGTTTAATGTTCTTGTTGAAGCATTGGCGAATGAACATGAAAATGAAGGTGAATCTTCTCATTTCCCATTTTGTAAATTAGATTGCATCCATGATGAACCGAAAGGAAAGGAAATTCTTGGATCTCCTACAAAAAGCGCCCTTGCCATGGGAAGTGATATCAGAATCATTGATGAGTTGATAAGCACCTAGAAAAATCAGCTGGAACCTAAAAATACATTTACCTTGGAGGTTGTACCTAAGTATAAATCAACGTTTGACCATCCAAAAGAAGAAGACAATATTTCTTTTGACTCCTAGCCCACTTCCTCCAAACACATTGAAAATCTTGATGCGTGGAGAAAACCAATGGAAATTGAATATGATGCTTTGGTCAAAAATGTAACTTGGAAGCTATTTTATCCTCCTATCAATTGTAAAGCAATTGGTCATAAGTGGGTATTCCGTAATAAATACAAAGCAAATGGATCACTTGAGAAATACAAAGAAAGGTTGGTCAAAAGGTATTTTTTCAAAAGGAAGAGATAGACTATAATGATACCTTTGCACCAATAGTGAAATGGACTAATATTTGAATATTATTGGCTTTACTAGCACAGAACAAATGGAAAGTTCATTAGATGGATGTAACAACTACTTTTATGAATTTTTATCTTAATGAAATTATATACATGTCTCATATAGAAATATTTGCAGTTGACTACCAAGAGCACAAAGTGTGCAAGTTCGAGAAATCATTATATGGGTTGAAACAAACCCCCAATGCATAGTATGAAAATTTCATTGAGAACCTCTTGAACATAAAATTTTAGTGTTTAAATTTTAAGATGCAACTCATTTATCAAAACCATTAACAAAATAGTTTTATTTCTAATTACATATGTGGATGATCTGGTCCTCACAAGAAATGATGAAAGACACTTACAAAAAACAAAGTAAAATTGATGAAAGGATTTGATATGGTAGATTTATGATACCTTCATTACTATTTGGGTACTGAAGTGATTCCAAAATCCAAATACATCTTTATCACACGGAATAAATATATTGGTGAAATTCTAAGAAAATTTAGAATGAAAAACTGCAAACCACTCAGGGTGCCCATGGAACAAAATTTGAAGTTGACATTAGATGATACTTAAGAGTTCATAGGTGCAACTGAGTATAGACATTTGATTGGAAGTCTAGTCTATGTAACCACAACTATACTAAACATTTAATTTTCCTTCATTGTTCTTTCTATATTCATATGAACTAGAGAAAGTCGCTAGGTAGCAACAAAGAGAGTGCTCTAATATCTCAAGGGAACACAAAATTTTGGGCTCAAATATGTTAGGAATTCATATTTGTTAGTGCTCCACATTAGTATGTTTGTAAATTATAATTATAGTGGTAATTATTATGGTTATTGTTTATATGTAAGTAAATGGTTAAAACGTATATATTTTGTTATAAAAATATATATTATGGGAATATAGTTTTAGGTTGGTTGAGATTGTTAACAACCAACACCTTTTTTATAAGATTGATTATCTCCTATATATTTGTAACCTGTGATATTCAATGTCAACGAAGCAATATTGAAGTGAAACTATTATATTGTGTGGTTATTAATCTCTGTGCATTCGGTGTCAAGTAATATTTGCATGAGATAAATATTAGTATAAGCTCTTCCAAATACTATCAATGGTATCAGAGAAGGCTTCTGATGATGGATAATTGAGAAGAATAAGGGGGCAGTTGCATTGTGCTTCACTCCTAAGATTGATAAAATAATAATTCAAAGAGAGTCCTCGTGCATCTACCTCACGTTTGGATGATCATCTAAAGATACACATTGTCGAGCCTGTTTTTCATATGATCAGAGTGCTTTATTGAAATCAGACTCGGTCTTGTTAGTATTTTCATTTCAATATTTCTGATTTCATATTGTTACAAAAGTGTTTTTATCGGCATCACATCTCCTGGGAAATCACATTTGTTTGGATATTTTACCACAGTGATTTACATCTAACTCACTCAGACACATCGCATCATGTTGTTAGTGTATGGATTGTAATTTCCAAATGGATGTGGTACAACACCAAACAAGCCCATAGATTTCTCAAAAGGATTCCAGTAATATTGACATCTATTGAAATTTGGGTTTTCCATACACTCGATAAGGTGTGTGCTTGATTGTGGTAGTGTAGGAATATAGATGCGACATTGCATTGAAATGTTGTATGTGTACATTTAAATTTGTTACAGATTCGTACATAAAAATTTGCAAATCTTATATCACGACATTTGAACTAAACATGTATACATGTATACTATTAGAATGTATTGTTTCTTTCCATATAACAAATTTTCTTTTCCTTAAGAAAAAAATGAAGTTTTTTTATCCTCAAATTGTTACCTCTTACGAGTAGTTCCCATTGGAACTCCACAAGCATTTCAATTGTGTATATTTTATTGATTTTGACTTATTTCTGCATTTGTATGTACTCCATAGGTTTGTGACTTCGCAATCATGTCGACTCCTGCAAAACGAGCCCGAAAAAGAGAGATCTACGCAAAAAACTAAAGATCACATAAATGTTGAGTGCTGACATCTTCACCTAGAGCGTGGAACAACGAAAATCTCTAATATCCGTCAACGTACATTGACCGTCCCTAACATTCCAAACTTGCCATCAAATACAACTACTATAGGATTTCCAACCAACATTATGCAAGTAACTTCCATGGAAACAATTTTGCACGACCATACCAATTCCATCCGTACAAACCCATCTTTGCTAACTACTGCCATGTCTCCCCATTTGATTCATACATATGCAGTTGTAAATCTTATATCACGACATTTGAACTAAACATGTATACATGAAGACCTTTGTACATTTGTAAAATTTATATCATAAATGGTAGCCTTTTGTGGGCAATTTTATTTTCACTAAACATGAATACATTTGATACCCCTTGAATGACAATGTTACTTTGGATACAAAATACATAATTTATGCTTTTCAAGGCATCCAAGCTTGCTTTTTTTGTTAAAAGAAAGAAGAAAATTACAAAAGCTTCGACAATAATTCGTACACACCAACAAGTCACAAGACATTATTTTCACATGAGCATTACTTTTAGGAAACTACGCACTGCAGTCGAACTGAGAGAAAGAAAAAATTGGTTAAAGGATGTGGAACACCATACTGAACCACAAAAATTTTAAAGGGGAATAGGAATGTACAAGTCTGAATTGCCATTACAGAATGAAGTCATATGAAAGTCAAATTTTCTATTAAGAATGAATTCTGAACAATCCTGCACAAATACACTTTATTATGTGTCCAGTGCTAATATTGTACATATGATACACATATAAGTGTCATCGCCATCGCTATTCGCTAGTAATTTTTTCAACGAGGGGAAGCTCCCCTCTAAATATTTTCTTGAATATAGAAAAAAATCCCTGTAACCAAATATTTGCTTTTCTAGTTTCTTAAAAAGAGAGAAAAATGATTTCCATCTCAAGAATACCTTCAGTGATGAAAATCCATTTTAAATTCAGCACCATTCTACTCATGATAGCACTTGACAATGTAATAGGGAATAAGAAATAGCTCACCATAACATATTAATCACGCCTCAAATATAGTGAATGATAATTTCTAGCATGGAAGCACAACGTCCAAAACATATAGGGGAAACATATTAATTCCTATATGTATCAAAGTCTATTGCTTAGCTTTCCACTCAGCATACTCCTGAGGAGAAAAAATTCTATATAATATTGTTCAGAATCACACTCAGAAAAGTCAATAAATACAAAGTACCATGCATCTGCCCAAAACATATATTTCAACACTCTCCAACTACTAACATATTTCATCTTTAGTGGTATTCTAGTGGGCACAATTTTTAAGTATTCTAACTGAGAGGCTAGGGTTACTGGTAACATTTTATGTTTGTCACATTAACATTGTACTTTTCTTTGATCAAGGTCCAAGTGACATTCTCTTTCATTCACATTAGGTAAATGTTTAGCAGAAAATATTTCATAATCTGCTTCTGAGTCCACTTGCTTTCAGCATGTACAATAAAATATCTTTAACGAAGTTGTCTTCAGGATTATTCATAATAATGTTGATAGCCTAATACCAAAAATAGGATATTAAGACACAATTTAGCAATTCTGTGAATTATGGCAAGAACATGTACTAACAGTAAAGAAAGATTCTAAAAGCCATCATGAATTTTGACTTTGATGTGGGAAGACTCAGGGATTAAGCATATGTCCCCCGAATTCTAGGTCTATGAGCTCTTCTTTTGACAAAACAAGTACTCTTGCACTCACACCAAAAAAGGTCTTGATGAATAATATGTAATAATTTTGAACTGAACATATTAACCTCTTGCAGTTAAACCTATGTTATGAAAATAGATGGTTGATAGTTGCTAATTCTCATAATTCCTTTTGAAAATGCAATAAGAAAAATTCTCCAGAACAAGTAAACTGGACATTGCATATATATCCATATTTATTATTCTAACAGTAAGAGATAATACATATGTGTGTTTTTGGGTTTCCTACTCCAGTTTGTAATATATGTCTAGTTTGTGGTTCAGGTGATTGAGGAGTTGCTTATGGTATCTCCAGATATTATAGCTTTCATAGATGATCAAGGAAACACACCACTACATGTAGCATCTTATAGAGGTCACTTGGGCATTGTTAAACAACTTATATCATCTTTCCCATCTCTATTAACTCCAAAAAACAATGATGGAAACAATATCTTACACATGGTTGTAGTTGGGTTTAGAGCCTCTGGTTTTAGGAGGATTGATAAGCAAATGGATCTTGTGAGGCACTTGATCTTAGATAAAAATATAGATGTTCCAAAAATCATCAGTTGCAAGAACAAAGAAGGAATAATTGCAATGCATCTTGTTGTCCTGGGAAAGGTGATTCACAAAAAACTAGTGGAACTATTATTGTCAGCACCAGGGTTAAATATCAACATTTGTGATAAACATGGTATGAGTGTTGTTGATATACTTGAATTGAACCTTGTATCTGGTATAACATCAAATCCCCTTCTTAAGCAACTTGCTTTAGCAGGTGGAAGACCAATGCACTCCGAGGATTCTTATGTGAGCAATGCCAACATTTCTTATGGAAAGATACATTGATCCGATAAAAGCCAAGGGACATCATTCAGATCTATAGATAGTAGTATATGCCCATAGTTTGAAGAGTTAGAAATTGTGGATGTATCCTTGAAGGATCTAATTGAAAGCAATGCCGGAACCAGATATTTCATAGGGAATCAAAAGAAGCTTAGTGCAGCTAACCATGCCAAACAACGGCTTGCAACTCTGACTCATATAGACCATGATCTTATATGTGCAAATACATACCACTCCAAGTTTTTTTGCACCCACGTGACATGCTTAAATAAAGGGTGGGAAGGGTGTAAAATTATTGGAAGTGGTACAGACTGGAACACATAAAACTGGGGTCAATATGGGCCTAAGGTAATTAGAATGAATTTTTTTTTTCTCATTCATGTTTAGATTTAAGGAATAATACAACTTCTATGTTTATGGTATTTATGCATTTAACTTTGATCATCCTTGATTCCTGTCTACTTGCTTTTGTGTCTATCTGTGTTTTTTGTTTGTCTATATGGCTGTGTTTTGTTTTCTTGAGTTGGCTATGTATCCTACCATGTGCATGTGTTGTTTTTAATCTAATGTTAATATAAGAAAAGACTAACACCTCAACCATAGCCACCATTACCAAGAATTAACAACATCACTAAGCACCATCAACTCCTCAAAACCAACATCCCCTTAGATGCTAACATTCATCATATACAAACAACCACCAAAACCCTAACAATGTTTAACCTTCCCACAACTACCCCCGTTCCCTAACAACAAATGTTTATGAATGGACCTAAATAGACTCTTGTCATGAGCTAATCAAAAATGGTTATCTTTATTAGTTATTTGATTCTCAACTGAGATAGTTAATCATAGCTTCTCATAGTTGGGCTAAAGACCCTTATTGACTACCTCCCATATGTTCTAAGCACTTATTGAAAGAGGCTACTACCATTCAAGATAGATGAAACCCTTCATCCATGAATGAAGGTTCTTCATATGCTTTAGTCCCATTTTTGTTAGATGCTGCATTTGTCACTCAAAAGTTTAGGTCTAGGTATAAAGGTAGAATGATCCTTATATATCCCAATAGATTAAAACATCCCTTTGCATGTTTCATAAAAGTAAAACAAGATTAGGAATGGATTTGTATGCTTTGTAAAAGGTAATTACTTTAGAAGGGTTTACTTTATACTTAGCACAGTCATGGGATTGGGGGGGTGTTTTTTCTTCAAAGGTGATTTGAAGAATAGGTAGATGTAAGCACATACTGAAGCTAATCTAGATGATATTCGTACAATTTAGGCTATTAGAAAGGGAATGAATCAATTGAATATTGATTTATTGGTTAAACTCGGAGGGATAGCTAATTAATTAATAATAATTAATTAGTTTAGATAGAATGGGTGAATGAAAACGTTAAAGGTCCGTTAATTAATTTTTTATGCACTTAATTAATTAGCATAGTGTAATTTCCAATTAATGACGATATGAGGGAAAAAGAGTGTTATTGACGGTATGTCGCTAGTTTGCAAGAAGGGCAATAATTAGCGCAATTTAAGTATTTAAATTGCTCATGCGTAATTATGGGTGTCTACACCTACCTTCTTGCTTTTCCTCCCTGGCATTTATTTTCTAACGTTTTATTTGTTTTTGATAATTCCTCTCAACCACACCCACCAACCAAGTCCCTCACTCCTACCATAACTCCTCAAAACCAACATCCCCTTTCTACTTTGTCCCTCCCAATACACCACCAAAACCCTGGGACTAAAAACCTTCCCACAACTACCTTTGAGTTCCCTACCAAATGTCTAATAATTTAGATGACTCTCAAAACTTGAGCTAATTGATTGTTTAATTTATCTTTATTAGTAATCTGATGAAAATAGCTGGGAAAGTTTGATCATAGCTTCTGATAGCCGTCAAATTTGTATTGTCCCTATTTTTTTGTTCATTGCTTATTGTTGGGTACTACCATATGGCCAATAGATGAAACCCCTTCAAATCCATGAATGAAGGTTCGTCATATGTTTAACCCAATTTTCTAGAATGCAACACGCAGAGCCTTTTCCCAATAGGGGATTTACGCCTTATGGCATGATAAATACATCTAAAATAGCTTAAACAAAATGTAGTTGTAAACTCAAATTTTGTAATGTTTTGTAGAATGAAAGATAATGAGATTATCTATTACTCAGGGATTAACTACATTTTGGAGAGAAAAGGCATCGCATATGTTTTTTCTTCTAACTCTTAAGGAGTATTCCAAATATAGTCATCTTACTTCACATACCGAAAATTTTCATGATATTTAGAGCAACATTGGCTCAGAGTGGAAATGCAAAAAGCATTTTAGAAGGAATCATGAAGAAAACTCGATTAGGATACCAACCACCGTGTAATATGTCCTCACAAATCCCTTGATCTTTGACCTTGAGGTCAACGGGGGAATGAAACAAATTCTTGAAGTCTCGCAATGAATGCATTATTGCAGTCTACAAGAGGCAGTGTGTAGTCTTCCAAACTCAATGGCACAACAACATGCAGATTAGTCTTCAATAATAGTCTTCTATGATTCATAGGCTCACAACACATGCAACACAGTCAAAAACACCGACAGAGTCCACCTTTCTGAGCTTTTACACCCTATTTATAACTGAGCATTGAAATTTCCCATCCACCGACGATTGTTAACTGGAGTTATCTGCCACTTATGATCATGCATGATTATAGGGTACATCTAAATGTTACGAGATTTATAAATATTAAAAATATGGTCCAAGCTTAACTGAATCTGCAATAAAGACCATCCCGCGGGACTAATAATAGGAAAACAAAAAACAGTAACTGGAGTTATCTACCACTTATGACTAATAATAGGAAAACAAAAAAACCAAAAGAAAAATCTGCGAAAATAGCAGGGAAAGTGTCATTTCAGCCATCAAATTTGACATAGTCCTGTGAATGTCTACAAAGCCCTTTCCCATAGGGCGAACGCCTTTGACATAATTATAATGTGTTGAGTATATTTGTCATATCACGGGTTAAGAGTCTAGTTTCATAATCTTGTTTTTGTCATCTAAGGCCAAAACTATGTGTATAGTTTGATGCCCATGATTAAATGCATGTCCATAGTATTTATATGCTATCAATTCAATATAGTTGGTTGAAAAGTCAAATGATGGTTGTAGTGTCGTTAACAATTGTCTTGTTATTCAAAGGAGTCTCTTTTGTGTCTTATTGTATCTAGTCCAATATCGAAAGTCCTCAATATGTCACGAATAGTATTGTGTGTCAATTTTTGTGTCATCTCATTTCATTTAGGTTTAGGATTTCATCAAAAACAAGTGTCAATAGTTGTCAAAATATCTCATTGTTAGTGTCGTCAAAATCGTCTTGAGTCAAGTAAATCCAATCTTTAATTGGATTTAGTAAATGGACGCACTATTGCTTGTATGCAATGTCCTATTGTAATCATTGAGCTTCATCGACACATTTTCTAACTAAGTAGCAAAACATTGGAGGATGGAGGACAATCAACGTCCTCTCATCTGTCGCCAACAACGGGGCCGCTTCTGCTATGATGACGTGTGCGAGTGTGTTTATTTCATTTGATTTTAGTGTGGTGTTTTCAAAATAATGTGTTCTGGAAACTTCACATTGTGGGGGGGAAATGACACAATGCTTCAGTTTGTATGTGTGGAATGTTATGTTTGCACTGAGATGGATTCCGAAATGTTATCTCTAGAAGAGCAACTATGATGAGAGCCGAAGTATGCACTATCACATTGTGATATGGTTGTAGGTAAACCATTTGAAAACCTTCAACCCTTTGTGGTTTGTGGTCAACCATTTAAAAACCACCTTACTCTCGGTTTTTTGTTAACCTATGAAAAACCAACTTGTAATTTGTGATAATCCAAAAGAAAATCATATGATCGTGAAATCAGATGTAGTGTAGTATGGAGGGTTTCCCCATGTTCACACTCAGGGGGGAATGTTAGGAATTCATATTTGTTAGTGCACCACATTAGTATGTTTGTAAATGATAATTACAGTAGTAATTGTCATGGTTGTTATTTATATGTAAGTGGTTAAAAGGTATATATATTCTTATAACAATATATATTACAGGAATATAGTTTTAGGTTGGTTGAGATTGTTAACAACCAACACCTTATTTATATGATTGATTATCTCCTATATATTTGTAACCTACGATATTCAATATCAACGAAACAATTTAGAAGTGAAACTATTATATTGTGTGGTTATTAATCTCTGTGCATTCGGTGTCAAGTAATATTTGCATGAGATAAATATTAGTATAAGCTCTTCCAAATACTATCAAAATACTCCATGGCAACAAAGTTCTAATGAGTCATATAACCATATTCTTACTATGGATGTAATTTTGAAGATGGGAAATCGACTTCACGTTTCTTGATGAACTTAGGAACAATAGTCATCTCTTAGAAGTCAAAGAAGCAGTCGTCGCCAACAATTACTTAAGTAGAAGCAGAATATATGGCAGTTGCAGAGGCGACCTAGGAAATATTGTGGCTCAAAATATTCCTGTAGATTTATAGGAAAAATATGTTTCTTCTACACCACTAATGGTTGATAACACTTCATCACTCCAAATGCCTAAGAATCTAGTATTTCACAACCTAACCAAGAACATAAACACCAAATATAATTTGATCTGACATTATGTGAAAGATGTTGGTTTCCAATTACTATATTTTCAAACTACGGAGCAACCAACAAATATCCTAATAAAGGCAATTGGAAGAGAAAAGTTTGAAAATTTTGGAGGCATGTATGGTTTCCCAATAACCCTTGTGGATCAAGGTGAGATGCAATATCATTGTACATAATATATTAATAATCCTAGGTGCTAGGATTTATCAATAGTCATCCTAAAGATGAACTAAACTATCATTCCTCAATGTAATAAATATATATTAGCATCTCATTGTGAAGTTAGTTGAATACAATTTTGATTTGCACCAAGTTTATTGTCTCAATTAATCAGCCCATTCCTGGCCTGACAAGCTCAAGCCTTGTACAAGTGTATTGATGTTGTTTTGTGCAAGGTGATCCCTACTATTGGTTATAGTTGTAACGCATCACTCTACATAAGATGACCATCCATAAATTCATCTAGATCTCCGAGTTCCTCCATCTTGCTCTATAGTTTGCTTCTAGGCACCATGTAATATGCTTTTTAAAAGATAACGAAGCAATAAAACACATGTTCTCCTTGTGTATCACATGCATTTTCAATCAAGTACTTAGGAGTGACATAGTGGTCGATTATAGAGTGTTTCAGTCTGAAATCTGCTTTTCCTTTCACTCTTCCGCCCTCTTGTGTTGCCCAAATTATTAGTTCTAGATTCTACCATACTCAATAAATTCTTTGAGAAGAATGGTATATATTTGAGGAGAAGAATGAGAATCTAGAACAATTTTTAAAGAAATCTTTGAAAAGAGGATGGATGAATGCGCAGAACCATTTCTACACCATAGGCACCCACAAACATGCGACCTCAAGGTTATTAAATAATCCACTTGAAAAGAAACTAAGAGCAAATGAATTTAGATGCCTTGCTAGGGGAGCGAACTTTTGGTAACAGTTTTAAAAAGAAAGAGATTTCATTAAGTTTTATATTGGTAAAACTTGGGAAAGGACTCTAGTTTCCCATGGGAGTATGATCTTAAAATGTCATAAATGTTGTGTTCAGGTATATTTTTTTAAAATAAAACTGAATTGTGTTAAAATATTAGATATATATTTTCAGTGGTGATATTTTGGAATGAAAGATTTAATGCTAAAATGTTAGATTCATACTTTCCATTGGTGATAGTTGGAATGAAAGATTTAATGGTCTATTGAGCATGAGCACAATAAGTAAGAATAGGTGCCAAAAGAAAAACAAATGCAACTCTTTTGAATGTGATGTTGGTAGTTGGACCTTCACAAATAAATTCATTTAGGATACGAGAAGATTGGAGCTTACATGTCAAAAAGAAGATTTCATGTTGCAGAATATATTTCATATTTTGCATATGCTTGGCGAGGGAGTTTATTGGAGGAGGCACTTTTGCATTTACGAATAATAAATAATTTGCAATTGTAATCATATAAACAATTACGAGGATTGCAATTGTAGAAGCGGTGCATATCCCCTGCTAATGCGTATCTTCAAATCACATTTCTAGAGAAAACGTCACCTTCATTTCCCCTTCGAGTGCCTAAGTTAAATTGAACTTTAATGGAGCATCAAAGAGTGGCATTGTGTTTGCCAGGTAGCCTATTGAGAGATCACGATCCAAACTTTGTGGGCATCTACAGAGGAAGTTCTTGTGCTAACAAGGATGCTAAAGCCATGGTCCATGTCTATGGGCTTAAAATAGCTTCAAGAAGGAACTACCATATGCTCTTCCCTGTTGGATTGAGGAATCTCTTCTCCTCGTCCAGCACTTTGTTCATATCAGTGTCAAACACTACCATCAGGAAGCTGACAAAGCTATGGACTGTCTGGCCAACTCTTTCATATCTTTGCTTACTAATTGTCCAGACCTTATTACTTGTGATGCCATGGACAGATGGGAGGGCATATGTCCTTTTCTTACAAATGCTATTCATCCTGAAGTTAAACTACGACTCAGTCCTAAAATGGGATATGTTTGAAAGTTTTTTTTTCAATGGTGGCGAGGGCTTTAACTCTCCATATCGTTTCACATCCTCACTTTGATATGATTGAGCACATTTGAATGTTCAAATTGAAGGCACTGCTATGATCCATTTGATGGAACTTAGACAAACTTATGGCCGTCCTGTGATTATCATTGTTGTTAAATTACCCTCTCCAATTACTCTCGGAGTAATTTGTGCTTTGGCCCCGGTGCTTTCCTCTATCTCTGGTTTTCCAGGCTCCTCCTGCGAGACATGGGTGTGGGGGAGACTGGGGGGCTTTTAATGTTTGCGGGGATGGGATGACTCCTTGTGCCACTATGTACAATCTCTGGGTCACTGGGATGGCTTTGGATGGAAATCAATGCATGCTGTTGTTGGAGATCTTCTCCGGTAATTGAGTTTTGAACTTGGACAGCTTGTGTTTGGGCCTTGAACATCACCGTCTTCCCAAAAAAATTGTAAGGGAGCAGGGAAGAGGTGGTGGCTGTAGCAGAGCAAGGTCTCACAATTTTATAGTGTCTAATCCATGATGTGTTCAATACCACTTCTAGAAATGAAATCGAGTTGGTAAGAGAACTCTTAAACCCTGGAGGTGTGTTTCCTCTGCGTGCAGTTATAAGGACTTGTAGTTTTCTGCACAATAAGTGTGACTGGTATTCCTGATGAAAATGTTAGCAAGCTTGCCTTTGAATCATCTGCATTTTGGCTGTGGTTTCTTGTCTTTCTTTCTCCATTTTGACAAGACTCTTTTAAAGGACCACTTTTTATTAAATTTCTCAAAACTTATCTAAGGGGCAGAAAGATAATCTCTCAAGAGCTGCAGGAGTCTAATACACAGAATAACAATAATATTTCAATACAAGTATTCTTCCAACAACGTACAAATAAATAGGTAGCGAGTTTCCTATAAAATTAAAGTAGGAAACTACTCTACCAATAAATACTATTCATGTAGTATTGTTGCAACTATTTACAATACCAATAACAAAAAACTATGATCTCTTTCATGGACAAGAAGAGAAGAAGCCATGAGATATCCCTCTTCTTCGGGCCGGGTGAAGTCTGTCAGGTGTTCGATGATGGTATATCTCGAACCTGTCTGCCAGAGCCATGGGATGAAGTTTGTAAAATTGTTATGAAGTACATTACCCTAGAGGGTAAATTTAGGAAAAAATTTACACACCATCTGTCCTTAACTTCTTCAGGAGGAACCAGGTCATGAGTATTCCTTTCTTCTTACTTAGGTCCCTATCGGTCACCAAGGGGGACTTCAAACATGGCAAAGTTGATTCTCCCATCCAACATGACTTGATCATGCTCCTTGTTCAGAAAGGCAAACCTACCATTTCCCAAGTCCCCCAGCTTATAGACTCTGACAATGAAACCCTTGCCAGCAGACTGAAGAGTAAGAGGCAAGAGAAGGGGAAGAATAAAAGAGAAAATGTTGCAGTTGAGGTGTTGTCTGATATGAAGAGAGGAGAGTCCTCGAAAGGAAACCAGGTTGAGATAGTTCTTGGAGGGTCGGCCAGCACTGAAAGCAAAATCACAAATTTGGAATTAGTTGTGGGATCCCTCCTAGAAGTCACAAAAAATTTGATTGAAGATATACGGGAATGGTATATGAAGGACACCCTGCGTGAAAAAAGGGTGAACACCTTCCGTTTGGACCCGGTTACGCTTGAGAAAAAAGTTACCTCCCTGCAGGAACAGATTGCCAACAAGGAAGAGCAGAAGCAAGCGAGTGAGCCGAGCTGGGAGCGCATCGGAGGAGGAGGAGCCTGCGAAAGATGACAGAAACAGTGCCAGGAACCAGAGTAATACCCCTGCCAGCAATGAAACCAGACCGAGCTCAAGAACCAGGAGCTCACAAAAGAACTGATGGCAGACTGGTGGCGGAAGTTTGGCCTATTTTTTCTTTTTACAGTCTTTCTTCTGTTGTGTCCTGTACCTGGGAATTTTTTGTATAAAAATAAATAAAATATATATGTGTACTTTGCTGAGGTGTTCTTGCCTCGCCCCTTGCTGGGCTTTTTGACTGGGTCAAGTTATATTGTCCTTTTTGGGAGCCTTAGTCTTTTTTGGGGCTAATGTTTAGCCTGGCTCTTGTTGGTTTTGTCGTTATGTACTGTGGGTTTTTTGGTCCCCCCAAAACCAAATAGTCAACTAATCTAAAACAACTATGATCTCTTTCACAACCACAAATATCTTTAATACAAGCTACGTGAGTACTACTCAGAGTATAATATACAAAATATAACTTAGCTCACCCATTAATATAACGGAGCACTAATAGAATATTCCTAACATAATCAGTATGAAATTAATGTTTTCTAGTTTTTAGAAGGTAAAGAAGGCTTTATGACTACCCTTGCCTATGGTTTTTGGTGCCGGGACCTTATCTGGGTGATTGGAAGGATCTCTGCACTGTAAATGCTAAACCTTTTCCATTTGATGGGAGACGGCCCCAAACTTCAACCCTGGTTTAAGCATTCTTTATGATGAATACCATGCAATATATTTTTGTTTATTTTCCTCCTCTTCTCACTGCATTTCCATATCCTTAACAATTTTATCCTTCATTGCATCTTATGAAACAACAATGGGGTTTGAATGAAATTTCCAATTGAAATAGAAAATCGAGGGTATGGATGTCTGCATGTTACATAAAATAATATAGTTTCCTTCTTTCTTCTTCCTTCCATATTCAGGAAAACTATTAAGCCTTTGTTATATTGCAAAATTTACCTCAAAACTAATGCCATGTATGATAATAACTGCACAAATAGAAGAGAATTGTGTTCCTAAGATAAACATTATTTTTTATTGCAATTAATGAGTTATATTCTGCCAATAATACTTAAAGAGTTACATTCCATTACTGTTAGTAATATGCATTTGCCTTCAAGAGACCAGAACTGCAAATGAAAATATAATCACTTGAACAATTAGTCTGTCAGATCACAAATCAATCTGTAATCAGGCTATTGATGAATAATTGAATTATATTCTGAAAAATAATACTGAATCACTTACTATTCCATTTTTTTTAAAACATTTACAGCTACAATCATTACTGGAGCCACTAGCCTCTCACAACACAAATCTCATCCACTTATCTACAGAGCTTTACTTTGCACCCAGCCCATTATGACCTCAGGTTGAGCACCACACGCATGTGGAAAACATTGTCAATAAGATATGGACTGTAGTCAGATATAATGAGCCACCAGGGCTCACTAAACAGATTGTAAAAACGAGCTATATTTTTATCACCAAATCGAAGTGGCCCACTGACCTTCACAACAAAGTTATTTGATGGCTTTGCTCGAACAGAAAACTCAGATTCCAATTCAAAGGTTACCTTAGTCCTGCTTACCACAGCCACACCAAACCAGGGTGGATGATAACTATTGATAGCAGGTTGAAACAGAAGATGGAATTGCTGGTTCCCAAAATAGAAAGCTTCAGAACATAGTTTGAATGTTAATTCGTCTTTCTTGATATCCCAAAACACCATGCACTCTGTATGAGGTTTATCAAACTTCATCACTCTAACAGATCTATAAACGTAAGACCTTTCAAAGAACCTCTTGTGATGAATTTCTTTTAAGTCGTAGCTCTTCATTTTATAGGGAGGTTCTGCTTTGAAAAACAGTGCCTCTGAGACTAGTTTCAATGCATTTAAGCAATGCAGATCTGTCTGAGAGAGAATTTCTTTGAGCTTTTTGTTGGTCATGTGTGGAAAGCGCAGCAAGTGGCTAAGCCTATAGGTCAAGACATATCTCCTCTCTTCATCATTAGGATAATTTTTTTTACTCCACCTTATAACAAAATCATAGAGTGCATCTTCTGATCTAACTTTTAATTTATCACTTGACAAAACTTCCTCAATGACTGCTAAAGGTAAATTCATATGCTCTTCTGTAATCCTGAAAATCATGTATAATAATTAGTAAATAAGTAACGAGATCACAAGAGTATTTGGAACATGTGACATTGAAAATCCCATTTTCATGTACTATAGCTCCTGATTCAAGTTAAGACAGTGAACTAGTAAACACAAAAACAGCATCAAACATTGAGAAAATTAGGAGAAAACTTACAGTTGAGTATCACTAAAATATTTAGTAAGAAATGATTTTGCAACATTTATCAATGATTGCACTGCATCAACCATAAGCACACTAGGAGGAAGGCTAATGAAAAGCGATGCAGAGTCTATTGTCATTGGTAGGCTCTGCAAAGCACCAATGCAGTGATGAAAACAAGAAGGGACCTCAAACTTGTCCGCAACCATTAGCACATCCAACAATGCAGTTGTAGTCTGTGCATTGAGTGTTCCACAATAAATGAAGTTCAATAAATCCATAAATGCCTCTTCTTCTGCAAAAAACTAGAAAAATATTACATCTCACCAAAAACTAAAACGTGCACCAAAAGTTTTGAAATAAAAGAAAACAGAAACTAAGAAAACATACCTGAACACCTTACATGGAGAGTTACATCTCTTTGATTAGATTCTCGCATACCATTTGAGAAAAGCTTCATTTGTCCGGCAAGATTTTAGGAAAACAAAAATCACATGATGAAAGGAGATCTTGTGGTCAAGAAGGTTTTAGGAATAAAAGGGATAAGTAAAAAGGGTACACCTAGAAAGAAAATGGCGCATTCAAGGACACAGTGAGGTCTTACTTTGTAGAAAAAGACACTTTTTGCTGCCAATACTGCTGATATAACCTGTATAGTTCTGACTCTCAACACTGTAGGGATATCAATGTTCAAAGAACAATATAATTTATTATCTGCATTACCATCATCTGCAAAACAGAGAAAAGGAATATTATATTACTGAATAATTAATACCATTAGAATTCTTATCCGCATCCTACATTTTCAAGCAAAGAAACCTAAATAAATTGAAGCAAGCTAGGAGTGAAAATGGTGTTAGAACTTTAATATATGAAGCTAGGACTGACAAACGGTTTTAGAATTTTTATTTATCTTTAGGTGGAATTAAGGAAAAACACCGTGATCCACATTACTGGATGTAGAAGAGAATATACCAGCCTCATTTGAAGTTGTTCTAATGGGTGAAGGACATGCTTTAACCATTTTCATTGCTGTTTCATTGGATTTTGTAAATACTGAAAGATGTTCTTCGGCCATTTCCATTGCTTTCTCATTGGATTCTTGCAATGCTGCACCATTACTAGTTGTTAGTATTTGTTTACCTAGCAGGTACCAATAAACAACTGTTAGAGAAATCACTTGATCAAATATAACTTGCGAATCATATCTAACATCTAGAACTGTTTTCATGTATGTGGATCATTTGATATTCCTATGAAAGTCAGTCTACATAATATAGAGAGTGGTCTTAACATTGCAATAGATTCATGGCATGCAGATACATTGCAGGCTGTTATTTTTAGCACATCAACTAATAGACCATAAATTTCAAATTACAAAGTTAAGAAAGATGTAGAGAAATCATAATGGCTGCAACCCAAAGTGCATTACTTACACAATTCCCTACAACAAATAGAGCATGAATAGGCCTGCAGGGTTTGAGCAGATAGACCATATGCAGAAGTTTTAAGACTTTGCAGAAGAGAATATGCCAGTTACACTAGAAGTTGGTATAACAGGTGAAGTAGATTTTTTGGCAATTTTTAATGCTTTCTGATTGGATTTTTGCAATGTTGAAGGAGATTCTTTGGCCATTTCTTTTTTTACATTGTTTTCATGTTTCCTATCTTTTAATAGGATTTCTTTTACCCTATTACTGACTATAGTAACATGTTGTCCTTCCAGTCTTATTGACCTACTGTTGGTCATTCATCGACATTATAATAATTCCCTTCTTGATGTATTGGCAGAATTCCATAGTCAGTTGCATTTATTGCGCTGCACCTAGCAGTTCACTGCCCCTTTGGCAGCAAGCCAAACTATAACATGCGTGACTTTGTGGCTCAATCATCATTTGATGCAAGTGTTTCCGGTGGAGCTCTTAATAGCAGTGGCGCCAAAACAAACTAAGAAGTTCATACCGAAGCTCTTCCATGAGTTAATGCACTCCGATTTGACTCCTTTCCAAATGTTGTTATAGATTGCCCTGAATTTGATAAGGCTTGTTACTAAATTGAAATTTTTACTTTGATTGCATACTTTGCTGGCCGAATCCCCTCTATGAGTATGCTTAAGAGTTGGGTGCACAATAACTACAAATCCCACATTGTTAAGCTCGAGGGTGTTCAAAACCTAACCAAAGGTTTTTCTTCTTTTCTTTTTAAGTTTTCAAATATTGAGCACTGCAAAGCCATAGACGAATCTGACCGCTTGTTTATCCGTCTTTGGAAGCCATGTACAATCTTCATCCCATTATGCATGGATTTTCATTTTTCTCTTAGTTGTTACAAGCCACACTTAGATATCCTATCTCTTGAGTTGAGTTTCCAGCCTTTGTTCCTTCGGGGTTATGTAATTAGATGAAGGTTAAAATAAAGGCAATAGATCATTCAATTTATAAAACGTAGCACCCTTCTATAAAGACCACAAAGCTGGAGTAGTCATGTTGAGCTCATGTTTTCAGCAATATTCCCAAGGAAACAATACACATTACCAATATGAACATGAATATCTTGCAACTCCAAACGTGAACATCAACATGTAGGCTACGTACTTTTGGTGATCAAGTTCCAATTAAAACCATAAGATTTTGAATGCCACTTTAATGGCAGCTGACATCTGAAGTTGTCCAAAATCTCCCCTGGGAAGAAATGCTATTGTTAAGCATTCTTGAACCTTCGCTCTTATAGTTTTTCAACTCAATCATGCTCCTTGGTGTCAAAAGATTGAAGCATACAACTAATTAAACCGGCACCAGCACACCAGTTATTTGGCATAAGTGTCAGAGCCACTTTTAATACCCCCTTCTCCAGGCTAGCCCATTATTCACTTCCATGGCGTTATAGTTTAAAGGGACAAGAGCAAGGGAAGTATTTAATTGTCATGAGTGTCGTTGCTTTTGTAGCTTTATCATTATTTTCCTAAGTTACCGAAACGTTTTGGATACGGGAGCGGGTAGCGGGGTATCTGATACGCGGAAACGGCAAAAAAAAATTTGACCCCGGATACGGCGTAGGATACGGCAGTACAAAAAATATATAAAAATTAAAAAATATATAAATTTCAGCCTTCTAAATAGGAATTTAATTATTAACCACATATTATGCATATGAAAGACAAGATAAAAGACAAGTTATAAGCTAAATAAGTGAATAACCACAACAAACAAGCTAGGATACCGATAAAACTTAGAAACTTAAAAGCTTAAAAGTTAAATTAAAATTTAAAATACTTAAATCAAACACAATGTGAATGTCATGAATCTCATGATATATTAAATTCAATCATAGATCAATATTCAAAGCTCAAACTATCTTTCATTGTCAATATTCATCATATTCCTCTTCATCAAGAGGATCAAAACCAGCTACATCATCATCATTATGTGGTTCATTAGAACCACATGGGCTCGAACCACTCCCACTAGGGCCACTGCCAGTTGCACCCCCTTGTGCATGTAGGTCTCGTGGTGCCACAGAAGTCTCGTCTCATCATCATATGCTCCATGGTGGGAAATGGAAGCATCCAAGTCAACTATCTCTGGATCAATGTCCCAATGTTTTGTTGACCCTTCCTTGTACTCTGGCTGCTTGTGGGATAAAAGGCGCAAGTTGGAATGTATGTATACCAAATCTTCAGCCCTTTTAGCCCCCAATCTGTTGCGCTTCTGTGAGTGGATGAAATTATACGTACTCCAGTTGCGCTCAGAGGAAGATGAACTTGCAACCTATTAAGGCAACCCAAACTTCAAAGTCAATGCAAAGTTCAACTTCAGATTTAAACACTCAAACTTAAATTTTAAAAAACTAAAAGAAAAGAGAATAAAAAAATTAAAAACTTACCTGTGCCAAGACCTTGATTGCAAGAGGTTGCAAGTAAGCCGATGAAGTACCATGGAGGTACCACCACATATGTGCATCCATCTTGTATTTGCTCCGAAGAGCGAGAAGGCTATGACCCGTTTCTGCTATGAAATTGCCAAACTCTACCGTAACCTGGTCTTGGGCCTCAGGATCAGGGAAGAGCCTAGCTAATGCCGCCATATATCCCTCACTGACTTCCGCATCCCTGTATGGTGCTACCCTCCCTGGCAAGGAAAGGATCTCTGTGCTATAAAATCTAGGAGTCAATGCAAAAGCTAGTAGATGTAATGGGGTGGTCATTTTGTTCCACCGCTCAATGAGGATTGACTTCACTTGTTTGAAAAATATTTCCTCGGGATCTTGTTCTTTTGCATTTATGACGGCTTTTATCTTCTCAATCATTGAGTCGATGCCGTCATATATCTCTCCTAGACATGGTTGATCCGTGTCAGTAAACCGGATCATGCTCATAATGGGCTCCGTAAAACTCAACAGATAACCCACTCTATCCCACCAAGAGTCCTCTAAGATCAAGTTCTTCACTTTTTGAGCCCCTTGAGTGTTTGATTGCCTCCATACAGTCCAAAGATTGGATGTTACCATCCTCATGAGTGCCTCTCGCACCTTCACTAGTCGTCTCAAGACGATTGTGTGTGATGCAAACCGAGTCTCAGCAACCTAATAAGAACGAGGAACAAAAATTTAAAAATAAAATTTAAATTATAAAATTGAAAGCTAAAAGAATACTAAAAAACTTATATTAAATATTAAATTAAAAAGAAAGAAATAAATAAAGCTTGTCCTTACCTTCAGTAGCTCCAACTGCGAGAATGATCTAAAAATGCCCTGTGACATGTGGTGGTTGGTGACAAACATTTGGATTTCTTCAGCTTCTGCATACACTTGCCAGATCCACTCTATTTTGTTTGCCATTTTCTTTAGCATTAAATTCAATGAATGCACAGCACAAGGTGTCCAAAAAATATGCCCATACCATGCCTCAACTAACATCCCTGCAGCTTTGCAATTTTTGGCATTGTCCGTTATCACTTGGACAACATTTTCAGGCCCCACTGCCTCAATGGACTCAAAGAGAATGTTGGCTATGAATTGGGCATCCTTCACTTGCCCCTCACAATCAACCGCTTTCAAAAACATTGCCCCCTTAGGGCATACTGCAATCACATTGATTAAAGGGCGGTTTCTTGCATCTTTCCATCCATCAGAAACAATGGACACACCAGTTTTGGTCCAGGAGTCCCTAATTGGTTGCAAGGAGGTTTCCACATATTTTTTTTGTCTATCCAAAAGGGTGGTGCGGATCTTCTCATATCCTGGTGGTTTATACCCTTTTGGTGCCTCATTGATGGCTTTCACCATCTCATGCCAATAAGGTGATCTCACAACATTAAAAGAAAGACCATTAGCATATACACACCTTGCAATGCATTCATCTGCAATCTCCCTGTTCTCATTCTGAAAGGCCTTTTCCAATGGCCCTGTTGTCTTACTTTTCTTTCGTGCAAGGGAAACATCCTCATCTGTGGAGATAGGAGCCACAAATGGATGTGGCATGGCCACAATTGGGGATCCACTAGGTGATGGAGCAACTAGAGGCCTTGCTGAACGAGATGAACCTCCTCTTTTGGCCAATGGATGACCCACTCTCAGAGCCACTCTAGCCTTTGCATCCTCCTGCTCTTTGATATATGCCAAAACATTTTCTTTTGGCACCCCAGCATTATTCCTCCCCCTACATACTCTTATACCATTACCCGTTATGGCACACAAATGGCTTTTCACCCTACTGTAAAAGCCTTTGAATATTCCATCACACTCATTGCATTTCCATTCAAAACAACCACCACCTGCAAGTTGTTGAACTATTGTTACGTGCCTCCATAACGGTGAATTTGGGTCAAAGTCTTTGGCCAAAGATTGCCCAGAAGAAGCAGAACTTGTTGCCATTGTAGAAATACCTACAAGGTTTAAAAAACAAATTAAGCAAAGAAAACAATGGCATGCAATTGCATTGTGATTGAACAATGAAAATTAAAAAAACTAAATGGAAAGAGCAAAATAAAAATGAACATAAGCAAAAAAATGTAATGTGTGAAATATTAAATAATAAAAAAAAAATAGAAGAACAAGGCTAGAAATTAAAAAAAACTTACCTTCACTTAGTAAACCACAAATCAAATCCTTCACAAATCCTCCTTTGCAGCTCCTCACACTCCTCCAAGCTTAGCAATAGCTCCTCACACTCCTCAAACCCTAGACAAGCACAATGCAATTTTGGAGAGCCACAATGTGAGTTTGTTTGCTTTATGTTTTGTTTGTGTGTTGTTCTTTTGTTTTATTGTTTAGAGGTAGCTTTTAGGTTTTAGATTAAAAGAATTTATTATTTTTTATTGTTGTGCGCCTTTAAAAACATGGAAAAAATTAAAAAAAATTAAAAAACGCGTGTTTTTCCACGCGGGAGCGGCCAGGGAGCGGGCCGGCGCTGTGGAAACGCCCGGGTACGGCGCAGGCCGTACCCGGGCGTTTCCACAGCGCCGGCCCGCTCCCTGGCCGCTCCCGCTCCGGCCGCCTGCTCCGGCCGCCTGTACCAGCGTTTCCGGTAACATAGCAAAACAGTTATGTGCTGCTCTCACAGCCCCTCACCACTTCCCGAGGATGGAAATAATGTTCAAGACAAATGGCATCCTGCCCAAAGAAACCTAGTTTCATTCACAATAGGTGCATTCTTGATAATGTTATTGCAGTGTGGTAAGGGATGGAATGGGCTTCCTCCTCGCACAAAAAACCTTATTCATCAAATTTGATTTTGATAAATCCTATGAAAGAATTGAATGGCCTTTATATTAGCCATTTTGTACGCTTTAGGATTTGGGGCTAGGTTTGTGCAACCAGTTAGAATGTTCTTCTCGGATTTTGGTGTGTGTATCACCATTAATGGAGTGCAATTCGAACATTTTGGTTTGTTCAGATCCATCAGGAAAGGATTCCTGTTATCCCCATCCCTCTATGTTCTTGCAGCTGAAGGATTCAGCCATTTCTTAGATGATTACACTTCTAGACGATTAGTTGAAAGTATATCCCTCCCTTAGTCTTAGAATGAGATGGTGAATGGACACTTTGTTGATGATTCTTTCCTCACTTTGGCTGAAGAAAAGGCTTGTAAGTTTTATCTCTAAATCCATGGAATGTCTAGAAATCTTCTTCTCATCCTTTCGTTCTTCCATTCAATAGGAAAAAACTCACTTTTGTAGGCAACCTAACACTCCCTTGCCCATTGGGCTGCAGAAGTACAAGTGGTATTGAATTTGTCCTAGAGAACAATTTAACTTCCTAAGAATCCTCTTTGCCTTTTAAGCATCTCCTATAGATCTATGGAACTATGTAGTTCATAGCGTGGAGAAGAAAATTGCTTTTTTGACTGCTAAGCCTTTTTCCCCGGCAGGTAAGTTCCAAGTTTTCCTTAAGGTACTTGCAGAAACCCATGTCTATTATTCTTCTTGTTGGGCATACTTTAAGGTTGCATACGCTAAGTTTGAACATCTCCTTGGAGACTTCATATGAACCAATTTTGAAGGCCTTAAGGGCTTTCATAGGGTTGCATGGGGAGATTTGTTGTAGACCTAAGAATTGGGAGGTCTAAGCATGATCCGAATTATTTTTCGAATTTGGTGGACAATGTATGATGGGTAAATGAGAGGTTCCCAGTTGGGTTCTCAAATATAGGAATCCAATCTAAGACCGGCCACATTGTGCAAAAACAAACATGCTAAGGGAACACTAGTGTCGTACTTCTAGAGGATAGTAACCTTAACCCTAAGATAGCTATAGGTTTCCTAGGACTACAACTAAGATAAAAATAGGTATCCTACTAGGATTCAGAAATAAGAGTAACTAGGAGGTGGATAAGTCAAGGGGCAAAATAATAAGACACTGCAATAAATCAAAGAAAACATACATCTACTCTAGTCTATAGAAATGAATGACCAACATACAACATGCACATACAAAATGAAAGACTAAAGAGGCTTAGAAATACTTGTAGCATTTGTGTGACCACTCATGCATAATCCTCCTTAGAGACAACAACACCGAGACAAAATCTCTAGGGTGGAGAAGGGGGAAATCTCAACGATAAGATCTCCATTCCTAACTTACTAAGGGTGATCCAAATGTAAAAGAGGTAAGCTCCAAGACTCCAAATCAGTAAATAAGTGCAAAATAGTACGAAATAGTACAAGCAAGAGTAAGTGCAAATGTTGATGAGTGGTTGTAAATTGGTGATTTCACAAGAAGAAAGGTCAAGTATATACCCAATGACATCGCCCATTGGCGATGGTGTCAGACTTGGGGGAAGCCCTAAGGTCAAAAATGTGTAAAACATGATGAATGGGGGCCACATGGGGATAAATGACAAAGGTCCATGGTGACCTAAAAGAAGGATAATAGTGCACAATAAGAATGAACAAGTAGACCTAGTGGGATAAGTAGACATAATGAGTGTATTGTGTGAACACAAGGAAGAAACGAGTCAAGGGTAGGGTGACTAAGGCTAAATAGTGACATCTCTCAAATGTTGTTGTCTAGCCCACATGACCAAGTCTGATCACACCCCAATCCCGGCAAGCCCCTTTAGGGCACCCTCTCAAGAGGAGAATGCATCAGCAGGCCCTGCACAAAAGAAATAATTAGCAAGTGTAAAAAATATGGCGTATACAAACAACACACTAATGGTGGTGTTTAATGTTTTATGGCAATACTTTCACAATAAAATCACTAAAATTGCAAAATTAAAATAGTTGTATTGCAAAAACAAAACTATCTTATTGCAGAAAGAGAAATATTTTACTACAATTCATAATGTGTACAAATTGGTCAAACTCTCTAAGAGAGATGTATGTCGAACATCTTTGCAATCAAGAGTCTATGTAGAATAGGAAAACTATGTAGGAGAGATGTATGCTTTACAATTCTCTGCAAGTGAAGATGCATACAAATGGGAAAACTGTATAAGAGAGATGTATGCCTTAAAAATTGCAAACTTGCAACTTACAATTTATGAAAACAAAAGCTTTCAACTTACAAACTTGTGTCTTCATTCAAAACCATCTTATTTATAGTGGAACAATGCAAAAAATGAAAAGTTTCTAGGAATAGTAAATGAAGGCTTCCGAATGGAAACCAAAAGATCATCCTACATGGAGATGACATGTATCCACCTTTGGGGTGAATTCGAATGGGCATAAGTGAAAATAATCTGAAAATAATATTATTATTATTTTTTAGTGCTCCTTAAAATTGGACGTCAAACACCTCCTAGATGGTGGACTAACTGGAAGTGTCCTATTGATACCCCTTTTCACTAGTACCAACCTCAACTTGCTATCAACAACTCTCTACACAACACATTATGTGGATACATTGTGTGTTCTCTGGAATGTCAATTCCTATACAAAGACTTGGGGATGAAGGATTGTACTAGAGTGTGAAAAGCAAATATTACCCAAAAGAGCACATTTCTTGTGGTGTATCTTGCACAAAGGTTTGCCAATTGGTAACCGCTTGTCCATCTAAGTGTGGCTAATACCTTATGTCCATCTTGCCAGCATCCACAATCTATCGACCATTTTTGTGGTTTTTCAAGCATGCTCTATCAACCTGGAGGTGCATTCATACCCCTTTTCAACCATTTCGTCTAGAGTTCCTTTCTTAGAAAATGGTGCTCTCAGGATTCGGCCATGTTACCTACATAGTTCAACCAAATCAGTTCTTTCTCAATTTCATTTTCATTTATGGAACAATAGGAGCAATGTTATTTTCAGTTATGTATCTCACGATGGTTGTTTTCTTCTTGTTACCAATAAAGTTCAAGTGATCTCTAACGTAATGCTACAAATTCAAGTGCAAGTTGAGAAGGTCCAACTGGAGGTGGAACACTGTTAAACCACTAGGTGAGTGCTCCTATGCAATTAGTTGAGTCCCTCTAAATTCTCCTCACTAGCAGTCATCTTCGTAGGGTAGTTGCTTTGGAGCTAGTGGCAAACATTGTTCATGTAACAGGCGCCGAAGTGGTTCAACATGTTCACAACATCCATCGCTGGTTCAAATCTTTCATGAGAGTGGTGAGTCCATGTTCACAAACACTACAAGATGGAGGGTGGAGTAGCAAGCAAATTTTCCTCAATTGGCCATAGCCATTTCCCAATCTACACAAGATCCAACAGAGGGTGTTAATAAAGATAAAACTAAGCCAATACCTCATGTTGCGGATCTGCCTACTGGTGGTGGTTAGGGCTAGGGTGAGAAATTGGAAAATCCCCCAACTCCACCTACCTTCTAATTGCTCATGTGCCTTGTGTTTGATAAAATTCAAATTAAAATATAGAATATATGGGGAAATATCCTAATTAGCTTAGAAATCTAGAGACTAATGCTCAATCAAATTTTTTAAATAAATGCTCCCGCATTCAAATCTAACAGAACATGTAAATGCACTAAAACAAGATTATTCAATTAAGCACATGCCAAAATATAGTAATACATAAGAAGATAGATTGACTTAGCTTTTTGGATGTCTCACAAATGTTTTGGGTCTAGAATTAGGGAAAAAAAACTGTAACTAGGTTGAATTTGCTTCGGCTTGGATTTTGGCCCCAGAAACCTTACTAGATGCTAGCACCAAGCTCAGACACAAGCACCAAGCACTATGTCCAGTTTGGTGCTAGTATCTGGTGCTAATTTTTGAAATTTGGTCAAATTGGGTTTATTCATCACTGATTGTAGATCCTTCCTGCACTTTCATTGTTTCCAAAATCTTCATAAATTCACTTACATGATCTAAACCCTAATTCTCCTGCATTAGCACTTCAAGCACATGATTAGATAACAAAATATAGTGATGTGGTGGAGATGGACTGCCCTTTGTGGCCAAACCACCTTTGTTGAATCTAACCAAGTGTTGTCGTACATTGCCCAAATGAGGGGTTCAAACTCCATGTAATTGTCCTAGTTCTCATGCAAGTGTTAATGCAATCTAGAAAGCCATTCCCCTATGTTGACAATCATGCCTCAACACAAATAGCAAGTGTAACTATAGATATAATATCCCCTTCATGATAGATAGAGTGCTAAAGTAAAGTGCCTAAGTAGAGTGCTTGTAAATAGAAACCCTCGAAGTCCCCTTTGGTGTATAGGTGCTTGATAACACTTGATAATACTTTGGAATGCTTTTGACTTGGCTAGGGATGCTCTTGGAAGAGTGTGGAGAGATTCAGACTTGCTTAGGGCATGTTGCAGATGTCTACTCTTGATTAGGGAAGCTTTGGGCAGCTTTGCTAGAGATTTGGAGATGAAAATCAAGTGTGCCTTGTTATTCCAAGTAGGAGCTAGATGGTTGCCTATGTTGCCATTTGAGTAAATGAGAATGTTAGACTTTCCTTTATACCTTCCCATGGGATACAACTTCACGTTAAGGCTGACCTAGAAAGGGGAATTATGATAGAGTTAAGAAATTTGACCATTGAGAAAAAGAGAACACTAGAGCCCAACTTCAAATAATAGCGTCTAACACTAGTGACCTAGTGACCTACTGGACGGTACTGTCTAGAAGATAGGAGCTTTAAGGAGAGGCCTAACAGGAGGTAAGAGATGTTTATAAACATTTAGATCGATCATATAGGTTATGAGCAGTTGAGTGAGAGAATGAGGAGTATTGCAAGCCTTAGGAGAGAGAATGATAATGCATTTATGTTGTTTTTGCGTGCAAGTCGTAATTAAGGGATATAAGCCAAATCAATAATTATCAAGCACCTAATTACCAGATTTAGGTGTCTACATTTTCCCCCTTTTTAATCTAGTAAATGAAATTTGCTAGGTTAAAGGAAATGCATTCCTGAGTGTGTAAACACACTTTGTCTTTTCTTGATTCGCTTGATTGCTTGAGTGTTTGAGATGCTACAAAATGCTTCGAAGGGTGAAACCTACAACACAACGGTGTAGTCAATGTCCATATAATGAAAATCGAATCTTTAACTCTAAATATTATTGAAATTGTCATTTGTAAAAGTAGAAAGTGAAGCAAGGAGTACACCTGTATGTGTGGAGCCAACTTTGCTCTATAGATGGAGAAGACCATGCCCCCTTACCAATGGTGTAGGGAGATGGAGATTGTAATAGAAACCATGGAGAAGTGGAGGTGATCAAGTCCCCAATTTGAAAATAGAAAAGTAATAGTAAAATAAACTGAGATATTGGTGCACAAAATATCCAACACTCCAAGAGGAGTGGGCCCACATGGGCCCACAAATTGTAATGCCCCAGAACATTGGGTTTCACAACCCTAACAAACCTACTCTTAATAAACCACACTACTGCAGAAGGATCTAGGTTTGTAAATTCTTGAACGTTTTAAACTTCTTGAAAACTCTTGAAATAAAAATAACAATATGTAAGGTATTTATGCCACCTGCATAATAAAAGCAGTGAGTCCGAACTTGTATCTGCCATAATAATCATGCCCCTGTATTTGTAATAAATGCAGTGAATTTATAATTTGTAACTGCCATAATAATCACGCCCTCTACATTTGTAATAAATGCTATGAATTTGTAATTTGTAAGTGCCATAATAATCATGCCCCCTACATTTGCAATAAATGTAGGGAATCTATTATCTGTAAATATATCCCTATAATTTGTTCCTATATATTTTTATGTTCCATTGATATTTCTGAAATAACCCCACTAAATGCCTCCTTTTTTGAGGCAAGTGAGATGTTATGTAGATCACTCAACTGTAAAGAATAGAAGTGTATCCAATAACCATCATATAGAAGGTGGCTCGACTCAAAAGTAGGTACCCACAATGTAGAAGGTGGATGACCACAATCTAGAACTGGCAAGGATAAAGAGTGCATGATATAGATCATGACACACAGAAGATATCAAACACAAACTCACACAGAAGCTCACAAGCTCACACACAAAGTCATGCATAATGTCATGTGTATGGCACATAGAAAGGTCGCATGGCTCCACACAAGGGACACGAAAGTGTTGCATACACATATTAAGCCAATGTTCGTACAAGTGAAGGATAATGAAGCCACAAACAAGGGACACTGAAGTGTCGTACACACACAATAAGCCAAATTACACACAAGACAAGCAACGAGCAATCCTATGTGTAAAGAAGCAATAGACAGGAGCCAAAAGATGCATAGAACAAGATATGCTAGTCTTGTACCACCCATGTGTTAGTCACAAAAGTCGTAATAAATAACATATATCACCATATAATATATGAACATAACCAAGAGACGTGAAGTAGAAATTGCGAAATAGTACCATCACACCTGATAGTGTAGAACTAAGTCACCGCATTCGAATTCGTGTTCGAATTCGCCGAGTATAAAATTCATAAGAAATTCGTTGCTAAAAAAAATAGAGACAAAATTCGTGATTAAATTCGGCAAATAGAAATCCAGTTATAATTTTACAAATGTTGTTTTAATAAAATAATTATTTACATAAATATGTTAAAAAATTTAACCTATAAACTATTAACTTATTAACTTTTAAATTAATAGTTTATAGGTTAAAAACTTATTAACTTATTAACGTGAATAGTTTATTAACTTATTAGTGTATAGGTTAAAAAATTATTAACTTATTAACTTGAATAGTTGATTAACTTATTGACTTATTAACCTAAAACACAAAATAAACAGTTATAAACATTTATAAATCAAATTACAAACTAAAACTCAATAAAATCAAAACCTAAAAAATACTATAGCTTTTGTGGAAACGTGGAGTCCAACAGTGGTCTCGGAAGGCTCGTGAAAGCTTGCAGAAGGCTCGTGGAAGACTTACACGACTCGCAGAAGGCTTGCATGATTCGCTGAAGGCTTACACAATTCGACGACACTAGCATTTACATTCGCAGCTCCCTTTTTTATAGTTTTTTTAACAGAAACCCTAACGAATTTAAGCGAAAATTTTAAATATATCTGCCCTCATGATTCGCGTTTTGAAGCAGCTTATTAAATTCGGCAAATAACAACGAATTTGAAATGCTCGGAAAACATTCGGCGAATTTTGGGGTTTTTTCATTAAATCCGCCGAATGCGGTGACATAGGTGTAGAAGATGCCCCTAGTTAGCAAGGCAACTGGGTGAAAGGAAATTCCAACATCTATAATCATGGATTGCCCTATGTATCTTGCATCATGCTCACATACTTCATGAAACGGATGTGTGTATAGAATAGAGAATATGCTATCTATCAAACCATGTGACAAACAACATATGTAAAGAAGAAATTATTAAATCAAATCATGCTGAAGACCTTGATTTTGTATTGTTGGAATATTTGAATGTTTTTTGGAAATTTTGAAATATTCTGATTTATTTTTTGTATCTTTGAAATATTGAGAATGATTAAAAGTGTGTTAGTCAACATCGAGTAGGTAATTTGTAGCAGGATTGTAACCTATTGGTCTCAAATCAACTGTATGATAAAGCATACGAAGGCATGGGCAACTTGAATGTCTAGCTTTATCGAAGTTAATAGAGATTCGTGATGTATTCTTTATTAGTTGTAGCATGGGGCCATATTCTGTCATAGTGGATTTCCAACGTTTCATATAGCGCTACTAGTTAAGGAGACCATCATGCTTAATTGTAATTGATGTACTTAACTAGGGGAAGGTAATGTTGTGATTGGTCTCATCAATAATGCCTTTCAAACATTGCAGACCATGACCTTCCCAAATAAAGAGGTTCTGGCAGGGGATCGAGTGCTACCCACTTTTGTTTCTATAACACGTAAAAGTAACATATCAAAACCCTAAAATTCACGTGATTACACAAGTGGAATGTTTGATGGAGTAAGGCCAAGGTGTGTAATGAATCAAGTGTACATATATTCTTGGATGTGGTTGTATTGAGTGGAACATGTTCCTAATACTTTCCATGTATATTAAGTGTGAGCGTGTAATTATCAAATCTAGGGCGATTACATGCTTCCACTATATAGGTAGGATATGATCATTTTAGTTGTGTAGAGTCATTGTGGACTATGTTGATTGTACCATCAGCTTTAAGCATATGAATCTTAGATATTAATACATGACAATGATTAACATCATTGCTAGTAACATGATGGTAATCACAAAAGAGGTGATCAAACTGTTTTGAAATCTTAGTAGATGTATGACGCCTTCTAGAATGTAAGGCTAAAAGAATGTGCTTTAGCAATAGCAATAGTATGCTTTGTGGGGTATCTTGTTGCTCTAATGTCTTGAGAGAGATAACAGTGTCGAGAGCACTAATTGTATTAACTAAATAGTTCGCCATGTCGAAGCTGATTGCATGATGTATTTGGCTTTATGTAAATTTCAAAATTCGATCAACCGTATGATAAAAAATGATGGTGGCCTCTATTGAAGTAGTATCTTCTATAGGTATAGTTTGCTTTTGCGCTTCCTTGTTGATAAACACTTTCTTAAAAATGATATTTTGCTTGTCCAACACTTGGGATTTCTTTATCTTTTGTATTAGGCTTTGTAGTGGGAGTGGGATGTTGAAACCATGGCCTTACAAGAGTTAATTCACTGGTACTGTCTTTGGTGTGTAGAGGTGAACAAAGAGTGGAACTTGGAGACATCATTGTTGATGGGATTAAAATTTAACTTACGTAAGTGCTCACCTGTCTATATTATCATGTGTCCTCATCACTATCGTACCAATTAGTAACTGTAGTATCATTTTGTTCTTGATTGACTAGCAATGGTAAGTCGGGGGTGTCTAGCAGATTGTCACTATATTGCTCCCTAATTGTGCTAGAGGAATAGCTGTGCTAGTTGGATGTGCATTTTGGTGGTAACTTAGAGATTTTGTTGTTCTTGTTGTAGATTCTTATAGCTGAGTTGTTTTGCTAATTGTGTTTGCGCTTCTTCTAATTGCTTTTTAACCAATTGTTGTAATGTCTCCCTGACTACTGTAGATATTTGCTCTTATGGTGATTGTATGATATTTGCGTTGCTAATGTCACTTTTGTTGGATTGTCCAATGTCATACATTTGTAATTTATTAAGAAAAATCGGCTGTGTTGGAGGAATGAACGAGGTTGCTTGTAATGAGGATTGCTTGATTTGGAAATGTTTAAAGGGTTCCTCATCAGCTGCAATAGTGTATTCATGTCCATTATGTGTGAATTTAACACATCCATGAAGTGTTGAAGGTATAGCATCCATATCATGAGTCCATGGTCTGCCTAATAGCAGATTGTAATCAAGAGGGCCATCTAAGGTATGAAATGTGGTAGACATTGTTTTGGGTCTGAATAATAAGTCCAAAGTAATTGTACCTAATGTGGGCCCATGAGCGTTGTCAAAACATTTGATAACTTAGGATGGTTGTTGAATAGCTCTTACATAAATACCTATTTGTTGTAATAAGGAACTAGGACAAATATTAAGGGCATAACCATTATTGATTAATACTCGCTTGATTAGAAATCCTTGAATTCGAACTATAGTATGAAGGGGTGATATTGATCCCTTATATGTGTAGGAGGTAAATCCTTACTAGTGAAGGTAATGGGCCTATCAGTACCTTTAAGTGTATTCATGATAGAAGCAAAAGCCACTGGCGGTGTATCACTGGGGAGGGTAGTATTCCGTACTGCTTTAAGTAGTGCATCCTTATCTGCTGGTAATTTTTTTAATAGCTCAAGACTTGAAATTTTAACAGGAGTATTTCGTATTTGATCCAATAATTCATACCCTTCCTGTTGACCCACTTTCCAAGTAGCAGTAGGAGGAGGTTATAGAGGATTAGAGTGATTTCCCCCACTTGCTGGCCTTCCTTGCCTGGTATTGACAACATGGACTGCTGATCCAAATATAAGTTGGGGCTTAATAATGGGGTCAGGATGGTATCTACTACAACGTGAAGTTCGAGGGGGAGGTGGGAGAAAGGTTGCATTCAAGCTCTTTGACGATGAGTAGTAATAGGGATTCTTTCAAATTGAATATTATTACATGTGTAGGCATGAATAAGATGTTCCAAATGATTATTAGGAGTAGAATCGACTCGAGATTCTAGCAAAGCATGGCCAATAGGAGCCAAAGGTTGTACATACGTATCACATGTAGGATTGTATTTGGTTTGAAATTCAATAGTCTTAGTATCAAGTAAATCTTGGATAACTTGCTTTAGTTTGAAGCATCGATTTGTAGGATGGCCAATACACCGATGATAGTCTCAATATACAAGAGCATCGAAAGATCGTGATTGAGGTTTACTAATATCAACCTTTGAGGGGGGAGGCAGAGATATAAGCTTACACTCAAGCAATTGTTTCGGCACAACATGCAAAGGTGAAGGTATCCTTAAGAATAGGCACCGATTGGTGCGAGTGGTCTTAAGTTGAATATAATGACCATAACAATCAACAAGAGGAGCTTGGGATATTGGTAAAATATGAGTGACATTGTTTCCTTCGTTGGAAGTGCCATTGGCCCAAGCCTTATAGAAAGAAATAATGGATTGGAATATAAAAGTTAAAATCTAGTGTTTGAGGTAGGAACCACATGGTGACCCTAAGAAGCAACAAGGATATGCATACACTAGGGTAAATGTTGAACTTCAAATTTAGGATACTAAAATCAAAATGGAAATCTAGAAACCCTAAAAGATGAGAATTGAAATCCTAAAGGGGAAAGGAAGTTAGATTCGATCAATAAATAGGTTCACCAAATGATTTAACCCAAATTATAATACAAAACATGTGGGGAAATATCCTAATTCGGTTAGAAAATTAGCGACTAATGCTCAATCTAATTGTATAAGTAAATGCACCAACCTTCAGATTTGATATAACACGTAAATGCACTAAAGAAAGATTATTTGATTAACCACATGCCAAAATACAGTAATACACAATATGATGAATTGACTTAGCATTCTAGATGTCTCACAGATGTTCCTGGGTCTAGAATTAGGGGAAATAGACTGTAATTGGGATGTGTTGGTGAGAAAATTTGTTAGTTGGAAAAATTAGGTGTCTCCGCCAACGTTCACGGGGCTACGCCCCTTTGTATTTAATGGTACAGCTCCCATTATTGAATGAAAACTAATCTAATCCTATCTACTGTTGTGGGTTGGGCCAAATACGTTGGAGATCACATAGGGACACTCCACTGAACCTGTGGCAAAGTTCTTGTACGAGGTACAAGGGAGGAAATCACAGCGATGATGGGGAAGGAGAGAAGTTAGGAAAGGGAAGTTACAGCCGTGAGTAAGCCAATTGCAGAGTTCACACCTAGTAACCAGAGTAGTTCAACATTCACTATAGAAGAAAGCAATGATGAAGCTATTTAGTGAGACAGAAAAAACCTCAAACACCAAGTTCTTAGATTCAATCTATCAAAGAAAAACAACAAACTCTTTTGTTATTTATTGACATTCACAAAGTTGCATAATGAGAGAGAATAGAGGAATACAAGAAAAGGAAAATAGAAGAAATGTAGCTCTTATTTCTTGTGCATTGATACAAAGTTCAACAACTACAATCCACAATTGCTACAGAGTGGAAATTTTCCAAAATCTAGGATCCTTTGGAATGGAGAGGCCATCCCAATTTATAGCAATGTGAATTGCCTTCTCACTTCCCTCACATGACTCTCCGTATTCCATATTCCACTTGTGACCTTTCATTTTCCATTAGAAAAGACAAATTAAGTATTTCTCTTATAATTTTGAGAAAATACTTTTACAATTTTAAAATAGGTCACTTAAGTGAATAGGACAAAATACAATGATGAAGCCCAATGAAGAATTAGAGAGAGAAGGAAGAGGGAGAAAGAGAGGAGAGAAAAAGAGATGCTCTGAAGCATGGATGAAGAACACTATGTCTCCGATAAAGATCAAATCCATTGATGAACTGGTGAAATGCTCCAATGCAATGATGAACTTTGGACCTTTGAACCATGAGAAAACTCCTCCTGAACAATCCATGAAAAGTTGCCACTCCTTTTGACCAATTATGCATATGAATGAAGGTTTGATACAATTGCTTGCACAATGCAATCATGATGATTCTACCACCTCGAGGATGTTTGAAGATGATACTCTGACTACTGATGATCCTCCACACTGATGAAGGTTGCTCCTTTGAACGCCTTTCCCCTTGCCGATAATGATTCATGATTTTCTCTTTGTATGATACACGGACACCCTGAACTTGAGTGTTTAGAAACACTATTGAAAGATTTCCCTGAGGTATCTTCAAGGTGACCTATGGACAATGCTCATGAAGATCCACTCTAGAGAGGTTGAGGATTGAAAAACAAAACTTGATGACCGTCTTCACACTGCTACACTGAAGGGAAACTTCAATTAAATTCACTTTGAACACTTTTCCCTTTGAAAACTCTTGAAATGATGGGCTTCTACATCTTGCCTGGACACACCGAGAAATGATAAACATTTGAGATGAAGACCACTAAGAACTCTGAGAGGTAACTCCCCTTATCGAGAAAACCTTTTGATCCCAGAGACACTTGAAATGGCCTTTGATGCAAAATTGATAATTTCTTCATTTTGACACTTTACGCTCATCGTCTTAGGGAATGCAGTAATCTACTTAAGACCTGAGCGGGAAGCTTTTGTGAGTACTTGGACCAATCGGGGAGGTGCAAAGTGCTGAAATTTGACCACTTTCAACCTGCTTTGCCCATTTACTATTTTTAGTTTGTCCACCGTGAGTACCCATTCTGGCCATTTTTACCATTTCTATCAATTTTACCAATTTTTGAGCATCTCAATCATGTGGGAATGGAATGAAGAGTGTGAATGCACATTTTTCTCGAACTTACTATTTTTAGTAGGCTCGCCTATAGAGACTTACTAAAAATAGAAACTGGCTTTCCCGGTGTCGGATTCGAACGGAACCAACTGCAGAAGTTTACATAATTCGTTATGATGCTTTGGTCAAATTTTCAAGAGATTTCACCCACTGGAACCCTAGGAATTTGAAAAAACAAATTGTTGGTGAGGCCTTCGGGCACAAAGCTGCCATGGCAGCCATTAATGGATTCCCTAAGCTTTTTGCAAGTTTTCTTTCCCAACTCGGATTTTGACGAAATCAACTTTTTCGATATGGGTTTTTTGTCTTTGTTACACCTCTAAAGTTTTGGTTCAACCCGGTCTCATGAACAGAAGATATTAAATTTCAGTGCCGAGAATGAGGGTTTGCTCGTTGCAAAACAATCTCCTAGTTCATGTGAAATCCATCAGTTGGGTTTTTACGACCTCTGAAAATGTAGAAGAATGCAAAAAAAATGAGATCAAACCGTGCCCTAGTTTTTTAGTTCTGAAGTTTTTATAGTTTTTTGTGCACACCTTTGTCCTGGAGCGAAATGAAGCCTAGAGCATGGATGTTTCTGCTTTTCTTTGCAAAATCATGGTGCTAAGATCATGGAGGAGTAATGGAATGAATGGAAGAGAGAAAAATGGAGGAACCTGGAAAATTTTTGCCAGAGTTCCGAGTCAAAATGGAGCAATGTGGGGGGGAATGGCAAAACTGGCTAAGTCTAGCTATTTATATGTTTGGTTACCTTGAGGGAGAGGGGGGTGCATTTTTTTGTCCCCCTTGTCCCCTTGGAAAAGGACAATGGGGGCACAAAAGAACGCCCTCACCTCAGGCTGCCACTTGGCACTCATGCACACGGAAAAGAGGAATGGGGAAGGGGCTAAAAAAGCACCTTGGGGGCTAGTTTTTGGTCGTATGAAGAACCTGGTGGAAGCAAGGAGTGGGGGCGCATTTTTTGTCCCTTTTCTCCCCTTGGAAAAGGAAAATGGGGGCACAAAAGGGTGCCCTCACCTTGGGTTGACACTTGTCATTCATGCGTGCGGAGGTGAGGGGGGCAGAAAATGAGCACCTGGGAGCTAAATGGAGTCACCATGGTCATATTGCATGTCCATGGGCTCTATGGGAGGAGGGGCGCCATTTTTCATCCCCCATCTCCGCTTGGAAAGGGACAATGGGGGCACAAAAGTGCGCTTGAGCACCATGCTGACATGTGTCCTTCAAAAATTTGACTAACTACTGAAACATGGTACCTTGGGAAGAGACTTGAAACAGACATAACTTGAGCTCTTGGATGACTTTTTTAACACTTCTTTATATGAAATTGCATGGAAAAGGCATTTTGAGAAGGATGGGATGGGTCCCATGCCTTGATTCTGACTGCAACACCCTCAAAAAACATTTTTTTTCTCGAAATCACTAGTTGTTCTTGGAAAGAATGAGTTGCCTAGAAAAATGCATGGGGTTTAGGATGAATCTGATTTTACCAACATGTAGGGGACTAAAAATGCTTTCCATTGATATTTTGTTTGGCTCACATCTCATTCCGGAGCTCCTGGAATCACCTCTTGAAGTTCAGGTACTCTTTCACGATGCAAGCTCCTTCGGCCTCAAAAACCCTCTTTTTATGAGCTGACTCCTAAACCTCTGAATCTTTCCAAAATCTTCCTGAATTAGTTGCACAATGATCCTGGCTCATGAATACACCTCTTTGATGAAAATGGGCCTTTAACACAACTCTAGAAGATTATGCACTTGTCTTAGAAAGGCTGATGATAGCCCTTCCTAAGCTTGCTTGAAAATCCAATTTTAGAGACACTGCTTCTGAAGTACTTAAATGATCTTTTTCTCCCTAAATCACCTATGGGGAAGGGTGAAACACACACATGAACACTTGGATGGATAGGGTAGGCCCGACACAAGGAATAGGCTAACCTGAGAGGGTGTGTCCGGAAAGGTATACCATAGAGAAAGCAGTGTGTGGTGGAGTTGGACTGCCTTTGGTGGCCAAACCCCTTGTTGATTCTAACCACTGGACTACACTGCCCAAATGAGGGGCTCAAACTCCATGTAGCTCTCATGTTCGTGCAAGTGTGAATGCAATCTAGAAATTCGTTCCCCTATGTTTTTTCTCATGCCTTAACACAAATAGCAGGTGTAACTATAGATAGAATGTACCCTTCGTGATAGATAGAATGTTGCAATAAAGTGCCTAAGTAGAGTGAGAATGAGGAGTATTTGCAATCCTTAGGGAAGGGAATGATAATGCATTTACACTATGTTTGTGCATGTAATTCGTAATTCAGGGATATTAGTCAAATCGGTAAATATCAAGTACTAATTACCACATTTAGGTGCCTACAATGTTAACAAGCCATCAAACTATTTATCTTTTTTTCTTTGTTTGTTAATACTTTTTTTTAATTGAAAAACCTTTTTTACTTTATTCTAAGTTGGATTAATTGTTGTGTATCAACCCATGGGGTTGATTCGATACATTGAAGTGCGATTCTTTTCCACTCATTTTTTGTACAATTAGCATTGTATAAACTATAATCTGTATTATTAATAGTAATCACTTTTCAATCAAAAATTAAAATTGCTTGGGGTGAAGTTATCTTTCCACTTACTTTTGGTTTCTTTTTTATACATCAATTTCCTATTTCCTGTGTATTTTGAGTGCAGAACTGTTGCACATATCAGTTGGCTAAAGTCAGAACTGAGGGACTAGCATATTGGTATCAAAGCCAGTCAATCCTGCCTGGTGGTGTTTTTCGTACAATTAGCAATGTATAATCTGTATTATTAATAGTAAACACTTTTCAATCAAAAAAAATTGCAAAACTATCTTTCAATGCGAGAAGACTGGAGTCGGCTCTTCTAGGGTTTCCTCCTTGACAACATGTCATTCCGCGGCTTCTTTGGGCATTGCAGAATAATATTTCTATCGGTTTTTTTAGGGTTTCTCACCCTGTGGGCGCCTCTATATAATGAGCCTTCTACTTCAAGCTCGGTTGTTGAAACCACGGCTAGAGCTAGCGGAGCTTTGAACAATGGTACCACCACCGAAACGCCATCAGAAGTTCATCCCAAAGGTCTTCCACGAGGTAATGAATCTCCCCCTGATGTTGTTTTACCTATTCTTGAGTTTAATGTTGCATGTCAATGGTTAGAGCAGTTTTGTCTCATTGGGTATTTTGTGGGTCGCATCCCCTCTGAAAGCATGCTCAAATCTTGGGTTAACTCGGCCTGGGCCACTCATGGCATCCGGCTCGAGAGCGTACAAAACATGACCAAAGGATTTTTCCTTTTTAGCTTCTCTGACCCGTCTAATGCCCCAACCATTTTGACCCGTTCAGCCACTTGGTATGTTCAAAACTCTTTGTTGGTCCTTTCTCCATGGACCAAAGACTTTGTGGTCTCTAATTATGCTGCACTCAAAGTGCCAGTTTGGGTGGAATTTCCTTGCCTCCCCTTAACTTGCCTTAATTTTTTGCATCAAATTGCCTCTTCTATTGGGCGGGTGGTCTGTATGGAACCTCAGTGTTTTTACAATGCCCGTCCACAGAAGCGTGTTTGTGTTGAAGTGGATCTCTCCCAAGAACTAAAAGAGTTTGTGGAGATTCAAATGGGAGACATTTGTTATTCCCAGCGTATCTTATATATCAATCTGCCTAACACTTGCTTCTGGTGCCAGGCCTTTGATCACAAGATCAAGGATTGTCCAATTTATGTCCCTCGCAATCGCCCAGCAGCCAAGGTGGCTCTAGAAGTGGCCAAACCCCCTCAGGAGGAGGGGTGGCAAACATCTGACAGCTAGAAAAATAAGAATAAATTTAACACAACCTAAGGTCCATGGTTCAAATGTTTCGCATGAGCCAGCTATTAAAGAAAAACCCTGTAGCCCACAAACTAAGGAACCAGTTATCTCTGCCGACTCACTTGTCCATTTAACTAAATTCTCCAACACACCCAAGGCGGCCTCGGTTCTCATGGACCAGATAAATTTTGTTCGCAATATCTCCATTCTTCCGCAGTCACCGCTACTCTTAACCAATGGTTCACAGGGCCCATCCAAAAGGGCCTGAAGTCCTCGCCACTCCTAGGATCATAGCCCGATGCGCAGTGTGGATTCCGCTGAGGAGGAATACAATATTGAATTCGCCAAGCGAAAGAAAATTGAATTGCAGGACTTTTTGAATCATAACAATGCTCAATTCCTACAGAACCAGTTCGATGCTTTAGATGGCTTGGATACGGACGTATGGCCCTTGACCACCGTTTTCCATGAATTGCTTATCTTGGAATGTGCGGGGTCTTACAAACTCCAACCACAAGTATATTGTTCATGATGCTCGGCAAAAATTTTCCAATTTAGATGTGTTGTTTTTGCAGGAAGTGAAAATTACAAGTTTTCAGTTAGAGATGGTTTGTAAATCCATCTGGCCTGATAGCCTGACATTCTGCAGTAATCATGATTAGGGGCGTGGGGGTTTAATTTCCCTTTTTTCTCCCAAATGGAGGCCCTTTTTGATGGATCATGGTGTTGACCCCACCAATCGTGCCATATGGGTCCTATTTAATATTGATGGCCGCCCTTTTGGCCTCATTAACATTTACGCCTCTAATGATGCGGCCCAAAGGGCCAATCTTTGGCGGTGGATAGCCTGTGCAATTCCCGATGTGTATTGGGTTATAAGTGGTGATTTTAATATGGTTGAGTTTCCCACCGATAAGTGTGGGCACCTGCCTATGCGATGGACAACTGGCGAAAGAGAGGCATGGTTTTTCATGCGCAATAAATTCGGGTTTTATGACCCTAATGCCTCTCGCACTCCCACCTCTGAAGCATGGTTCACTTGGTCCAATATTCGAGGAGGATCGGATCAGGTTCTCAAACGGCTCGACAGAGCTATGCTGTCAACTCAATATTTTTTTGAGTTTGACAACATTTATTCCTTACCTGTGGAGGTCATGCCTGACTTTGTCCTTTCAGACCATTCCCCCATTCGATTCTGTATCACTTGGCATGATAGGCGCCCTTTTTGTCATAAAGGCCAATTTTTTCTCAATACCGCCTTGATGGAACATGGGCCCACTCTCAACCACATCAAATGGGTGTGGAACATGACCCCTCGGCCAAATCATTGTCAACGCTTTCATCCACCTATGAATGCCAGTTGGACACAATGGTGGGAGGATGCTATGACTAGGACGACTAGATTCCTCAGAATCCATGGCCAACAGTTAGCTAAAATTCGGCACCGATCATACTCCGCTACCACCTCCGCTCTTAGCCGAGCGGTGGTGGTGCTCCAAGGAAATCCTTTCTCAGAAGCTCTACAACTTCAATTGGCAGAGCTTCACCAAAAAATCCAAATTGTGGATAATTACAATGCTCAGGGAGCTCAAATTCGTGCCCGCATGCACTGGCTTAAAGTTGGGGATCGGGTGTCAAAAGAATTATTTCTTTCCCTCAAAGCCAAAAATCCTTCTCAGCAAATTCGTGCCATCCTTGATAAAGGAACTTGGGTTACCGATCCCCAGGTCATGCTTCAGGCTTTTGTCAAGCATTATAAGTTAGTGTTTCAAGCTCAAGCTTCCTCTGATGAGCGAAAAAAGTCCTTGACCAATGTCTTGTTGTTGTGTCGTGCAAACTCTCTCCTGCTCAGAAGGTGGCTTGTGACCGTATGCTCACCATTGATGACCTTCATGAAGTGGCCATGCAAATGGCTAATGACAAGGCTCCTGGTTGCGATGATTTCCCATGCAAGTTTTATAAGTCACTTTGGGACACTATTGGCCCGAACCTTCATCAGGTTTATCTTGAAGGATTTCAGAACCAGTCATTGGGCACGCGCATCAACAAAGGGAATATCAAATCCATCCATAAACCAGGAGATCCCGAGCAAATTACCAACTGGTGGCCTATTACCTTGCTTAATGTCTCATACAAGATTATTGCCAAGGCTCTAGCTATTCGACTTGCATCATATCCTTCCTGTTGTTATCCAACCAGAGCAAACTGGTTTCATTCAGGGGCGTTATATTCTTGACAACATCATTGTTGTTTGGGAAGGTATGGAATGGGCTCGCAGATCCAACCAATCTGCTATGTTCATTAAAATTGACTTTGAAAAAGCCTATGACAGGATTGAATGGTTGTTTATTCTTGCCATGCTTCAAGCCCTTGGCTTTGGCCCCATCTTCATTCAATCTGTCTGAATGCTTTTTGCCAATGCCTCTGCCCAGATCACCATTAATGGCCACAACTCTGAACCTTTCGGCCTATTCCGCTCTATTCGCCAAGGGTGCCCGTTAGCACCTGTGCTTTATGTGCTCGCTGCTGAAGGTTTTGGGTATCTTCTAGCCCAAGCCAAATCTCAAGGGCTCGTCAGGGGAATTATGTTGCCTTCTGCAGACAGATCTCAACTTCTCAATGGTCACTTTGCCAATGATTCTTTCCTTACTCTCATTGAGGAAGAGAACAATGTCCACAATGCCATGCATTGTCTGGATATTTTCTGTTTAGCTTCTGGTTCTTCCATTCAATGGTGAAAAATGCAGTGCTACAGGCAATCTTTCCTCCCTACGCCCGCTTGGCTGGCTTCATTTGATTGGAAAATGCTTCGCCATGGTGAGATGTTTAAATTTCTTGGTATTCCCTTTGCCTTCCAGGCGTCGCCGGCGGAACTTTGGCAGTATGTGGTTCAACAGGTGGCCAAAAAATTGGAATACTGGATTACCAGGCCTTTGTTGTTGGCAGGGAAATTCCAAATTTGTTCCAAAGTCCTCGAAGCCACCCATGTCTACTACTCTTCGTGTTGGGTGCCTTCCAAAGCTTCAATCCAGAAATTGGAGAAGCTTCTCAAAGACTTTCTCTGGGCTAATGCCTCTTCTGGCAAAGGTTTTCACAGAGTCACATGGGAGACCTGTTGCCTTCCCCGTGACTCTGAGGGGATGGGTCTTATTGATATATTATGACAAGGGCAGGCACTCTATGGAAAATGGATAATTCGATGCATTGAAGGTCAAGAAGCGTGGAAATTGCTTCTGCGCCATGGCATCGAGGAGGGCTCCCCTTATGGCTGCCCTTATGGCCGCCCCACCTGGAAAGGTTTGGGTTTGCCAATCTTCTCATTGCTCCAGTTCCTATCAAAGTTGTTGGCACCTTCGTGCTTAAAAGTATCTGGAAAGCATGGGAACGCATCAAGCCGTGGATTCAATGGAAAGGCAATGGCTTCTGCAATGGCCTTTCCATCAATCAACAATCCTTGTGGTGGTCGCCTGTCATTCAAGTTCAAGATCGGTGTCTTGCAGAAGTCCCTGGAATTCATGCGCTCAAGCTTTTTAAGCGCGGAATTTGTACCATTAAAGATTTGTTTTGCAAACACACACAATCATGGTATCCTTGGATTGAGTTCAAAGCTCGTTTTCGACTCACCACCCAGGATCGTGCTAGTATCATCGAAATCATTAATTCGATCCCCGATCATATGTTGCATAAAATTTGCATCCCTCCCGTCCTTGGTGGATGGACTGGAAGTGGTTCGTTGACACCCCATTTCAGAATTACTCGGCCAGTAAGGGTTATCATTGGCTCTCCCCACATTTGCCCATGGTTGAAAAACTCAACACTAGGTGGGGGTTGCACTCTTCTCCTTCCTGTTGGAGAAGGAGATTTGACACTATTTGGTCTGCCTGTGTGGAGCCCAAAATTGCACATTTTATGTGGTGTATTTTACATCAAGGTCTTCTGATAGGCTCCTGCCTGGTTCAAATTGGTGTTCCGGCCCCCAAATGTCCATTTTGTGGCCACTTGGAAACCTTAATGCACTTATTCTGGTTCTGCCCCAAAGCCCAACGGGCTTGGAACTGGATTCATTCTTTTTTCTTCCCCCTCAGACCAGAATGTTTCACATGGTAGCACATTCTTTTAGGAGATAGCCCCAGATTTCCACATATGTTCTCCCAGATTTGGCATGTTTTTAGGGGGGAAATTTTGTTTTGGTTATGGAAAGAACGAAATGCTTTTTTCTTTGCTAATACTGAATTTGATCAACAATTTTCAATGTATAATAAATCGATGGTTATCTCCAATGTGCTTCTGCAGATTCAAGTTCAGGCCAACAAGGTTTCCCTGGAGGTGGAGCATTTACAGACTCTTCTGCGACATTGGGGTGACGCCCCGTGTAATGTTGCTCGGGAGCCACCTTCGCCTTCTCGGCGTTCTCTGCCCCGTGGCGGCCATCCCCATGGAGGTCGTCGAAGCCACTCTCAGCAATGGCATTCTTTCAGTTGTGCTCACTGATCCCCGCGTAGTCAACCATGGAGGAGTGTTTCCCCACCAGCTCGCCCCCGCACGGCTGGGGATCCCCCCTTCTCATCAGTCTCGGTTGGGGCTCGTCGGTTGCTCCTGAGCCACACACCCACGACAGCTGGAGCCTGCCACCTCCACCCCCGCCACCTTCAAACAAGTTCCTCCGGATTCCTCTTCCCATCTCTCCCACGCGGGTGGCGGCTAACAATGAAAAGGAGGACCCTCTTGGCTTGGGTTGGGACATACTTGACGCTGGCAAGGACCTTCCTGGTCCCGGCTGCCCTGATGATCACGACCCCCCCTCTGTTGGTATCTTTGTTGTGCCCGCTTGACTCTTTTGTTTTGATGTATTCCTAGGCTCTGCCTAGTGTGTTCATTGCTTTCCTAGGCTTGGCCTAGTTTGTTTGTGGTTTTGGGGCGTGCTCTCATACCACCCACTTTTTTGTTGGAAAAATCTTGTATCATGTTGCATTTAATATAATATAAGATCTTTTTCATTTTGGTTTCTTTGTGATACATCAATTTCCTTTTTCTTTGTATTTTGAGTGTAGAATTACTGCACATATCAGCTGGCTAAAGTCAGAACTGAGGGGCTGGCATATTGGTATCAGAGCCAGTCAATCCTGCCTGGTGGTGTTTTCCAGAAAATAAAAGGATTGTGAGAGATTATATAAGAGCATTGAAGTTGTAAGGAGACTGATAAGAGAAATGGAAAGGAGGATCTTTGAGAAGATGAAATTTGAGGAAAAGGCTGTACAAAAGGCCATTTGGGCAGAAAGGGGCTGTTTACTGGAAAGAATGAAGCAACAGAAAGAGGGAGAAAGAAGATTGAAATAGCAAATGAGGAAAAAGGAAGCAGGAAGCCTTGGGCAGATGCCTCAAAAGGTTGATACAAGAGAATGGATGGCATATAGATAAAATTATAGAGCTAGTACAAAACCAGAAAAGTATGGCAGGCCGCAGAAGAGATTATGGTTGAGTTGAGGGCACACATGATGAGGGAGGAGAAAATATGAGCAGGGGAATGGTTGGCTGATGAGAAGAGTGTGATAGAAAAAAATTTACCCCCTGGTATCGGCACAGCAGTGGAGTAGGATTTGTCTGCAGTAGACTGCCCATTAGAAGTGGACATGAAGAAGGTAGACACGAAGAATGTGGAGGAAAGTGATGCCACTAATGACAAGGATGCACACATCGTCTGATAGCCAGAAGAGGGTGAAGAGCTTGAAGATGGTATCAAGCATGCAAAGGAACACATGTATTCAGATTGAAAGTAAAACTGATGACTTAGAATTGGGAATGAAAAATATGTCCATGGAGATTGAGAAGAAAGAGAATGTGCAAGCAGGAAGCATTCTTGAAGATGAATTTGAGAAACAAAATGCACATAGAATGGATAACTTGCGTAAGGATGGACTTGTACAGAAATGAGAAATCTGTACTAGTCAAGTGTGAAGAAAATTGCATGCATGGCTATGAAATTCAAGTTGAGGAAGAGCGTTCCATTAGAGGTTTGCATAAAACTGCAGAAATTGAGAAGAAGATTAGAATGGGAGAAGAGAGTACTCCCACAATAATAGAAAATGAAATTATTGAGAAGAAACATCCAGAGAGTTGCATTCTAGAGTATGTTGAAGATGGAGATAAGGAGGTTAATTTACACATTGCATTAGTTGTTCCCATGGAACAAGAGTTTAGTCATGAAGGAAAGAATATGTAAAATATGTTTGAGTCCATGAAATACAAACATGCATTTTACCTTTGCGTGACATTGACAACCAAAATCTGTTGACAGTCATTGTGATCGTTGAGGCAGATAGCAGCAGAAGACGAGGAGGCAATGTGGTATGAATATCCTCCCATGTGTATGACAGCTGTGGATTTGAGCCACAGGCAGCAGAGTACAATTATGAGTAAGGAAAAAATAAGCACGAGAGGACATGCATCCATGAAGAAAGATGTTGAAGCAGAGGATGTTGGCATAAGGAATACAGGAGAAATTGCTCATTTAGTGCAAGGAAAAGGATATCAACATGAAAAGCAAGAGCAAGAGTTAATATGTCTAGTGAATGAAATTGACGAGGAACATGAAGAGTAAGAACAAAATGAGGACTTAGAACAGCAGGAAGTTCAAGATTATCTTCAACCTTGCATAAAGTGGAAGGTATTTTGTTGAATCGACTTAGAAATGCCGAGGAGAATGTCGAGTTGGAAATAGGGCTATTCCTACGATACTGGCAGCAGTGAGATCACCACTGTGAGTTTTTATTTTGTACTGTTAAACCTGGGCTTGATAGTGGTTGCACAAGGAAATGTCTAACTTGGCATGATAGAGGATGGTAAGTTTAGATCAGAAGGAAGTGTCATTTAAGGCTGAGCAGAATATGGTTAAAGAAAAAAGCATTCAAAGGAGAACTGATGTTGGGAGTAGTATAGGAATAGAAACTATGATAAAGCTGCTTGGCTATAATTGGAACAAATTGTCAACTTATGAGTAGAAACACAGAACTGATAGAACAAATGTGCAGTACAAAACTAAATGGAGGAGCCATGTGTAAATTTGAAGATGAAAAGCAATGGTTTGATTTACAGAGAAAAAGAAAGAAATGAGATACAATCAAAGGCAGTTGTGAACCAAGAGGTTTCCACCTTCCAGAGAACTTGTGTTGAGGGAGGAAAAAAAAATTCTGCAACGTTTTGGATCACAACATTAGACCCATCATCTAGAGAAGAGTTTGAAATTGAGGATTACAACATGATCCCCTCATAGAGATAACCCATCCCCATTATCCGTTAGGGCATTAATCCTGATACAAAATGCACGCTTCCTACTAACCAAACCAAATAAAGCCTAGGGCCAAGCAAATGACTACAGAATGGATTTCAAATATCCATTCATTTATCTACAAGTTTGAAGAATATTAATTAATTAATTAATTAATACATTCTTACACAATATAACTATTGAGAGAGCTTATTAATCAAGGACACGAGTTTGACTCATGACCGGTGATGCAATTTGATGCCCATCAAGACCATTTTGAGATTTTTTCTTGTATTAGACATTCTACAAGAAAATCAAACTAGATCGATAGGTATGTATACGCAAAGGCCATCAACTTTAATAAAGGGTAAGCACACTATAGTTATTCATAAGTAGAGCAGCCTGTAATTATCACTCTGCATTTTTTTAATATCTCTTAAAAATTATAAAAAACTATTGAAAATTGGTAAATGACTTTAAATTTATTATAAATCTACACTATTTTGTAAATTTGAAAGAGCATAATACAATAAATTTTAAGCTCAAATTTATGTATTGACGGAATGCAAAATTGTTTTCCATTCACCAAACATTCCTTTGACAAGTGAGGGTCCCCATCAAATCTAATCCCTTCTCGTGACTGATCCATTATCTATGTTCATGTTCTTTTGGGGACATGCAATCTCCACTACTTCATCTATTTTCCTCTTCATGTAGTTCCTCTAATTGGAAATCATCTTGATATTCTCCAATCAAATGTGGCACTTGGTCTTTTCTGAGTGCTCCACCAAAGATGATCTAGTGGTGTGAGTCCTCTATACATTTGCAAAATGTTCCTGAATTCTAGCTCTTAATGCCCTTCTAGTTTCACCTATATAAACCATGTCCCAATTCTCATACTCAATGTAATAAACCCCATTCCTATTTATTGGGTCTATCTTATCTCTGGATGAATCGAGGATACTTATAATTGTTCTCTGCATTAGAAACACGGATCGAATATTATGCCTTCTAAGGATTCATGCTAATTGTGGGACAAAGGTTACCGATAGGGCATGAAGCATGCATTTTGTAATGGGAACAATGCCTTAACAGCTAATTGGGATGGGTAATATCTATATAAGGAGTCCACGTTGTAATCCTCAACTTCAAACTCTTTTCATGATAATGGGTCTAATGTTGTGACCCAAAATATCAAGAAAATATTCTTTCCTCTCTCAACACAAGTTCTCTAGAAGCTATTGTCTCTTTATTTTGATGCATTGTGGAATCCCATTTTCTACTAACCAAGAGGTTCACATTTTTTCTCACAAGGGGGGAAATGGTAAGGAATGCACAGAAGCAGTGTTTATTTTATATTTGCTGAAGTATTTGGGAAATTTGATAAAGTCCACAACTTTTGTATTTCTAATAGTAGAAGTTGTGTAACAGGGAAACCTCCCTAAGGCCCCCGTACCCTAGAAGAAACGTTTCTAGTACGGAAATGTCCCGGAAAACATCCCAGAAATGTCCAGGAAGTTTCTGGGACATTCCATCGCATTTACAAGTTTAAAACTCAAAACATTTTTTAAAAAACTATTTTTTTGCATTTATTACTTCTAAACCTAATCTACCCACCCAACCTTCCTACAGACACTTCCTAAAAGCTATATAATGACATCTTTGGTCCATTATACATCAAACTCTTTTTTCTCTTGCTGAATTCAGTTTTTATTAAACTAACATTTAGCATTGTGAAGAACAAAGAGACATCAAGGAGCGGCTTGAAGGAAGAGATTAGGAGATGTTACTAAGAGCTAAGAGCATCAAGGAGGAGTTTAAAAGTAGATTTGGAAGAAGGGATCAACTTCAAGGAAGAAAAATCTGATTTTTTCCAAGTTTTTTTTAAAGAAAATGTTAATGTGATCAATGATCACAAATGATGTGTGTATAATGCACACATCATTCATGATCATTGATCACGATATCAATATATAGTTTTAATTTAATAATTGTTAAACTCGACGTTAAAAAAAAATAAAAAATGTAACATTTCCTTTGCCTTTTTTTAATAAAAACTATATGTTGCTTTTTTTAATTAAAAATGTCATCCAAACTCTGTGTATGCTCTCACCTACGCCTATACAGTGAACTTGGTGATCAAAAGCATAATAGGATGCGTAGGGTTTAATTCCTTTTGCTATTTTTTTTTTTAAATGTTTTTTTAATTAAAAAAATCGAACTTTATGCATGGTCTCGCCTCGCACCTATACAGTGAACTTGGTGATCAAAAGCAAAATAGGATGCATATGGTTTAATTCTTTTTGTTTTTTTATTAAAAAATCTTAACTTTGTGTATGCTTTCACCTCGCACCTATACGGTGGACTTGGTGATCAAAAGCAGAATAGGATGCGTAGGGTTTAAATTTTAATTCTTTTTGCTATTTTTTAAAAGATTATTTTGTTTTTTTTAATTAAAATATTTGAACTTTGTTTATGCTGTCACCTCACACATATATGGTGAACTTAGTGATCAAAAGCAAAATAGGATATGTAGGGCAATGTTTTAAAAATCGGAACCAGATGACGTCCGGACCGGAACCAGATTGGTTCAAACTTAATGAGCCGGTTTACTAAAAAATACATAAAATTTTATATTTTTAATGAAAATAATATATTTGAAAGGTTAAAAATCCATGATTCCAACAATTACACACAAGATATGCAAAATTTTCTCTTATATATATGTAAGAAAGGTGTTTATAGCAAAATGACATGAACTCCAAGTCCAATACACAAGACATATATCATATATGAGATTTCAAAACAAAATACATAAACAATGAGGCTTTAAATGGCCTCCATAGTCTGAGACTCCAAAAAAACAACATGTTATGATCATTGATACATTACAAATACTACAAGTTACAAAACTCTAGAATAAACTAGATGACATCAATGATCAATCATCAAACTCTGCACTGCTGCTGGAAATGGGATCCTCAAGGTCATCCTCATCAATATCATCACCGGCCTTTGGCTCTGACTCGGAATCATCCAAACCCTCAAGTACATCTGCAACAACTGTATTGGCACGAGGTCGGGGAGTAGCACGAGTGCGAATAGTGTCTGTTATGTCTCGTGACGATGGCAGCGGTGCTACTAATGGCTCATCAGATTCTTGATCCAAACCCATCCACCCCAAGTCATCGGGATCAAACTCTGCTGGTTAACTCTCCTCTACCCATTCTGAGGTTGGATCTATATCATCCAAGAAAATGGGATCAGTATCAGGTCTTCGGTTCAGCAACCGGTTGCGCCTTAGCCGAAGGTTGTACTGCACAATGAAAAGATCATTCAACCGTTGTTGTTCCAAACAGTTTCTCTTCTTCGTGTGAATCCGCTCAAAAACGAACCAGTTGCACTCGCACCAGAAGCACTGCAAGTTTGGCTCAGGATCCTAATTGCAAACTTTTGCAATTGAGGACACTGGCTACCAAACGAATCCCACCAATGTGCTACGATAAAAAGTGTAAATGTTTAATTAGTAAACAATGACGATAAAAAGTTAAAAACACAAAGTTAAAAATTAAAAGTAAAACTTATAACTTAAAGGCTAAAGCGTAATTCAACAAATTAGATAAAGATTGTCTTATGATAAAAATTCATGATTATTCATTAAAAATTTTAATCAAATGAACTTCAAAAAACTTAGAATTTCTTACCTAATTGGTCCACATCCCTTGCAATCTTTGCAAGGTTTTTCCCAAAGGTACTTGTGGCTTTGCTAAAGAAGTTGATCTGTCGGTGAACCTCAAGTTATTGCATCTCATCAGGGACCATGCGTTTTAGGCACTCGTGCAAACCATCTTTTAGCTCTCTTGTTTGGTCTTCTCCAAGCTGAGCTCTGTAATGATATTTTGGGTTCAAGAAATACCCAGCTGCATATATAGGCCAATGGAGTTGATTATTTCATCTATTATCTATGATCTCCGGTATAGGCCCATACTTAGTTACCTTGTCTTTGTATGCTTCCCTTATCTGCTCCTTTGCCTGATCCATAGCCTCATAAATATAGCCCATGGCTAATTTTTCTCCATCCACCAACTGCAACACCTTAACAAGAGGCTCGGCAACTTTCACAATCTCTGTTGTTTTTTTCCAAAATAAATTATAAAAAAGTTTTTCTTTGTGTCTTTCCCATCCTATTTCCAGCTCCATTTTGATGCATTCCATTCATCACTTGAAAACATATTTTTCAAGTTTTGTTTTTGGGAAAGAAGAGATTGCAACGTGAAGAAGTTTGTTGCAAATCTCGTGATGGTTGGCCTAACAAGTTCTCTTCCCTCAGTGTTCTTCCTCATTAGGTTCAATACCCATGAGTGATTGTAGATGTATTTGGTGATGTTTTTGCCATGCTCTACAGTGTTCTTGATCCAATCTTTTTTCCCTATATCCTCAAGCATGAGATCTATGCAATGTGCAACACATAGAGTCTAAAATATTGTTTTGTGTTTAGCCTCTAACATCTTACTAGCAAGGACATAGTTAGAGGCATTATTTGTTATGATTTGTACAACATTTTCCACCCCCACCTCTAAAACAATCTCATCCAAAAGCTCAAACAATAAATTTGCATCTTTCACCCTATCAGATGCATCTACTGATTTCAAAAACATTGTACCTTGTGGACAAGAAGCAAGAAAATTTATTATTGTGTGGTTCTTGCCATCACTCCACCCATCTGGCATAATAGTGCATCTTGTTTTGGCCCATGAAGCTTTGCAACCTTTCAAATATTCATCTATGGATGAAACTTCTTTCTTCAAAAGTGATCCTCTCAAGTCATGCATACTAAGGCCTTTGAAGCCCTTACCAACAGCAACAATGGAATCAAACATTGGTTGGTAATAAGGTGAGCGTGCAGCATTGAAAGGGATATTTGCATCATACCACCATCTAGCAATGTACTCAAAAGTTACTTCTTTGTATTGCTTCTTCCAATGGTTATCCAAGATGGGCTGATTTTATGTTGGCATGGAGACACTAACAGGTGTGGAAGATGGAAAAAATCTTTGAATAGTCTTTCTTTTTTTAGGCCGGTTTTCTTGACTATGAGTGGATGGGGAAGGCATATACCAAAAGGGGTCTCTAACAATCATAGAAGGGTCAAAGCAAGATCCTTCAACACTCAAAGCATGTTCCCTCCTCTTCCCTATTTCAGCTTCTATCTCTTTTTGCCTAGCCTTCTCTTCTCTATGTTTTTCAAGCATGTTTTTCATTTCCAACCTAATGGTATTAATATCAGGTGCATCACATGGAGTAACTTGGCCTCTTTGACCAGCCAAGTGTTGTTTCAACCTATGAATCCCCCCCTTGATATGTTTCTTACGATATTTACAAAAAATTTGATTATCAATTATGTTTGCATGGGTCCATATAGGGTCTTTTGTTTTGGGGACCATTGCAAATGCAAACAAATCTAAAAATGCAAATAAAAACAAAATAAATTTTGAATTTTTTATTTAATAAAATTTACAAATAAGGGACAAGTTTAAAATATAACATACCTTTCAATGTGCACACAAATGAGGTGAAGAAATGCTCCAAGCTTATATATGGGCTGCACCCTCCAAATGTAGATGTGAATGCCACCACAAAGAGCCCACACTTGATGCCAAACAACCCCCAAACTCACTCCAAATGAACACTATTCAATGCTGCCCCAATCCTCCAAATCCTTGCAAATAAGAGAGGTGCTCATAAATATAGGTGAGGTGCTCACAAATAGAAGTCAATATCACCACAAAGAGCCCACAAGCAATGCCAAACAAGCTCCAAGCCTCCAACTTCCAAGCTCACTACAAAAAATAAACTCTTCAATCTTATGCTCACAAATGCTCAATGAGAAAGGTGTGAAGTGAATAGAGGGGGGGTGTATTTATAACACCAAATTAGGGTCTAAAGAGAATAAAAAATACAAAAAATAAATTTTAAAAGTGTATTTTTAAAGGGGTCGCCATATAAGGCTAAATAGGGGTCGAATCGACCAATTCAGGACAAAACCAGACTGGTTTGACTGGTTTGGACTAAAACCGGTCAAGCGGTCCGATTTTTTGAGCAGTTTGGCAAAAAAAAGGTGAACCAGTCGAACCGGCAATTTCCGGTTCCGATTCTAGTTTTTAAAACTTTGATGTAGGGTGCAGTTTTATTTATTTTTTTCTAAGTTGTTTTCATTTTTCATTATAGGTTTGAACTTTGAGATATAAAATATAAATGGCATCCAGTTCAGCTTCAGGGGGGGCATGGGGAAGCAAGCCAACGGGAGGGCGTGGATCTCACAGAACAAGATCCTAAAGCTCCTCTTTGGAGACATGTGCAAAAGTTGGAGTAACTTGTTGGTGGTGGCACTCAGTCTTGGATATGCAATCATTGCAATATGCATTTCAAGTCCTCATATACCCGAATCAAAACTCATTTAGTGGGGCTAACGGAAATGGGAATCAGAAAATGTTTCACAGTTGAAAAGACACAATTTTGGCGTACATGAAAGAGCAAGAGGAGGATGACTTGCAAGTTGTAAGAGCTAGATCTAAAACCATTCCTTTGCAAAGGAGGGGTTTAGGAAAACCACCCACCCCATCAAACCATCCTTTCATTCAAACTCCAACCTAATCACTTGAAGTTGAAACTCCCTTAGAAGAAGAGAGCTCCTCACGAAAGAGAACAAAAGGTCCATTAAAACAAGCATTTACAAATGAAAAAAGGGAACTTGTTGACGAATTGATTGCTCGATGCGTTTATGCATGTGGGCTTCCCTTCAATGTGTTGCAGTCACCATATTGGGAACAAATGGTGAGAGTTATTAATGAGGCACCACAAGGGTATACAATTCATGGTTATGTGAAGGTTAGAACATCATTGTTGGCGAAGAAGTGGACCATATGCATATTTATTTGCATCCAATCAGGGATTCGTTGAAGGATTCGGAGGTTTCTATCATTTTAGATGGATGGAAAGATACTCGAAATAGACCCCTAATCAACATTGTTGCAATGTGCCCTAAAGAGGAAATGTTCTTAAAGGTCGTTGATTGTGAGGTTAAAGTGAAAGATGTGCAATTTCTTGCTAATATTTTGATTGATACTATTGAGTCGATGGGCCCTCAAAACCGTGTCCAAGTCATCACGGACAATGCAAAAAAATGTAGAGCAGCAGGGTTGATTGTAGAGGGGAGATATGAGCACATATTTTGGACACCTTGTGTAGTACACTCCATGAATTTGGTGTTGCAAAAGATTGGCAAAGTCCCATGGATAGAGTAGATTTATACGGAGACAAATGAGATTCAGATGTTAGTCACAAATCATCATATGTCCCAAGCTATCTTTAGGAGGTTCTCAAGGTTGGAGTTGTTAAAGGTAACGGAACAATTTACTAGTTTCTACTTTTCTTTTCTAACTTTCTATGAAATTATCAATTAAATTTCTTTTAAATTTAAGTTTATACTTAATTAGCTTGTTTCTATTTATTTTAATAGGTTGTTGAAACAAGATTTGCCTCTCACACGTTCGTCTTGAGACAACTTGTGAAGGTAAAACAAGCCTTAAGCAATATGGTGATTGATGATGTTCGGTCCATGTGGAGGCAAGTTAACATAGAACGAGCCATCAAGATAAAATCCTTGATACTTGATGATTGGTGGGCAAAGGTTGAATACTTGTTCAGTTTTATTGAGCCTATTTTATCCATGATTAGATATGAAAACAAAGATCACGCTTGCATAGGGGAAATCTATAATGGCTTTGACTCTATGCTTGAAAAAATTAGAGACATCATATAAAAGAAAAAGCAAGATCCTGAAGAAATTTTCCACAATCAAGTTAAAAGTGTGATCATGAGAAGGTGGAATAAAATAACCACCCCATTGCATCTACTTTCCTATGCCCTGAATCCCAAATATTAAAGCAGTGAAATACTTGGGCTACATGATAGGCAACCACCATATAATGACCAAGAAGTTGCAAATGAAACTAAGGCAGCATTCTGGAGGCTTTTTCCTGTTCTAACTGTAGCTAGTATGGTCCGCTATGAAGTGGGGATCTTTGTCTCTACGTCTAATGGTAGAATGGGTGAAATGGAGGCATTATGTGACAAGCACACCATAACTCCAGTCATGTGGTGGTATGTACATGGCCATGATGTCAAGTACCTACAACCTGTTGCCATTAAAATCCTCTCATAGGTATAAAATATTATAATGAAATTAAAAGTTTGTTGTTTATTAATTAGAAACTATGTTCTTAGTAAATTAATATTATTACTAATTGGAAGTTTCTAACAACCTTTTTTTGTAACAGGTGGCTAGTAATTCTTCAGCAAAGTGGAATTGGAGTACATGTATCTTCATCCACTCAGCCAAACAGAACAAGTTAGCATCTAAGAAGGTTGAGGATTTAGTGTATGTACATTCCAATTTTCTCATCCTATCACACAAGATTGAAGGCTATATTAGAGGTCCCAAAAAACTTTGGGATATTGATCCCGAGGCTAGTGACTTTGTTGAGTCTGCTACTACTCTTCGCCAACTTTCACTGCTTGGTATTGATGATGAAGATCCGGGAAGCTCTACATAAGGGATGGATAGTGGAGCTAGTGGGAGTGGACTTGTCAATTGTATTCATGGAGATGATTATGAGGAAAATTAGATGATATATTCTAAAATCTAGATTATGATCATGTATATACCATATATGAAACATTGAAATTGTGACCATGTTGAATGATGAATCTTTAGAACTTTAATGAATACAAAATATTCGGACATTCCGTTATGTTTCATACCCAAGGTTTTTTTGAAAATTCGCGTTTCCGTGTTTCGGACCCGTACTCGTACCAGTTTCCTGGCAACAAAGAGTAGAAGTATTTTTTAGTTAGTGGATAGGAGCTGCATTTGGAAGTAGTTTATCTAGATTTTTCCATCTTAGAGGGGTTCGCTCCCTCTCCCCAATGCACATAACTAAGATGTAGTCTTTTGTTGGAATTTCAATAAAAAATTCACATGGAGTGAATTTATATTTCCATTTACTTTTTATTTCTCTTCCATACATCAATCTCTTTTTTGCTGTAGATTTATCTGTAGAACTGTGGCACAAATCAGCTTGCTTTAGTTGGGACTGGGGCCGCATCAATATTTTTTGTAAGAGATCTTCTGGAATAACCTCTGTAATAGTTTTTAAAATTTAGCCTTCACTTCATTGCCCATCATCAGGATTGTTTATGGTTTTTTCTAATCCTATCTAGAATCTAGAATAGATGGTACATGTAGTTTTCATGTTTTTCAATTTTTCTTTTGACCACCAAGCTATGCAATAGAGACACTAATCTTAACATTGATATTACTGGTTGTAAATAGTCGTCGGCTAATAGACCATAAATATTCAAATTTTCAAATTACAAAGTTAAGAAGATGCATGGAAGTAACAATGACTGCCACCCAGAGTAACATACTAATTAGACAATATATGCCTTTTTTGATGACAAACACAAGTGTATCTCAAAGAAATCCTAGATTTAGTTGTGGAGCTATATTTGGTATTTGTGTCAAATTTTTTGGATCAGAGTATCCAAAAGGTCCACATATTAAGTACATTGGACTGAAAGTTTGAAAAATTATCAAAAGGGTTGTAGTTCAATTGGTGAGGATAATGGCTTGTTAAACTATCCACCAGCGTACAAATCCCTCTAAAAACCTGACACAGTGTCAAACAGATACTGCTAGGATCATTCCACATGGGCAGAGATTCCAATATCTATATAACTCGAGGATTCCCAAAAAAAAATTGAAAATTTTAACAAACTAATAGATTTGGAAAATACACAAAGTAAAAGCTCAAAGTGGAGAAATCTGCATTTTTAGAATACCATTTTCTGCTTCGCAGTAAATTCTTATGCGCTTTGGAGGATCCTCGCAATCTGCAGTGGTGTGGCAATCATCCCTATCAGACATGCTTTCTTGTGAGTCAGGCATGACCTTTATCCACAATACTCTATCAGAAAATTGACTATTGTCAAAGGCAAAGGAGAAGTTGAAGTGTGAGCCGCTATTTTCTCCCTTGTTATTATTTGACCAAGCCTCCATTTCTGAGCATTCACAAAAGTAAAAGCAACTTAAACCCCAGTTGAGGAGAAGTATGATGTAATCAATCAGTGCACCCCTAAACATTTTTAGTAATTCAAATGGTAAAAGTTTGTATTTAGTATAGTTTAATTTTAGCGTTGTTTAGAAGTTGTGGTTAATAAAATGTAAAAACGTAAAGCATGAGCAGAACTAGCACCTCTATTTAGCACTGAGTTAAGACTTAAGACTGTTGTTTCTATTTTATTATTGGACTTAAATGAAATTCTATGCTCTTGATAACATGGATGAAACCGATAACAGTCTATGTGACCTAAACATGTTTCCAAAACAGAAGTGAATAAGAAGAGAAAGGATGATCCACATACTGCAATGAAATATTGTTGTTTTTGTAATTTCAGTTCTACTTCTATAACACATTAAGCCCTACGGTTAGCATGCTGTCCCCTGCATTGCATACTGAAATTGGGATCAACGGAACCTTTAAAACCCTCCCTTTTAAGGATGGTTTTTATGCTACTGATTTTAATCTGAAATTTCCCTCTTGCCTTTTGTATTTTTCAAATGATTCCGACATGGAATCAACTTATAAGGTCTCAAGGTATATTTGAAGGGGATGAAGGGGATAACATCCAACATTCCATGACAAAATTCCTCCCTCCAAAATACACACATCCTCTCTTCTCAATCCTCCTTAGGTTAGGAGAGTAAAAGGTTAACCTCATTTAGAAACAAAGGACGATTATGGATGGATAGAGAGTATTATAATGGAATGAAATTCTCTGCTTATGTGGGATATGCCACTTTAACGAAAGACTTGTAAAACATAACAAAACTACTACTATATGCAAGAAAAGGTCAGCAATGCATGACTGCAAAAGGTCCACAAGGAATGACCAAAAAAGGCCCACAAGGCATGACTGTGAAATACCTTTGTATTGTTAATAGGTGTAGTTGCGATGAGCATATAACCCACAAATTCAGACTTTTCACCCTCTAGCCTCTTATCCCATTGGCAAAACTTTTTCATACTGGTAGTGCTAAATAGCTATTATGTAGGAACTGAAATATGTTAACCTTAACCAAAAGATGTTCTTATGGTTTGTAATTCAGGTTAGTGTAGGTCTAATTGGGTCAAAACAGCCCCCAATTCACAAAAATTATAATGAATTCAATTAAGGATGATTATCCCCCACGGAGAGGGGATGGAGGCCTTCCGTAGGAGTAAACTCCTCCTTTTAAGGGACGGTAGATATAATTGTTGTCTATTGAGGATTGAGGAAAAACGTTACAGAGGTATCGTTTCTGGCACTAACAAATATAAATATGATTTTGTGATTTTAGTTCACAATTTATACATACAGCAGCTAAACTTATTTCCCCTTAATTTTTTGACAAATTTATATCAAAAATCAACTAAATGCAAGAATTGGGGTAAGAGATTAATAGGAAACTGAAATTACAGAACCTGAAGGAATAGAAGAAAGTCTTCCGTCGCCCGGTATAGCTCGACTTTTCGCTTGGCGTTAACGCAAAACCATGGAGTATTATAACTAGTTGAGGGCGAAGTTTGTAAAGCATGTAAAAAGAAATAGAAATGCGAGGGCGACTGTGTCATCCACTGAAATTCAGGCTCTGTGTCATTGTCACAGTACCGTTTAAAAATGTAGCTGTGTCATTGTCACCCCGCGAATAACCAACCCCGGTGGAGACACGGTACTTATTCAAATATACCCTTCTAACTTTGAGTCCAACCCCGCTTTACCCGTCACCAAAAATGAAGTCCATGCTATTTTACCCATCTATATAAACACATTCACCCGCGCGTGTGTATATATATATATATACACATTCACTCATCTATATATACACATATACCCATATAAAATGAAGTCCATGCTCATTCACTCATCTATATATACACATTCACACTTGTAAATGTATATATAAATGGGTATATATATTGTTTTACTATTCTCAACTTTTATGTGGTCAATAAGATTTGATATGTGACATTTTAAATTTTATAATTTAAAAACAAAATGTGTTTTTTCTTAAGTATTTCTCTTTTTTTTTCGTATTGTTCTAAACAATATTTTGAGCTTCACATGAATTCTATATAATTTTCTACAAGCAATTAAAATACACGACATAGAAAAAAAATTCTTTTGAATTATAGTTTTCAAGTTTGTTTAGAGATGTGTTTATATCAAATACAAAAAAAATGTCTCCATCAAGCTTGTCAACATTACACAAAGGGACACAACCCAACAAATCAAGGAAGAAAAATCAAACACAGTAGAATGAGAATACTAGTTACATGCAGAGTGGCTCGAACGCAGCTCTGGTGGAGCATGAGGGGACTTGGCAAGATTCATCAAAAGAGGTATTTCCAACCCCTGTTGGCAATGATATAGTCGGATTTGTAAACTCGTAGGGATAGGAAAATAATGCAGCGCCGAGGACAGAGGGGGATGATACCCAGAAGTTGAAAATCCATGGCCGCGACGGGCTATAGCTAGGAAATAACGGTTTGGAGAACATGGTTTTGGCTGGCGGCGGTTTGGGAAAGGCGGTTAAACCGCTCATTTTAAATTCTCGGGAGAAAAATCCACCCATATCTAATCCTCCAAAGAACGGCGGGCCAAATCCCAAGGGCGATGTTGGTGGGAGTCAATTCTCTAACCGTAGTGACAACTCGGCCATGGTGAAAAAGCAAATTTTGGGGGAAGCTGCTAATTATGAAGCATTTATGGTTGATTCATTGATTTATGATTTAGAGAGGAAATATGAGGAATTAGAAAAATTGAAAATACAAGTTGGTATCACTGTTAATTTTGCCAAGGTGTTGAGTCCCCTCCCCAAGGATGACAAAGTATTCAGTGTTCACAATGAGAATCTGGGGAAGGTGGACATCTTTGTCCTGAACGAAGGCAACGACAGATGGACAAGTGTTAAGAAGAAAGCTCCGCATCCGGTTCATCTCGCCACAATCCGGAGTCGGGGCAAACGATTATAGTTGTGTTTCCTTTTTTTGGCTAACTCAGGGTTTTAACTATTTTTTGATAGTTTTAGGCCATCCCTATTTTAGTCTTTGTTTTTCAGTCATTTTTCGGTTGTTTGTTGTGTTATGGGTCCGGAAGGTGTTATGGAGTTTCTCTCTGCTTGTTTTTGGGCTTCTTGTGGCAGTTTTTCCACTGCCTTTGTGCTTCAATGCCCTTCTTGGCTTCTAGGCCTTTTCTATTTGTATTCCTCATGTCGCATTCGACTTTTGAGCCTTTTTGTTTTCTGGGGTATGCTCCCCTTCAAAACCATTCTAGGGGTATGGTCCCTCCTAAAAAACCATTTACCAATAAATAAAAAACATTACACACAATGTATTGAATGAATTAAAAAAAATTAATATTATCTACGAGAACAAGTAATCTATGGAATCAAGGGTCACAACAAAAGTGTTCTAAGCCACCACACGGGGTTGCCTTGTTAATCTTGTGTAAAGTCCATTTCCTTTTAGATGTTGAAACTTCTAGTATGAATCTTAATCCAAAGATTCGTTGTTTTGTCTGACTCTCTTCCTCAAATAAAGACACTATTTGGTTTTCTACTTTTAGGTTGTCTACATACTTGATTTGGATTTCATTATAGGTTATGACTTCCATGATGTAACGACATTTTGTCTCCATTGCCCCCTTGTTACAAAAATGGATGCTCTCTTTTCTCACTCTTCCTTAGGGACGTCCACCTGTCAATTTTGCACCTAAGATGATGTGGATTAGTTCTTAACTAAGCCATCAACATTTTTGTGTTTCACTTAATTTGTAGCCCTAAAGTAGGTGTTTTCTCCACAGTCCCATGTTGGGTTAAGTTCCTTGAAATATTATTATTTCTTCTTCTTTGGTGGTTGTCTCCATATGCCTATTCTAAATTTCTCTCTCACTATTTTTTATTTCCCCATAGTGTTTGGGCACTCTTGCATGTTAATGTTCTATTTACTCATCTATTTGTGTGTTCTATTTCATCCACGTGTTCTTCCCCCTACCAAGATCTTTTTCTACCATCATTATAGGCCATTGATGAGACTCCATACCTTGCATCTTCTTCCAATAACTCAAAGTCATTGTTGAAGTCTCTAGTGGACAAGTCTATGTTTTAGCTAACATAATCTCATATGAAACTAACATTTTAATTTTGAGGTTATTTGTGATTATTTGTTGTTGGATTTTCTCTATTTGTCCCATTTGAGATCTGGCACATTGTTGCCCCAAACTTCACACCCCTAAAGGACTATTGATGTGACAAGCAAGCCTAACAGGTTTTTTTAATTTTCTAATTCATAGTTCTATATTTGTGCATCTATTTTTGTAATGAATATAATGTCTTCCACCTCCCTTGTAATCTATTTTCCCTACAAGTTTCCCAACTAAGCTTGTTGTGAAAATCTAGTCAAAGATACTTGTATTCTTCCAACAAGGTTCCTTCACAAAGGAGTAGTGAAAGGATCGTGAATTTGGTTTTAGTGGTATTTGGTAGAAGAACTCAAGGGCCTTCAAGTGTTCTCTTAAACTATGCATTGTTTTTGTAATTAAGATGATATTATTTACATAGTGAGAGAAGTTACTACATAGATGTATAAGTGGATGCCCCCTCCACCAGTTTTATTTATCCACTCTTCTATCTTATTGATGTAAATTCAAAACAAAGTGGGTGGAAAGAGGGCATCCTTGTTTAATACCAATGTTACTCCCAAAACTTTCTAACATTCCTTCACATATTCTAATTTTGGTCCTGACTTGGTCATAGAGACTATTTACCGCCACTTTACACATTTGGAACTATAAGGTCATCTTGTTCCAAAGTTTTCTTCTAGGTACCATTGCAAAATATTATTTAAAGTTATCAAAGAAACAAAATGCTTCTTCACCTTGGTTATCCCATACCTTTTCAATCAAGTGCCAAATAATATTGTAATGGTTGATAATAGAGTGCTTGTGCTTAAAATTTACTTGTCTTTTTTTGTCATTTTTCTTCTTTTTCTACCCAATAGTTAATTATGTTCTCTATCATGCCCATAAATAGTTTTACAAGAGAAGGATTTACCTCTATACTTTGATAGTTTGACAAATTATTGATATCTTCACTTTTGTATAGATGGATAACAACATTAGTCATCCAATCTATCGAGAAGCCTTCCTAAATAATATTATTGAATATGTTTTTGATGTGCGGTGTAAGGACTTCCACACCCCATTTGATACATTTTGCTTGCAACCATCTATGTCTTGCACCTTAAGTAATATCCCTTATGGAGAAGAGCTAAGTTTTTGTATTGATGATGGGGGGAATGTATTTATTGTGATCTCACTCACAGAGTGATTTTGCGTATTCGAACCATTAGGTGTTTGTAATATTATTTTCTATTTGTTTTTTAGTCAAAGTTTTCTCCTTTGGAAACTCAATTTTGGTAACTGATCTTTTGGCAATGAAGAGTTTGGTTATGTTCCCTTGGTAAGACAAATGCTCATATTCTAAGATCAGTTGACATATCTTTCTATCTCTCTCAAGACTTTCTCATCTCTACACACTACTTTTTCATTCATCTAGGAAATGTTAATTATCCAAAGCAATCCATCTAAAATGCATCATTCCTAAATGCTAGCTCTTCCTTCACTAATTTCCTATATGGGACCATACAACATAGATCTGGACCTGTTGTCATGTTAATGTCTAGCATGCAAATTTTAAAATTTTGGTCATGAAAACTAAGCCCCCACTTGAAAATTCCTCCTCCAGACATTGTGAACCTTTATTCTAGCCGACCTTTCCTCAATTTCACCCTCATTTTGGCTAGTAGGAACATGCTAACATGATTTTAAAATTTGTTGCATGTGCATGGATGAATGCCTAAGGTGGTTGGAAGAAGTGTCCAAAATATCCCCCCAGGCTATTTTGATAGTTTCCAAAATCAATTCTGGACTTGATGATTTTTTTGTTGAAAAAGTCACAGAACATTGATTTTCAGTGTACCACGGATTTCAGGAAGATAGTGTTCTGCGGACTCTCCAAGTCTGTGGACCAAAGGAATGGAGTTGGGGTGACTTAGGTGGATTTACACCAAGAATAGTCTTATGCAGAAAAATGTGAAACATGGATTTTACTCAGCAAAGGTCGCAATGCACAGAGGAGAAGTTTGGAGTGGCGCAGGTGAAAAATGAAGAATCTTAAAAGCGCACAAAGTTTGGAGCCGTAGAACACTATCCTAGTGTTCCAAGGAATTCTCAAGGAACAACATTTTGGGGACTCTCCAAGTACGTGGAATGAAAAAAAAATGTCACGGAGGTCTCTAAGATGTCGCAGAATAAAGAATTTTGAATTCAAGACTTGAGAGGATTTTTGGTAGTCTCCCACGGAAAAAAGGAAAACATGGGTTTTGTCTAGGAGAGGATGCAATGCAAAGGAAACATGTCACAAAGTGTCGTAAAGTGAAGAGGAAAAAGTTATTATGTGGCCAAAATTTCAAGTCCATGAGGCACGTCAGAAGGTCGTGGAAGTTGCCAAAAGCCGCAAAATACGTTTCTAGTGTTTCATAGGTTTCCCAGTCTGAGGGAGGCCCAAAATCCATGGAACACTCTTCCAATGTTTTGCGGATTTCCATGTCTGTGGAAGTCCCAAAAGCTGTAGAACACTTTTCTAGTGCTTTGTAGTTTTTTAAGTCGGCAGAGCTTGCAAAGGATGTGAAACAAGTAAAAATCTGTGGAGCAAGTAAAGAGCTGTGAGATGAAGCAAAATGTTTTTTTCCCATAACTTTCGATGCGGAACTCCAAATTCAAAAAAATCGGTGGCATTGGAAAGGTATCCTCGAGGGCTTCATTTTGGTATCAAAAATTAGATCTCCATGTTTCCACCTAGGCCAATTGTGGTCCCTAACTTTCATATTCTCACCAAAAGAGGGATGTAAAGGGTCTCAAGCATGGAATAGTGGATTTGTGCCCAGTTTGAATGTATTAACTCCATTTTAGAAGATGGAAGGCCGCAAATGACAAAAAAATGAAAGGCCACGTGGAGGGAAGGTGAATAGTCATTTTGCAATCTATAAAATGTAATGTTGACAGATTTTCAAGGGGTCAGTTTTTTGGTTGTTAGCTCCCATTGTCTTACTACAATCAATAAAATACAATTATTTTCTCTCTTTGTCTTAAGTTTTCCTCTCCATCTCAATTTTACTCCATGAGCAGGGTTACTTATGCAATATTATGCAAATAAACTTGGAATTACTTGTTGTTTTTCCTTTTTCCTTGTCATTGTGTCTTCTCATTGTTAACTTGGAAATATTTTGGTTTTATGTCGATAAACTAAGCTTGTTATTTATTGAGTAAAACCCCCCTTATCACTTTCTCCCCTCTTTCTACACACATGCGTCTTTCTTCCACCTCCTTCTTTTGTTTGCACTCAGGTTTAATGGAGTATCCTTGTGTGATGTCTGATTGAGAGGCCACCCATGATGGTTAGAGTAGTGTAATTGTTTCCTATTTTCAATAAATGGAGCTTCCCCATTCCTAAGCAGAGGGACCTAGTCCCATAGCATTGGTGAAAACCCCTAATTTTTCCTTATGAAAAATTATTTCACTAACAATTTTTAGCACCCACCATGGGGCATATTTTGTTGTCCTGCACCCTATAATGATCCACAAAAGCATAAAAATCCAAAAAAATGTAAAACCAAAAATATGGAGTTCTTTGCTTGAAAACATAATGTTGCTTTTTGTGTGGAACCCTTCATGTTCCAAGCCAGTAACTCTCAGTTTCCTATTTTTCTGTGTATTGGATGAGAAAAGATACGTGTAAATTAAGTTTTTTTTATTTGAGAGTCAATCCTTCAATCTAGAGAAACGAAGATACACTAGAGTTGATCGTGTAAGTGGCATCACTAATCATGTGTTCGAAGATCAACAACAAACAAATTTCAGGATTCCTTTTTTCCAAACAACGAGACAAATACGATAAGAATTCTTCCATGAATTTCCTCTTGAAGATCCTCTTAATGGTTCAGTTGCAACACCTTTAAATATCATTCCTCCAGAAGAAGAAGCGGTAGAAGAAGTAGAGGAAGAAATGGAAGAACCTCAACCACCTATTACACATGGAAGGAATATTAGACCACTTGCTCTTGTACCACCTCTCCATGAATTGCCAAAGGGATCTCGCAAGAATTTTCCCAAATTTAAACATAATGGCACTTAACTTCCTAAAGAACATATTGTTGCTTTCATCACTGCATGTGGAATTCTTAGAGTTGAGCATAAAGGTGTTTCAGTAAGGTTGTTCATGGAGTCACTTCAAGAGAAAGTAGCCAAATGGTTCTACCTCTCACCCTCTCATTCCATCACAAATTAGGGTGATATCATAACCATGTTTGAAGCAAGATTTAAATAAGATAAAGACTCTCATGATCTCTTTGTTCAACTAGCTCAGATGAAGAAGGGATAAAACAAAATCATGAGAGAATTTATGGCACGATATGATAGAATGCTGAAAAGAATACCTATAAAAGATTTACCATCCATTGATAGTCAAAATAAATTCTCCATAAATGCCTAATTTTCCGAAGTTGGATTTATCCTATGGAGAGCTCAACCTCAGACTCTTGAGAATGCAAAAGAATATGCCATTGAAATAAAAGATGGTTTGATTTTGTCTGGGAAAGTAAAGAATCCAAATGGTAATCTAAAAGGTCAAAGCTCTAAAGAAAGTGCTACAAATTCTCTTTTTCAAAGGTTAGCAAATGATGTGCTTTCATTAAAAATCTAGCACAAGCCATCGTTACATACAAATTTGTTCCAAGGAGAGGATACCAAAATCAAAATCAAAATCAAAATATGAATAGAATAGCGGGAGGAAAAAGGAGGGTGACTCTTGAGGTACCTCCTGTTAGTGCAATTTGTGATGCAAGACCAGAAGAGGAGATTGATGAAGTTGAATTTGATGAAAATGATGGAGTATTGGTTATTGAAGAAATTGATTATGTTGGAAACTTTGGTTTTTGTGAATATTCCTCTTCTAATGAGGATGAATTTGATGACACCATTATTGATATGAACAATCACTCTTCTGAGGTGTTCATCCATTCAAAATCTCAACAGAAGGAGAAGTCTTCTAATAACATGAAGGATAAGTTCGGATATCCTCACATGGAAAATCTACAACAAAACACAATAATTGATAGAGTATCCCCTTTTCCTCCTTCCATGGAAACTACAAGGAAGATGCTTGAAGTAATCACACCCAACTTTACATCTCCTAGCATGGGTAAGTCTACTCCTTGTCAAAGTTCCATTTCCATTTCTTCACTCAAATGTAATAATGCAAACAAGAATACCACTAGTGTCATTTCAATAAGTAGTCAGTATTTTGCTACTATATCCACTCCTTAATCCTCCTCATCTAAGGCTCGTTTTGATATAATTGACCATGTGAAGAAATCTAAAGTTCAAATCTCCAAGGCTGAATATTTGAAAACTTATCCCAAACAATTTGATAAGCTCATAAAATTCGTAAAAGGAAACATTTCTAAGTCTTCTCCCACAATTGCTCATAGTTTTAAAAGGCTTATTACCTACTCCTAATGAGTAGAATAACCAAAACCTCCTTGCCTCTTCTCCATCCGCCTCTGGTAAATTTGAGTTTTTCTATGTATCTTTGTTGATTGGTAGTTTTAATTTAAACAACTATATAATAGACTTTGGAGCCTCATACAATGTCATGCCCACAAAGGTTACCAATGCCCTTGGCCTAGACCTCACTCGAGGCCTTGGCCATTGTTACTCTATGGAAATGAGAGAAGTGCCCTTGGTAGGGAGAATCAAAGATGCTCAAGTTGCATTCGCATCTTATCTTAACAAGAGAGGCAAGGTAACTATTTTTGTTATTGACATGCCTACCACATTGTTGGTGAAAAATTTGTCGGGTGGACAAATTAGGTGTCTCCACCAACATTCACGGGGCTATACCCCTTTGCATTGAATGGTATAGCTCTCATTATTGAAAGTAAACTAATCCTAATCCTATCTAAATGTTGTGGGTGGCCAAATTGGTTGGGGATCACATAGGGACACTCTATTGAACCTATGGAAAATTTCTTGTATGGGGTATAAGGGAGGAAGTTACAACAATGAGGGGAAATGATGGAAATTGGGCAAGGAAGATTACTGTCATGAGTAGATTGTAGAGCTCACACCCAGTAACCAGAGTAGTTCAACATTCAATATAGAGGAAAGCATAATGAAGCTATCTAATGAGATGGAAAACCCAAGACACCAAGTTCTCATATTCATCTATCGAAGATACAAAGCTCTTGCATCACTATACTTGCAAAGTGCATGAAAGAGGGAAGTGGAAGAAACATAATATGCTTATAACAACTATGTTTATTTTGTCAACGATGAGAGGAAACCATGCATACAAATCTGCACACATTCATACATCTTGGAAAGTAAAAACTCTATTCCTTGATTGACATTTACACAAGTTGTACAAACTAAGGGAAAAGAAGAAATGTAGTTTTATTTCATGTATATGGATGACACAAAATCCAACAACATATTACAATCCACTATTGCTACAAAGTACCAAATTTTCTAGATCCCTTGGAATGGAGAATCCATCCCAATTTATTGTTTGTGTGTGCCTTGGTTTATACCAAGCATATTCCCTTCCCCCAGTAGGGAACATTTTTAGCACAACGGTCGGTCCTCTTTTGGGCCACATATTCCTTCTGCAACGTCACATGCACCCCAAACAAGGGGGGCATCATATGGGTGAATTAGTCACCCCATACAACATTATACAAAACATAGTACCAATATAACATAGTTTGCATGGCTCAAAATCAGACGTGGGTCATTAACACAACAACCTTTCCTGGATGCTTGAAACCAGGGGGCAATACAACAGTATTTCCTAGATTCCTGAGACCAGGGGGTAGTTACACAATGATTGGTAGTTCAACATAGTCTACAAAACTTCATACACAATGGCTTTTACAAGGAAGATATTCCTTAGAACATGTGTTTATACACACCATCTGTAGTGGTTTTTTTACATAGCGGGAAGCAATTAAAGGTTTGCGGATGATACCAGACAATTCTCCCTACACTTCTTCCATTACACTAGTGTGATATCGCCTGAAAAACTTGCATGTCGACATCATCTACAAGATCCTTTCTACACTCTTTTCCTCATCACGGATCAGGTGCACATGTACCTTTTTCACACTTTCATTTTACACATATACATGTGTATTTGACTACTTGTCGGCTTCTCTTTTGCAGGTCTGTCTGTATGGGAAACAGTAGTGAACATCATCATCAACAACATCACACACATCAACATCAACAATAGGTACATCATGACATCTACACATGCATTTCCATCCTAGGTTCATTTTTATCATCACTTTTTACACTTTTTCCTCCTTAGCATCCACACTTCATATTTTTATCACTCCACACTTTGTTTAGTCCCTCGACACGCTTTCAACATCAATCTACATGGTTATCAGGTATGCATCTCTATCTACTTTATGTTACCGAACTTTCTGCTCACCAACATACATACATATTTATATCTCGCTTTTATCCAATTAGAATTAATTAAAGTAATTTTATCTCACCGCAGGACACCCCTTTGAAATTAATTAAATTAATTTCATCATTCAAATATTCCCCTTCAAAATTAATTAAAATTAATTCTATTACCTAAGCTATATTCCTACCCTTTGGAATTAAATAATTTAATTCTAACATGCCTTTGGAATTAATTAAATTAATTCCTACACCCTCCTAGCTAATATAATTAAACATTTATTTATTTAAATGGTTAATTATCTCCTCACAATTAAATTAATTTAATTATACCATTCTCTTGGAATTAATTAAATTAATTCCTAACACCTTCTAGCTATTATAATTAAACATTTAGTTATTTAAATGGTTAATTATCTCCTCACAATTAAATACTAATTAAATTTAATTATTTAATTCCACATATTTTAATTAACAGCCACATGGACTCCACTTGGACTCCACATCCTCATCCTAGCTAATTGCACTTCTAGAATCCTAGAAAAGTGGGGGCAATTGAATTGCACGTACAACCACCTTCCTAGATGCAACTTTTGCATTTAATTCATTTATTGCCCTTAAATGCCCCATACATTGTTGCAACCTCCTCCAATGTTATTTTTAGCATGTGCATTCAACTATCTTCAACCAATTTCCAACTACTTCTACCTCTATAAATGACAGACTTACTCTCTAGCAAATCCTCTTGGATTCACAATACACTAACTCTGCTAAATTTCTAAGCCAAAGTCATTGTGCTCCTGAATTGTTTGCAAATAAACTCTATCAATTTACATTCTGAAGCTTTCTAACTACTCTGTTCGTAGCAATTGCACTCATCTTTGGAGGCCACACAAGAGAATCCACAAGTCAATCACTTGTAAAGGTTATAAAGCTTCAAAAGCTCTCCTACTGAGGTTTGCATTAGAAGGTTACTGGTAGGTTTGCAAGTTTATTGTTTGTCTTTCATTACTGTGATTTTTCTTTGCTTACATTTTGGCAAGCCCAATGGGACTCCCCACATTTTCGTTCTTTCATTTTAGTTAATCATTTTGTGATCTAACTATTTCTTTATGTTTATTGTTCTTATTTAACCTTGCTATCAAAATTTTAGCTTCTTAGGTGAAGTACAGAAGTCAGAAAACCAAAAAAAAAGTCCGGGGTGTTTTTCTCACGTTTAAATGTTTCACTGAGAGCGCTATCATAACCCATCTTCCGGAAGCCATAAATTTTGCTCCCAAACTCGGAATGAATTCATTTTTTTTATGGAAAGGTATTGAAAATATCTATGTAATGGAAAAAGGCTTTTCAAATTTAGACTTATAGAAAATTTATGGTTTCATTTCTCCTAACACTTGTCTTTTTTTTCAAAAAAAAATTGTAGTTTTTTTAAACTTTAATATGTTTTTTTTAACGTAACAACCTCACATGTATGCTCTTTCCTCACACTTTCAAAGTGATCTTGGAAATCAAAAACATGATTGTTTCTATTTGTTTTGGGAATTAACCTTTTTTTAATTTTTTTAATCAAAGCTTGTTTTACGTGTATGCTCTTTCCTCGCGCTTTTTAAGCGATCTTGGAAATCAAAAGCGTGAACTTGCTTCTATTGTCTTGTCCTCTACCTACCTCATAAAAAATTTCTAATCCTTTCTTGCAGGACCCACTCTCACAGTGGTTGATCAAACACTTAAAAAATACTAACTGCATGTTTCCAAATGGTGTACGACTAAACCACATTAAGCTCAAAAGATAAGAAAATACATCACATTCAAAACATTGTAATTGTAGGTTCGGTTAAGAGCTACAACTCGATCGCTTAACTAGAACATAAACCCTTTAGCATAAGTCTTAACACAACAAGGGGGGTGGTTCTAGGAACCCCAAAGTAATCCACACCTTGAGGGAACTAGTGGATGAAACGAGAACCTTTTCTCCTACTTGACTAGTAAAGCCTTGTGAGTTAGAGTCACAGATATCCTTAGTGGTGGCGACCCCAATGTGATTCATTCTGAGAAATATCTTTGCTCAAGGTTTCAAAGGGGGTAAATTAAAGCTGTTAGCTAGCAATACTATCACTCTCGCTCGGATATACTGCTGACACCTAGTTGAGAGAGCCACCTAGGAAGCCAAACATTGTCCAAGCCAATTTAAGGTAGAGGCCACAAACAAACAGATCAAAACAAAAACTCTTTTTCTATTTTTCTTATTTTGTTTTCTTTCTTTTTGTAGTAGTGTTCCACACTCATTTTTTCCCAAACACTCCTTGTTTGGGATCGTCTTTCACGATCGTATCTTTTTCTCATTTTCTAAACACTCCTTGTTTGGATTCTACATTCATTCTCCTTTCATCTTTCCAAGTACACTTTACTTGGATTATTTTTCACCTTCTTTTCGAAATCCCAAATACTCCTTATTTGGGTTCATCTTCTATTGTGTTCGCTATCTCCAAATTTATCCTTATTTGGACTTGACATTCACTTATTTTTCTCGTCATCTTTTCTCTTCATCATCACTTCATCTTTAATGCATTCACTTTGCTTTAATTTGAGATCACTTATCCCATCACTTTCCCCTTGTCTTTGATCTCCATTGTTGTGAGATTTGGACCTTCTCGTTGTCGTTCATTCACTTCTTGTGACGACCTTTACTTTATTGTTCATTTTGTACTCCCACTTTTTTGTCGTATCTTATCTTTTAATAATTTTTTTGTTAAGATTTGATATCATTCATTGTTTTCTTAAGTATCCCTTTTTAACATCCATCTTGTTAAAAGTCGAACAAAATCATCATTTTTCCTAAGTCTCTTCCTTTAACACATTTTTGTTGAGAGTTGAGCATCGTCCATCATGTTTTAAGTCTCCTCTTGTCGCACTTACTTTGTCGCAAGTTGAGCACACTAACTTATTTCGTCTCTTCCCTCTTTACGTTCAGTTTCGTAAAAGGTCGTGACATCTTTCAAGCTCCTTCATCTTTCTTAGCACTCATTTTGCTAAGATTCTTCTAAACTAACACTTCAATCCATCTTCCACCTTAACATCATTCATTTTGTTAAGTGTTGTGAAGTCCATTTTCTCATCACTCTTATCATTCCTTTTGTTAAGAGTTGATCACCTTCATCTTGTTAAGTCTTGTCTCCCTTGACATTCATTTTGTTAAGTGTCAAACATGTTTCACTTTTCCCCCCTTTTTCATTTCTCTTAACACTTATCGTGTTAGGAGTTAACCTTTTTTACATCTCTTCATCACTCTTATCACTCATTTGATTAAGAGTTGACCATGTTCACCTTGTCACATATTTTCTCCCTTAACATTCATTTTTGTTAATGAGTAGAACACGTCTAACCTCTTTTCATCCCTTTTCTCTTAACTCTCATTTTGATTAAGAGTCAGGTAATCAACTAACCCTTTTTGTTTCTTCCCTCTTTGCATTCACTTTGCTAGGAGTCAAGATTTTCAAATCTTTTTTGTTGCTTCCATCTTAGCATTCACTTTGCTAGGAGTCGAGCTTTTCAAACCTTTTTTGTCACTTCCATCTTAACATTCACTTTGCTAAGGGTCAAGCTTTTCAAACCTTTTCATCGCTTCCATCTTAGCATTCACTTTGCTAAGGGTTGAGTTATTCATCGTACCTTTCTTCACTCTCCCTCATTTTTCATTACAATGGTGGATTTATACAATTCATCCTTTTCCCAAGAATGGAAAATGATGAAAAACACCGTTGCGGGTATGCAAAAACAATGTAAACAATTACATTTTTTTATGAATTGTGTCCATATCATTTCGACATGGACATCTTATGCATACCTTTCCCACGGTCTTTTGAGATGCCCAAATTCGACAAAGACAAGGGCAAAACTGATCCGAGATAGCATATCAAAGAATTTTCCATAGCATGCCACGAAGTGGCATATAACGATAGCTTTCTCTTGTGCCTTTTTCCTAGAAGTCTAGGAGGACAAGCTTTGGATTGGTTCTTACACCTTCCAAAGGGATCTATCACCACCTTCGTGGACCTCTCAGAGAAGTTCGTCAAACATTTTTATTTCAACCTCACTCGCAATAATCACCATACTAGAACTTCTCACAATGAATCTTAGTACATCAACCACAACCGCAACCGCAATGTCATCACTTGGTGTCACAGATAATCACAATATTCCCAACATACATGACCAATCAATCAAAAATCCAATCATACAACCTAGCCAAGAAACTACGCCACGCAAAGTTAAACGTAAGTTTACACCCTTGGCAAAAGTCTCTCTAGTGTCTTTCATCAACTCAAAGTGGCTAGGATGATAAAATATCCCCTTACAAGACCTTGGATTGAAGGAGAACCTAAGCCATATTGGTACAAACCTCATGCATATTGTGATTTTCATCGCATTGATGGCCACTCAACCGATAAGTGTGTGCGCTTTAAGAATTATGCTCAAGATTTAATTTACGACGGAGATATCTTGTAGATCTTGACAACGAATCTCTCACAACTGACGACACATCAATTTCCACTTCTACTGAAGATTTGACTGTTGTCCCCAATTTTGTACATACTAACATTCAATGAGATCATGATGAAGTTCAGGTATCTAGCCCTTCACACCAATCCTTTTCTTCTACATATTTTCTTTTGTATTCCAAACAGACATTAAACCTGTTTCAGACAATCTTCTAACACCTAACGAGAGCTTGAATTTTCTCCAAGACTCTCTTTCAACCCTTGACATAATAGAAGAGGGTCCATCATCAAGCACCATTGAGCTTGATTCTATTCTTTCCATTCTCAGCTCCTACGCCTAACATCTCTAGTCTTGTTGTCAAAATACAACCACAACAATCTTGGACACTTGTGACACTGCAACCTTCTATGTCTATTACACCTCAAATGATCAATTTTGCGGGCATATCGTCAACGATGATTCCTACCTGTTAAGACATCTTCATGCGTACATTCTATGGCGTATGTATACCCAAGAATATCCTTATTCAATTGTTTCAAGCTTTAATTGTAAATATTTTTTCCAATCAAATAATTCACAACCTAGAAGGAGAAACATTGACTATTTCCTCTCTATGGCTTATAAGGAACCCTGAGTATACATCTAGAGATCAATCCTTATTTCCCCGCACTCTTTCGCTCATAGGTGAATATGTATCTCAACATATTCCCCACATCGACAATCTTCTTCTAACATCACATATGTATTTCGATCTAATCGAAAACTCATCTAATCACACATACTTTCACTTGGAACCTATCCACCCAAGTCTAGTACTTCAGGACCCATCAAATCATTTGATTCAATATTTTGACTTGGCTCCTATCCACCCAAGTTTCTCATATTATAGGAATTTTTGAATCTTCAGATTCACTCCTTTGATTTGGATTATGTTCTATCCAAGTCTCATATTTCAGGACTCATTGAATTTTACGATTCCCTCTCTTGACTTGGATTTCATCCACACAAGCCTCATATCTCAGGACCATTCAACTTCAATAAAATGGACCTTTTTCTTGATGAGTTTATTTTAACTCCTCATCCACTAAAATCTAGAAAACTTAAAAATCATAAAAAAAGAATCAAACTCTGTATTAGAGCGTTGTTTGCAAATCAAAAACGGAAAAGTGCTTACAATTAATGCTAAGCATTCCATCTATTGGAAGATATCTTAATCATACCATTATCATGTATTCGCTTTCTTCACTTATTTTGACACAGGTTAACCTTGTTCCTATTGGGCATTGTGTATCACGTCTTTTTTATAGTTCTTAACATTTCGGATCTTTTTACCTACAATTTTATCTCGAAGCTTACTGATAGCAACTCCTCCTTTCAAATAAGCTTTCTCTTTAACTGAAAGTAATAAACTTCTTTACCCGGTCCTTTTTGACCACACATCTCAATCTACAGTGTTGAACCCTTGTGTCTTGCTAGTCGCATGAGTCTGAGACTTGGGGGAAAATTTTTCTTTCCCAACAAACACACTATCAACATACAAGGCAAATTAAATATATCAAAAAATATATAAAAATTTATAAAATCAATACACCTTTCTCCCTTCACAGTCTTCGGTGATAAGCCCATACTTCTTACTGGTAGTATGAGATTGGGAATAGAGAAATCCCTTACTCGCATACATTTTGTTTTCGGTGTTGAGCCCTTGTCTCATCTTAGTGGCATGGGGCAACATGTAGGGGGTCCTTCATAAAAATAAAAAATAATTAACTAATAAGGCCTTCATGAAATATGAATCAAAGTGTTTAATCAAAAACATCACAAGAAGTAATTTAGCTGCTCATTTTAAAGAGAGACACCAATTCCTTCAACCAGAATTTTCCAATCAGTAGGCCATCAATAGATCTAATTTGAGTCAAAACCTATAAACTTGAATCATCTTATAATTGGTCAGATAATCTTGATTGGAGATGAGTTATATTTCTTCTCACATGGATCATTGATACACTTTGTGTCTTCACATCCATTATATTCACTTTCATATCAATATTCACCTCATTTTCACGTCCTTTTTGGCTCAAGGTGATGAGATCTCGCATCTTCCTAATTATGTGGAGCCACGAATGGTGTAGTGCCCACTTCCCTTTGACACCTTTTGATGCTTATTTTAATACTATGATTATATCAGAGACATTATTATGTTTTGACTTAGTGTGATATTAGACATTTGATCATGGATTATTGTTGATCTTGATTTGATTATGATATATGATGGCCATTCAAGACACTCGTATGTGGATGATGATATACTATTTGACATGGATGTTTTATGGATGTTGTTCGGACATGTGATTTTTTATATTATGAGTAGATCTAGAAATGGATATTTTATGATGATGATATAGCTGTTGATTAAAAATGAAAATGATGTAGTTGTTACTTCGATGTTGTTGTGATCCATTATATAGTTGGTTTTGTGATTTCATTTATATCACGTTGGATGTTCTGATATGGCCACGAGGCTAAAGGAGGTATTTGTGTTTTGCAGGTTTAAAATAACACAACAAACATCGGGGGATCGGAGACCAACCATAATGGAATTCTAAGTGAATTCAACAAGGTCACCATGGCAACATGTCTTGTGTGTGTGTTGTATTCTTTTAGGGATTCCCAGGGGGGGATCACCTTTATATGTGACCATGGGTTTGTGTATTTTATTAGTGTGTTTCTTTTATTATTGTTGTATGTATTTTATTAGTAATGTGTTCCTTTCTTTCAATTAATTAAAATTTTGATAGATTAATGGGAGGAAACATATGGTTAAAATTTAAATGAATTAAATTGGGATATGGGAAAGTAATAATAGAAGTTGTTGGCTGTTTGTATTAAATATGTAAGGGATGTGTAAGTTGTGTAAGAGTATGTTTAAGTCTGATTTTGGAATATGAAATACTCCACCTCCTTGGAAATTCGAATTTGTCCTTGGGGGCTATTTTTGGAGGCTTGTGGGACAAGTAAAACTTGTCCCATGCCTCTAAATTTAATTTACCAACCATATTTATGGTTGGAGAGGTAACTTTAGACTTTTATAATGCATTTTATTAAGTCATGTTACATGTTTTGATTGCACTTTCTTACATTTTATTTAATTTGTTGTCCCTTGAGGTGTGGGCTTTTTGGAGTGTGCAAGTAACTTGTCATATTTTCACCCACCTCTTTATTGTGCTTGGGAGAATGGATTTTATTTTTTGTGTTTGATTTGAGGATGTGTGATGTGGCATCCTACATGGATCCACATCATCCTTTTCTCTTCCCTCTTCGATATAATTCAAACTCTTTGCTTGTTTTGGGTTGTTGAATCATTTTGTAACTTCTTGGGGGCGCATTTTCTTGTGTTGGAGCTCTTGATTTTGGAAGGAGCTTGGAGAAAGCTTTGCATGCTTGGGAGATTGTTGTTTTGGGACTGTGTTTTTGGCATTGAAGCTTGCTGTTGGAAGCAAAAGTAACCATGGAGAGGTAGGAATTTAACCCTCCTTTTTATGCCGTCATTTTCTTGTTGTGTTGTGTGAATGGTGCATGTTTTGAGTTAATTGTTGGCTGGTTGGTTAGACTGACTTAAGAATGGTGTAGGAGAAGGCTATGGGGAATCCATGTGGGGGGTATAAGGGAATGCCATTGGCATCAAAATTTTGTGGAGGGAGTTTGGGTTTGGTATCCACCATGGAAAAGAAATAACTTGCATTTCTTACTTTGTGGGGGGGGGGGATTTGTGGCAGGCATAAGGATATGTGTGTGATGAATTATTTTGGCGGTTTGTTACTGGTGGATGCTTAATTCCCAATTGGGAGGCATAAGTAGCTTCTCGCATAGACCTTGATCCTTTGGCTTGCATGATCAAGCCTGAGTTTTGATTAGAATGTTTTCAATTGTAGTTGTAAACTGTTGTTTTGTGTTGATCTATGTTTTATTTTGAAATGTGTATGTTTGAAAGAATGATGTGTTTTGTGGAAGCCAGTTGTTGCCATGGGTTGAATTACTCATCTTATTGTATTTTGGTTGGGGCTCGAGGGCCAATGATGAAGGAAGGCTTCTCCTTTCATTGGATTTCTTGGTTGGGTGAAGAGCGTTGCCCTTTCCCCACTTTTGTTGTGATCATCTTAGAGAAAAAGGAAACTTGCATGTTGTTGTCCTAGAGAAAAGGAAAATGCAGTTTGACAGTCCCTTGTGAAAATAAATTCACTTGTAATCCTTTCCCACTGGTTGTGGATGAAATTGCAATATGTATTTTGTGAAGAAAGATGTATGTAATTTGATTATGAAGTTGTACATTCCAATGTGAAGGATAATTATATTTTGTTCTGTTATTGGAAAGAAAGAAATAGAAATGTGTTATTTGCATTCAAAACATGGAAAGATGTAAGGATGCATTCCTTTTTTAATTAATAAAGAATTACAAGACCTACTCTCATATGCATTGTTGGAATGAATTCAATGTTTCATTGTATGGAAAAAGAGATAGTTAGATCTCTGTTTGGAAAGAAGAAATGCACGTGGAAACAATGTTGTATTTTGCATTTTGGAAATGTGTAAAAATGAAATTTAGTATTTTCTTTTGATTCAGAATGGTTTGTTTAAAATAACGGAATGTAATGGATTAGTTCAGAAATGAAATGCCACACTAGAAGGATAAAATTGATATACATATTTAAAGAAAATGGATCTCTGTTATAAAAATTAATACTAGAAAATGAATTCAATCAAATTGTATAGTTCAGACCTGCACATAATAATCAACTTGAAAATGATATAATTTAGCATGCTAAGACATTAAGGAACTGAATTGACAAAGAACACTTGAGAAAAAATTTTTAAACATTGTAAATTCGAGTCAAATCCCTTCCACAACATTTTTTGTCATTAGATGGAAAAATGTATATTGAAAATCAAACAAGTGAAATTTACCTTCCTAAAACACTTTAAATCCTTCCTAGAATAATCCTCCATGTCTGTTTGGCATGTTGAGTGAAGGAGGTGATCAAATTTAATAAAATTTATAAGTTGGAAATTACCAGTTGGCTTTCTAAAAGACTGCAAATAATTTTTTGCAAAATTAACCCCTTAAAATTTATCTAAATATAAAATTTATGTTTCCTATGCAAAGAGGGCATCGAGAGATTTCCAGAAAATCCTTGTTTTCCCAAAACCGAGCTTTTTAGCAATAGTTATGGCACTTTGAAATTTTTCTGCCTTCGCGGGAAAATTTGGGAAAATTTTCCCTGGTGGGCCCGCGCCCCGAAAAATTCTCGTTAAAACCCTTAGGAAAAATTTTAAAATTTTGGTTTGGGAATTTTTTTGAATTTTCCTCCACAGGCCCACAGCCAATCAGAGGGCGCCATGTGTCCTCACGGGGCAGCGGTGGAGGCACGACATTATTTTTGCCCTTAGGCTTTTTTTCAAGTTTTGGTAAAATTTCACCTTTTTCCCTGCCGGCCCGCGGCCTATCAAAGGCTGCCACGTGGCAGCATAGAGTGACAACGGGGGTGGAGAGACCCTCGCTACTCTTCCTTTTAAATTTTTACTTTGGGAGAATTTTGATAAATTTTCCCGCGGCCCTGCACTCCCGCCCTGCCTTGGTGAAGTCTCATCCATGGACGCGCAGAACCGCGCGACAAACTAACCCCTTTGTCCTCCCTTCGGTGAAATTCGCAAATTATCTATGCTCCCCACCTCTCTCTCTCTCTCTCTCTTCTCCCCGTGTCAATTTGTGGAGTGCCACGTGTCCCTGGCGGACATGCGGGCGCGTGGACACTATTTGGTTTTTCTCCCCCTTTGGCGAAAATTTCCTAAACACCCTGTCGCCCAGCCCTTCCCTCTTTCTCTCCGCTTTGGCTTAGAGCCCGCCACGTGTCCCTGGAGGACCCACGGAGGCGTGGAAAATTTTTTGACCTTTCTCCCTACACAAGGAAATTTCTAAATGCCGCCGTGCAACCCGCCAACCCGAAATTTACTTTTCGCCGCCGCTTGACACATGTCCCCTTGGGGAAAATTTGACCCCTAAAGTCCATCTGCTCATAACTAGAGTTCTACAAGGAGTTAGGAGGACTTCTTTATATCACCGGAAAGGTGAGAAAATTTCCTATCTAATGGGGATGATTTAGGGAAATTTTGGATGTGTTAAGTATGAGAAAAATCAGGTTGAAACTCTGATCATGTTAGAGAGTGGGTATGGGGGTAAATCACCCCCTGAACCTAACTGGAACTTCTAGCCCTAATTTTAGAACCTTGTGAATCTGATAATTGTTAATCAAGGAAAAGTATGTCCTAGTAATTTTAGACTTGTTTAGGAACTGATTAGTGTCATCTGTGGTCTTGAAACTTGGTTGTAGACACTTCTAATAAAAAAAATTATTCCATCATTTTCTAACTAACCCTAGGTTGTTTCTTGGGTCTCAAGTGGGTTTTTTTAAATGGGCATCACACTTTGGTATCAGAGCAATGGTTCAAAAGCTTGGACCATTGGGCACGCTAGAAAACTTGGGACATGAAACTTAAACCTAGCACATTTTTAAATCTAGAAAACAACTCAGTTAGAATTTGTATATTTTAGTAAACATGGAAGTTGTGTAAAACTTAACAAAATGAAGTAACTCTCGCTTTGGTCTATGCATGAGGCTCAGACGGAGCGAGAGAAACTTTCACAGAGACTTAAACTTACCACCACCACCACCACCGGATCAGGGTGTAGTAGCTATCCTACCCCAAATCTTGCAGACCCTTCAGGATGTCAATGCCACTCTACGCGGAGGATTAGGAGGAGGACATGCCGCTAGTCATGACAGAGCCCCTTCTATTGAGGGTCTGGTATCTCCTCGACCCAGTGAGGAGCATAGAGGAGAGAACTACCACGCAGAGTCAGCCAGAGTAGAGTCACCACCTAGGGGACAGGGTGATAGAGTTCCATAGCATAGAGAGAGGTCTCGGAGCTCTAGGCTTAGGGATGAGCGTGCAGAGAGACCTAGAGGTTGTCAGACCACAGCTCCAAATCACATTAGGGAGATCCTGAAGCTTCGACCCTCACATTATTTAGGTGATACAAGTGGATTTCAAGCAGAGGCCTGGCTAGTGAGCTTGAGTGGTTGCTTCAAGCTTTGTCCTTGTTCTAAAAACACGAAAGCTCACATTGCGATATGTCTACTGAGGGATGGAGTAGGAGTATGGTGGAGGATAGAGGAGCAGAAGCTCCATGTAGATTCTGAGTCAGTGACCTGGGAGCTTTTGGAGGAGAGATTCAGGAGCAGGTATTTGTCACAAAGGTTCATACAACAGAGTATCGACTAGTTCCACGACCTCCGACAGGCTTCTCTTTCAATAGCAGAGTATGAGAGCAGATTTCTGGATCTACTCTAGTATGTAGAGTACATGCAGGATGAACAGGTGTGGATTCAAAGGTTCATCCGGGGCCTGAATTTAGATATTGGAGGTGCAGTGCGGATCCATTGCCCACAAAAATTAGCTGAGGCTGTTGAGAAGGCCTATATTGCAGAGGAGACTCAGGGAAAGACCCAGCAGGCTAGAGACCGAGTCCAGAGCCACATACAACAGATGCAGGACGGTAGATCGAGGGGGTCAGTACCCCTTCCTCGTGGTGGACAAGGTTCAACACAGTCATCATTCAGGCCACAACAAAAACAACAGCAGTAGTCCCGCCCACCTCATAGACCTCCATAGAGAGCTGATGCACAGAGAGGTTGGAGTATGGGACCTCATCCTAGGGGTCCCATCAGGAAACAGGGTGGACCTAGAGCTCATTCAGCGGGACCTCACCAGTAGAGACCTCAGCAGACCATAGCCGGATCATCGGGATCTACACCATAGACTTCTAGGGCACCTACTGGAGGTGCTACTCATTGGGGAGGATGTTTTGGTTATGGAGTTGTTGGGCACTTTTGGAGAGACTACCCACAGAACCCTAACAATAAGGGTAAGATACATATTTCTGAGCCGACTGTTGGTGACATGGGATGCAACCACAGGATTTATGCAGCGGTTAAGAACCGCCCAACAGAGCATCAGAGCACAGTCATTGAGACCACAGGTAGCATTGGTGGTATTCCTACCTCTGTTTTGTTTGATTTTGGTTCCTTTGATTCTTTCATTGCACCATCTTTAGTAGAGCGATGTAGGTTGGTGGCAGTTAGGCAGGGTCTTAGTTGGGATGTCGAGATGGCTTCTGGAGCCAAGGTCTCTGTAGACTCTTTAGTTAAGGAGTGTGTAGTGGATTTGGGACCTTTCACCACTACCTCAGATCTTTGTATCCTTCCTTTGGGCTCGTATGGAGTCATTTTGGGTATGGATTGGTTATCTGCACACAGGGCCACGATGGATTGTTATCACAAGACTATAACTTGTGCAGATGATTTGGGAGTTGAGTCGGTGATCTCGGGGGTCAGGAGACCCATTTATATTCGCACTATCTCTGCTATGCAGCTTAAGCAGTGTGTGTGACAGGGTTATCAGATGTATGCTATTACAATTAGTGACAGATCAGAGGATGGGTCTAGTGGACCATCCCATTTTGAGAGAGTTTTCTGATGTCTTTCCAGGGGAGATACCGGGGTTACCACCCCCACGTGAGATTGATTTTCATATAGATCTAGTTCCTGGAGTAGAGCCTATCTCACGGGAACCTTATCGGATGACCACCCCAAAGCTCTGTGAGCTCAAGTTGCATCTTGAGGGCCTTTTGGAGAAAGGCCTTATCTGTCCTAGTGTATCCCCTTGGGGTGCACCAGTGATCTTTGTGAAGAAGAAGGATGGATCCTTGTGGTTGTGTATTGATTACCGCCAGCTGAACAAGGTAACGATAAAAAATTGTTATCCTCTTCCTCGTATTGATGACTTGTTTGATCAGATGAAGGGAGACACAATTTTCTCTAAGATTGATCTTAAGTCAGGCTACCATCAGCTGAGGATTTCAAAGGCGGACATTCACAAGACCGCCTTCTGCACAGGATATGGGCACTATGAGTTCACAGTGGTGCCTTTTGGTTTGACTAGTGCCCCCGCATTGTTCATGAGTTTGATGAATGGGGTATTCAAGACTTTCTTAGACCGCTTCGTGCTTATCTTCCTCGATGAAATTTTGATATACTCACGTACGCGTGAGGAGCACGAGGGGCACCTTCGCGAAGTTCTTCAGTGTCTTCAGGAGCAACGGCTTTATGGGAACTTGGAGAAGTGTGCTTTCTTTCAGATAGAGGTGCAGTATTTGGGTCATATCATTTCTGGCAAAGGTATCGCAATCGATCCTTCCAAGATTAGAGCCATTATGGATTGACCAGCACTCACTACAGTGACCGAGGTGTGCAGCTTCATGTGATTAACAGGTTACTACCGGAGATTTGTTCAGGACTTCTCTCGGATTACACACCCTATCACTTCCCTTCAGAGGAAAGGGAAGAATTTTTTTTGGTTGGACAGATGCGAGTAGGCCTTCAAGACACTAAAGGAATGCCTCGCTACAACACTTATTCTTATGGTGCCAAATCCACAGGGTGAGTTCTTTGTTTGCACGGATGCTTCGTTGGCAGGCCTTAGGGGTGTGTTGATGCAGGATGATAGAGTAATGGCTTTTGAGTCTCGCAAACTCAAGGATCGTGAGCTTAATTATCCGACTCATGATCTTGAGCTTGCGGTAGTTGTGCATGCTTTGGGTCGATGGAGATATTTTCTTCTTGGTCGGAGATTCACACTCAGGATAAATCATTTGAGTCTTCATCACCTTTTCATGCAGCCCAATCTCAACGCTCATCATTGGCGTTGGATGGAGTTGCTTTGTGAGTATGACATGGAGATAGAGCATGTGAAAGGGAAGGAGAATGTGGTAGCAGACACCCTCAGCAAACGGAGACATGTGGCTATGGTCACCTCAGTGAGCACATATTTGTGAAGCAGGATTCTTCAACAGCTTCCTCTTGATAGCTTCTACATTGCAGTACGAGCAGAGATCGAGTCACAGAGACCCCTTGAGGGGAAGTTTGATGGTATCTCATTAGAGGCAGATGGCCTTCTCAGGCACAGAGGCCGGATATATGTTCCCAAAGATGGAGGCTTGAGACAGGACATCTTGGTAGAGGCACATCGTACACCCTATTCAGCCCATGCTAGGGTGAAGAAGATGCATGCCACCTTGCGACAGTTGTATCATTGGAGAGGACTTTGTCGAGACGTGGCCCAATTTTTGTCACGGTGTTTAGAGTGCTAGAGAGTTAAGGCCGAGCATCAACATCCAGCAAGCCTTCTTTATCCTCATGTTATACCAGAATGGAAGTGGGACACCATTTCCATGGATTTCATTGTTGGGCTACCGATGTCGAGATATCACCACGATGCCATCATGGTCACGATTGATAAATTGATAAAAGTGGATCACTTTTCTCTGGTGAAGACCACTTATACAGTTAGAGTAGTGGCACGAGTATATTTGGATGAGATTGTCAGTTTGCACGGGATTCCGTGAAAGATCATTTGTGACCGCGATCCTTTGTACACTTCACATTTCTGGACTACCATGCAGTATGTCCTCGGGACGAGGATCAACTTCAGCACAACATATCACCCTGAGACAGATGGACAGACTAAGAGGGTGAATCAGATTTTAGAGGACATGCTTAGGATATATGTGATGGATCAGTAGTCTAAATGGGAGGAGTACCTGTACTTAATGGAGTTTGCCTACAATAATAGTTTCCAGAGTTCTATAGGCATGGCTCCTTTTCAAGCTTTATATGGTAGGGAGTGCAGGACACCTCTTAGTTGGGACAGGTTAGAGGACAGAGTATCCCTTGGACCAACTCTCCTACAGGACATGGAGCAATAGGTGGTGTTGATCAGGTAGAGATTGTTAGGAAATAAGGGATAAAATATGTGGAATAATCCCTCACATAATCGCAACAGTAGAGACTAATATGTAGAAAATATTAAAGATCTCAAATAAAATTGCAGAATAAAATAACACAACACAAAGAGACATTATTTAACCTAGTTCACCTAATTTGGGCTACGTCCACCAAGAATCACTTGCTCAGATTTTATTACAAGCCACCACTCTCTCAATACAATACCTAGATCTGTTTGGAGCTATGCTCAACAAACTCTACAGAATTCACACCCGAATTCAAAGCACATCTGCAATGTTTTTCATACTTCTATCATATGCATAAAACCATATAAATAGACAATTGCTTAAGTAGTTTTACAAAACTGTGGGTATCAAAACCATGGGTAAAAACCGTCCCATAAACCTATAGGTCAAAATCCCGCCCATATGAGAAAATCACGTTTCCCTATATATCAGGCACGTTTTAAGGCCCAATTTTTTTTTTTTGGGGGGGGGGGTTGCGCACCCGAACCCCAACTAGCATGGACCCCCGCTTCGGAGGCCCGGCTCGGCCCCGAACCCCGGTGAGGATACATGAAAAGTGTACAGTACTCTTAGTGTACAGTCTTCAACACTTTCACACATGAAAATAAGCTCCACAACCTAACAATCTCCCACTTGGAGACTAGTTTTCCTCTTAGCAAGCTTCTCAACCCTTCACTAGTTTCCGTGAAGACCAACCAAAGCTGAACACAACTTCAGTTTTTCCCTTGTGACCACCTTGGTCATCATGTCTACAGGATTCTTGACTGGTATGGATCTTCTCCAGCTTCAACTTCTCTTCCTCCAAAGTTTCCCCTGATGAAATGGTACCTTAACTGTATATGCTTCATCCTAGAGTGGAAAGCAGAGTTCTTAGCTAGGTGTATAGCACTCTAACTATCACTATGTAGCTTTCCTTCCTCCTGCTTATGCCCCAACTCCTCAAGAAATTTTTGTAACCAAATCATTTATTTTCTTTCCTCTGTGGAAGCAACATACTCAACCTCTGTGGTTGACAAAGCCACCAGCTTCTGTAGTCATGAAATCTAGCTCACTGTTGTTCCACCTACAGTGTAAACATAACCTGTTGTACTCTTCGTGATGTCTATATTTCTAGCCATATGTGAATCTACATAACCACACGAAGTGGTGTCAGATCCACTGTAACACAAAACTGTCCCCATGGTCCCTCTCTAATAATGAAGGATCCACTTTACTGCCTGACAGTGATCTCTGCCTGGATCACTCATAAATATACTCACCGCTCCCACTGCATGGGAAATATCAGGTCTGGTACACACCATGGCATACATCAAATTACCAACTGCTGATGAGTAAGGTACCTTGGACATTTGGTTTCTCTCCTGCTACTGTCTTGGGACACTTCTCCTTTGATAACTTGAAATGGCCTGCCAAAGGAGTCCCAACCGGTTTAGCATCCTGCATATTAAACCTCTCCAAGACTTTCTTAATGTACTCTTCCTGAGATAAAGTCAGCTTCCATTCCTTCCTATCCTGAGATATCCTCATACCAAGGATTTGTTTGGCTGCCCCCAAATCCTTCATAGCAAAGGATTCACTTAGCTTCTTCTTGAGTACTTTTATTTCCTACATGTTTTTACCTACAACCAACATGTCATCCACATACAGACACAGGATAATATAACTGCCATCCTCAAATTTCTTTGTATACACATAATGGTCAGAATGACATCTAATATAACCTTGCTCCATCATGAAGCTATCAAATTTCTTATACCATTGACGTGGAGCTTGTTTCAAGCCATACAAGCTCTTCTTCATTTTGCACACCATCTCCTCTTTACCTTTGACCTCATAGCCCTCTAGTTGCTGCATATATAGTTCCTCCTCCAAATCACCATGGAGAAATGCAGTCTTTACATCAAGTTGTTCTAAGTGCAAGTATTTTGCTGCAACTATTCCTAGAACAATTCTAATAGAAGTCATTTTTACTATAGGAGAAAAAATCTCATCAAAATCTATACCTTTTTTCTGTGCAAACCCCTTGACCACCAATTGGGCCTTGTATCTTTTCTTGCCTCCTTCTTCCTCTTTGACTCTGAACACCCACTTGTTATGTAATGCTATTTTTCCTTCGGGTAGCTTCACCAAAATCCCATGTCTGGTTCTCCATGAGAGCCTGATGCTCCTCATCCATGGCTTACTCCCACTTCTTCCTGGCATCTACTTGCATTTCTTCATCAAAGCTCTCTGGCTCTCCACTATCAGTGAGTAATAAATAATAAAGAGAAGGAGAAAAATGTTTAGGTTCTCTTCTTACCCTAGAAGACCTCCTCAATATAGGAGTTTGGGGTTCCTGAACTGATTCATGTGTCACTTTTCCATCCAGAAGATCCTCTACCACTGCATATTCTTTCTTGGATTCTTCCCTGTTTTCCTGCAACTGTTGCTTATACATGACTTTCTCATTAAAGACCACATCCCTAGATCGAATGATTTTCTTGTCCTTAATACTCCAACATTTCTATCCAAAGTCATCACCACCATAACCAATGAAAGTACATTTTTCTGACTTAGCCTCTAACTTGGTCCTATCATCCTTGTCTATATGAACAAACACCTCACATCCAAAGAATATAAGAAATGAATAATCAACTTTCTTACCATACCAAGCCTCCTCAGGTATGCCTCCATCCAAGGCACTTGAGGGTCCTCTGTTTATCAAGTACACAGTTGTGCTCACCGCTTCTGCCCAAAAAGAAAGAGGCAGTCCTGCATGTAACCTCATGCTCCTAGCACATTCCATTATTGTTTTGTTCATCCTTTCTGATACCCCATTCTGCTGCGGAGTTCCTGGAACCATATTTTTCCTGCGGATTCCATTCTTAGAACAGTAATCATCAAATTCATTGCTGCAATACTCCCCTCCATTATCTGACCTGAGACATTTTAGCTTAAGACCTGTTTCATTCTCTACTAAGGCTTTCCATTTAACAAAAGTGTCAAATACATCAGATTTGTTTCTAATACAATAAACCCAAACTTTCCTTGTTGCATCATCAATAAAAGTAACATAATAACTTGAACCCCCAAGAGATGATACCTGAGCCGGCCCCCACACATCAGAATGCACCAGCTCTAACTTACTCTCTTTCTTTGTAGGTCCAACCTTGAGAAACCTTACTCGCTTTTGTTTCCCATATATACAGTCCTTACATAAATCTAAACTTGTTTCTGTATAACCAGGAAAATCCTTCTTTGATGATCTCCATGCCCTTATGGCTCATATGACCGAGCCTATAGTGCCACAATGTTGTATCTACTTCTGAAGCCACAAGATTACAAACATTAGTGTTATAAGTGGTTAAATACAAGGTTCCAACCTTCTTACCTCTTGCCACCACAAGAGCACTCTTGGTAACCTTCCAAGCTGTCCACTGTAAATATCACAGTACAACCATCACTTCCCAACTGCCCTGCCAGATATCAAATTTCGTCTTAATGTAGGCACATGTCTGACATCCTTCAATAGCCAAGTATTCCCATTCTGCATCTTAACCTGAATAAAACCTTTTCCAACTATGTTGCAAGGCTCATCATCACCAAGAAAAACATGCCCAAAATCTCCTTGAACATAATCAACAAAATAATGCCTATGTGGAGAAGCATGGAAAGAAGCCCCCGAATCTAAAACCCAAGATTCAGTAATATTGTGCAAAGAAAGAATCAAAGCATCCTGACATACATTACCCATTGCCACATTTGCCTCCTTGTTTTCTTCCTATTGTTTCTTCTTGTCCCAAAGCTCCCAACATTCCTTCTTTGCATGCCTAGACTTTCCATAGTGCCAACATACTATCTTGCTTTTGGATTTTGACCTTGCCCGATCCTTTGATTTTCCATAGTTTCCTCTATTCTTCTGTCTCCCTCTAGTTTCCACTGTCAAAGCATTCCCTGAAGTAGAAGATTCACCAGAGATTTTTCTTCGCATTTCCTCACTTAGAATCACCCCTACAACATCCTCAAACTTCAACTTTGAGTTAGCAGGAACCGAGTTGCTTACCATCATTACCAGGCTATTCCAACTCTCAGGTAAAGAGCACAAAACTAATAAAGCCCTAACTTCTTCATCAAATTATATTGTAACCAAAGCTAGCATATTTACAACCGTATTAAAATCATTTAGATGATCTGCTACTGAACCATTCTCAGACATCTTCATATTAAACAAATTTTTTCATTAAAAATATATTATTAGAGGTAGAGGGTTTTTCATACAACTTCCCTAATGCATCCATCAGTTCTTTTGTAGTCTTTTCCTTTGAAACATTAAATAATACCAAAGATGCAAGACACAGCTGGATTGTCCCAAGTGCCTTCCTATCTAGCAAATCCCATTCCGCATCTGTCATGCTCGAGGGTTTGTTCACCTTCTCAGACAACGGAGTATAAAGATCCTTCTGATAAAGGTAATCTTCCATCTGCATCTTCCAAAGACTGAAATTCTACCTGTTGAATTTATCAACCCTAGATCTTCCATCATCTTCCATAGCTCCCACTCAAGATAAAACTTTCCCTGTGATTCAACACTTTAGCAAACCAAACCAGACTCTGATACCAATTGTTAGGAAATAAGGGATAAAATATGCAGAATAATCCCTCACAGAATCGCAACAGTAGAGACTAATATGCAGAAAATATTAAAGATCTCAAATAAAAGTGCAGAATAAAATAACACAACACAAAGAGACAATATTTAACGTGGTTCACCCAATTTGGGCTACGTCCACCAAGAATCACTTGCTCAGATTTTATTACAAGCCACCACTCTCTCAATACAATACCCAGATCTTTTTGGAGCTATGCTCAACAAACTCTACAGAATTCACACCCGAATTCAAAGCACATCTACAATGTTTTTCATACATCTATCATATGCATAAAACCATATAAATAGACAACTGCTTAAGTAGTTTTACAAAATCGTGGGTATCAAAACCATGGGCAAAAACCGTCCCATAAACCTATGGGTCAAAATCCCACCCATATGAGAAAATCACATTTCCCGATATATCGGGCACGTTTTAAGGCCCAAAAAAAAAATTGGGGGCTGTGCCCCCGAACCCCTACTACCAGGGGCTACCATCCACGGACCCCTTCTTGGGGCCCGACTCGACCCCGAACCCCGGCGAGGATACATGAAAAATGTACAGTACTCTTAGTGTATAGTCTTCAACACTTTCACACATGAAAACATGCTCCATAACCTAACAGAGATTGCAGGAGGCACAGGGCAGACAGAAGAAGTATGCAGATCAACATAGGATCGACCGTAGTTTCGATGTGGGCATGAAGGTGTTCCTTCGTGTCAGGCCACATAAGAGTCATATCCGTTACGGAAAAGGTTCTAAGTTAGCTCCTAGATTCGTTGGTCCTTTTGAGATCTTGGAGCGTATCGGCCCTTTGGCCTACCGTCTAGCATTGCCACCCAGATTGTCTTGTGTACATGATGTGTTTCATGTTTCAGTTCATAAAAGATATACTACAGATCCTTCTCATATACTGGATTAGACATCATTGCAGGTACAGGATCAGGGGCAGGTGATGGTGGAGTTTGTTTGCATCCTAGATTGTAGGACCCTAGGCCTTCAAGGCAGAGAGGTTGATCAGGTTTGGGTGTAGTGAGACAGATATGATGAGACTGCAGCTACATGGGAGGATGCTACTTCATTACGAGTTTAGTTTCCACATTTGTTCCAGTGACTTCCAGGAGGAAGTCGAGTCTAAGGGGAGGGGGGTGTAGTGCCCACTTCCCTTTGACACCTTTTGATGTTTATTTTAATACTGTGATTATGTCAGAGACATTATTATGTTTTGACTTAGTGTGATGTTATACTTTTGATCATGGATTATTGTTGATCTTGATTTGATTATGATGCATGATGGCCATTCGAGACACTCATATGTGGATGATGATATACTATTTGACATGGATGTTTTATGGATGTTGTTCGGATATGTGATTTTGGGTATTATGAGTAGATCTAGAAATGGATATTTTATGATGATGATATAGTTGATTAAAAATGCAAATGATGTAGTTGTTACTTCGATGTTGTTGTGATCCATTATATAGTTGGTTTTGTGATTTCATTTATATCACGTTGGATGTTCTGATATGGCCACAAGGCTGAAGGAGGTATTTGTGTTTTGCAGGTTTAAAATATCACAAGAAACATTGGGGACCGGAGACCAACCACAATGGAATTCTAGGTGAATTCAGCAAGGTCACCATGGCAACATGTCTTTTGTGTGTGTGTGTGTGTGTTGTATTCTTTTAGGGATTCCCATGGGGGGGATCACCTTTATATGTGACCATGGGTTTGTGTATTTTATTAATGTATTTCTTTTATTATTGTTGTGTGTATTTTATTAGTAATGTGTTCCTTTCTTTTAATTAATTAAAATTTTGATAGATTAATGGGAGGAAACATATGGTTAAAATTTAAATAAATTAAATTGGGATATGGGAAAGTAATAATGGAAGTTGTTGGCTTTTTTGTATTAAATATGTAAGGGATGTGTAAGTTGTGTAAGAGTATGTTTAAGTCTGATTTTGGAATATGAAATACTCCACCTCCTTGGAAATTCGAATTTGTCCTTGGGGGCTATTTTTGGAGGCTTGTGGGACAAGTAAAACTTGTCCCATGCCTCTAAATTTAATTTACCAACCATACTTATGGTTGGAGAGGTAACTTTAGACTTTTATAATGCATTTTATTAAGTCATGTTGCATGTTTTGATTGCACTTTTTTACATTTTATTTAATTTTGTCCCTTGAGGTGTGGGCTTTTTGGAGTGTGCAAGTAACTTGTCATATTTTCACCCACCTCTTTATTTTGCTTGGGAGAATGGATTTTGTCTTTTTTGTTTGATTTGAGGATGTGTGATGTGGCATCCTACATGGATCCACATCATCCTTTTCTCTTCCCTCTTCTATATAATTCAAACTCTTTGCTTGTTTTGGGTTGTTGAATCATTTTGTAACTTCTTGGGGGCGCATTTTCTTGTGTTGGAGCTCTTGCTTTTGGAAGGAGCTTGGAGAAAGCTTTGCATGCTTGGGAGATTGTTGTTTTGGGACTATGTTTTTGGCATTGAAGTTTGCTGTTGGAAGCAAAAGTAACCATGGAGAGGTAGGAATTCAACCCTCCTTTTTATGCTGTCATTTTCTTGTTGTGTTGTGTGAATGGTGCATGCTTTGATTTAATTGTTGGTTGGTTCGGTAGACTGCCTTAGGAATGATGTAGGAGAAGGCTATGGGGAATCCATGTGGGGGTAATACGGGAATGCCATTGGCATCAGAATTTTGCGGAGGGAGTTTGGGTTTGGGTTCCACCATGAAAAAGAAATAACTTGCATTTCTTACTTTATGGGGGGGCATAAGGAAATCTGTGGGGGGGGCATAAGGAGGGATTTGTGGGGGGCATAAGGATGTGTGTGTGATGAATTATTTTGGCGGTTTGTTACTGGTGGATGCCTAATTCCCAATTGGGAGGCATAAGTAGCTTCCTGCATAGACCTTGTTCTTTTGGCTTGCATGATTGGGCTTGAGTTTTGATTGGAATGTTTTCAATTGCAGTTGTAAACTGTTGTTTTGTGTTGATCTATGTTTTATTTTGAAATGTGTATGTTTGAAAGAATGTTGTGTGTTGTGGAAGCCAGTTGTTGCCATGGGTTGAATTACACCTCTTATTGTATTTTGGTTGGGGCTTGGGGGCCAATGATGAAGGAAGGCTTCTCCTTTCATTGGATGTCTTGGTTGGGTGGAGAGCATTGCCCTTTCCCCACTTTTGTTATGATAATCTTGGAGAAAAATGATACTTGCATGTTGTTGTCCTGGAGCAAAGGAAAATTTAGTTTGACAGTCCCTTGTGAAAATAAATTCACTTGTAATCCTTTCCCACTGGTTGTGGATGAAATTGAAATATGTATTTTGTGAAGAAAGATGTATGTAATTTGATTATGAAGTTGTACATTCCAATGTGAAGGATAATTATATTTTGTTCTGTTATTGGAAAGAAAGAAATAGAAATGTGTTATTTGCATTCAAAACATGGAAAGATGTAAGGATGCATTCCTTTTTTAATTAATAAAGAATTACAAGACCTACTCTCATATGCATTGTTGGAATGAATTCAATGTTTCATTGTATGGAAAAAGAGATAGTTAGATCTCTGTTTGGAAAGAAGAAATGCACGTGGAAACAATGTTGTATTTTGCATTTTGGAAATGTGTGAAAAATGAAATTTAGTATTTGCTTTTGATTCAAAATGGTTTGTTTAAAATAATTGAATGTAATGGATTAGTTCAGAAATGAAATGCCACACTAGAAGGATAAAATTGATATACATATTTAAAGAAAATGGATCTCTATTATAAAAATTAATTTTGGAAAATGAATTCAATCAAATTGTACATTTTGGACCTGCACATAATAATCAACTTGAAAATGATATAATTTAGCATGCTAAGACATAATGAATTGAATTGACAAAGAACACTTGAGAAAACAATTTTAAACATTGCAAATTCGAGTCAAATCCTTTCCACAGCCATTTTCTGTCATTGGATGGAAAAATGTATATTGAAAATCAAACAAGTGAAATTTACCTTCCTAAAACACTTTAAATCCTTCCTAGATTAATGCTCCATGTCTGTTTAGCATGTTGAGTGAAGGAGGTGATCAAATTTAATAAAATTTATAAGTTAGAAATCACCAGTTGGCTTTCTAAAAGCCTGCATATCATTTTTGTAAAATTGACCACTTAAACTTTATCTAAATGTAAAATTGATATTTCTTGTGCAAAGAGGGCATCGAGAGCTTTCCAGAAAATCCTTGCTTTCCCAAAACCGAGCTTTCTAGCAATAGTTATGACACTTTGAAGTTTTTCTGCCTTGGCGGGAAAAATTGGAAAAAATTTCCCTGGTGGTCCTGCGGCCCGAAAAATTCTTGTTAAAATCCTTAGGAAAAATTTTAAAATTTTGGTTTGGGAAATTTTTTGAATTTTCCTCTGCCGGCCCACAGCCAATCAGAGGGCACCACGTGTCCTCACGGGGCAGCAGCAAAGGCGCGGCATTATTTTTGCCCTTAGGCTTTTTTTCAAGTTTTGGGAAAATTTCACCTTTTTCCCTAACGGCCCGCAGCCTATCACAGACTGCCACGTGGCAGCATGGAGTGACAACGGGGGTGGGGAGACCCTCGCCACTCTTCCTTTTAAATTTTTACTTTGGGAAAATTTTGATAAATTTTCTCGCGGCCCCGCACTCCCGCCTTGCCTCGGCGAAGTCTCCTCCACAGACACGCGGACGCGCACGACAAGCTAACCCCTTTGTCCTCCCTTCGGCGAAATTCATAAATTATCTCCGCTGCCTGCCTCTCCCTCTCTCTTCTCCCCGCGTCGATTTTTGGAGTGCCACGTGTCCCTGGTAGACCCGTGGGCGCGTGGATGCCATTTGGTTTTTCTCCCCCTTTGGTGAAAATTTCCTAAACGCCCCACCGCCCTTCCCTCTTTCTCTCTGCTTTGGCTTAGAGCTCGCCACGTGTCCCTGGTGGACTCGCGGAGGCGCGGAAGCAATTTTGACCTTTCTCCCTGTGCAAGGAAATTTTCAAACACCGCCCCGTGACCCGCCAACCCAAAATTTACTTTTCGCCCTCGCTTGACATGTGTCCCCTTGGGAAAAATTTGACCCCTAAAGTCTGCATGCTCATAACTAGAGTTTTACAAGGAGTTAGGAGAACTTCTTTATATCACCTGAAAGGTGAGAAAATTTCCTATCCAATGGGGATTATTTAGGGAAATTTTGGATGTGTTAAGTATAAGAAAAATCAGGGTGAAACTCTAAGCCTGTTAGAGAGTGGGTATGGGAGTAAATCACTCCTTGAACCTAACTAGAACTTCTAGCCCTAAGTTTAGGACCTTATGAGTCTGATAATTGTTAATCAAGGAAAAGTATGTCCTAGTAATTGTAGACTTGTTTAGGAACTTATTAGTGTCATCTGTGGTCTTGCAACTTGGTTGTAGACACTTCTAATAAAAAAAATTATTCCATAATTTTCTAACTAACCCTAGGTTGTTTCTTGGGTCTCAAGTGGGTTGTTTTAAACGGGCATCACAAGCGGAGTGAAACAAAATCATGCACTATGGGTAATTATCTAGTCGTGATTACATATTATAGACACCCTAAAAATACATACATATTTCTATCATGCTTCTATCCAATTAAAATTAATTAAAGTAATTCTATCTCGCCGCAGTACACCCCTTTGGAATTAATTAAATAAATTTCATATTCAAATATTCCCCTTTAAAATTAATTAAAATTAATTATATTACCTAAGCTATATTCCTACCCATTGGAATTAAATAATTTAATTCTAACATGCCTTTGGAATTAATTAAATTAATTCATACACCCTCCTAGCTAATATAATTAAACATTTATTTAAATGGTTAATTATATTCTCATAATTAAATTAATTTAATTATACCATTCTCTTGGAATTAATTAAATTAATTTCTAACACCTTCTAGCTAATATAATTAAACATTTATTTATTTAAATGGTTAATTATTTCATCACAATTAAATATTAATTAAATTTAGTTATTTAATTCCACCTATTTTAGTTAACAGCCACATAGACTCCACTTGGACTCCATATCCTCATCCTAGCTAACTGCACTTCTAGAATCCTAGAAAAGTGGGGTCAATTGAATTGCACGTATAACCACCTTCCCAGATGTAACTTTTACATTTAATTCATTTATTGCCCCTAAATGCCGCGACATTGTTACAACTTCCTCCAATGTTATTTTTAGCATGTGCATTCAAATATCTTCAACCAATTTCCAACTACTTCTACCTCTATAAATTACAGACTTACTCTCTAGCAAATCCTCTTGGCTTCATAATATAATAACTCTACTAAATTTCCAAGCCCAAGCCATTGTGCTCATGAATTGTTTGTAGACTCTACTACTTTGTTCATAGCAATTGCACGCATCTTTGGAGGCCATTCAAGAGCATCCACAAATCAATCACTTGCAAAGGTTATACGGCTTCAAAAGCTCTCCTATTGAGGTTTGCATTGGAAGGTTTGCAAGTTTATTGTTTGTCTTTCATTACTGTGATTTTTCTTTGCTTACACATACTACTATTCATATGATTCCTAAGAAAGAAAAGTAATAATTAACCCATGTCTTTGGTCATCTTTATTCACTTTTTGTTGTTACTTTTAGTCTTGCACACCTTCTTGCTCAGTTTGACCTCTGACCCTTCAATTTCTCTAAGTCTGGACACCAGCGCCCAGCCAGGACACCCGCGTCATGTGCCCTCGTCTCCTCTAGGCGCCCCTGTCCCTCTCCAGGTGCCCTAGTCTAGGCTATTCCTCTAGTTCTGTAATTTTTTGAGCTCAGGTGCGACGGCCAGTGCTTTGTCTTTTCTAGTTTTCCAACTCTGTGCATTCTCCAGAACTCTGTGAATCAACTAAGACTTCTTACCCTCTCTTTGCACTTAGGGTTTTACATTTTATTGATTATCTTGCTTTGGTATTTTTTTGTACTCCATTGTTGCATTTATTTACTGTTGCTATAGCATCAGATTAGGCATAATATTTAATATTTTAGCTTAATCAGCCACCACAAATTTTACATTTCCTACATTCGATAAATAGGATCCTCTCCATCCCCAAGAGGAGGGACTAGTCCCGGAGCATTGGTGAAAAATTACTAATTTTCCCTTACGACAAATTATTTCACCAACACATCTTTGTTTTTATTCTCAACCAATTTAATGAATGGGTACTTTGACACCCAATCATTTTGAAAAATCCTTGGCATATCCCACCCACGCCCCGTTTTTTATTTTAGCTTTTCTTTTTTCCTTACTTACAGGATGTTCATTTTTTGGATTACTTATTGAGGTGGGTTTATTAAGATTGTTGTTCCTGCTACCTTGGGTATCCTCTATAACATTATCTATGGCATTGTCATGCACATCATTACAATATTTCTCTAAAGTATTCCCTTTTTCTTCAATAAATGGTGCAGATTTTGATGTTATAGGTCAATCTTTTGGACTGTACACATTGCCAAAATATGATATTATGTTTTTATGTTTTGATGAGCACCTTTTACCACTTCTAGGAACTTGCCTACATTTTTACATCTCACATGAATTAGAAACTTACAAAAAATACCATTGTGTTATATGTCACTATCAAAGATTCACCACTAATTTTTTTGGTATCATCTCTAAGAATGAAACTAAATAGACAAAATCAACAAAAAGAATCATAGATCCCTAAGGCCTAGATGTATTAGTACTAGATAATGCATCGTATTTAACAATGAAACAAAATAGATAAATCAAGAGGAGGAAACTTATATTCATAGAAAAATAAAGAATTGTCACTTAGATGTCATTGACTCACTAGTGCATATAGGGTGTTATCTATGGCTCGCTAAAATTTTTCTAATGCATATAGGACATAAGATTCAAGAATCAACTAAATCTCAAATGAGAATTCGAGTAGAAAAAAATGTGTAAAAGCATAATTGACTATTTTAATTGTATTTATATGAACACAAACTTGGCGAGTTAGCTTTCAAAATGGTAGATGAAAGATGTGGTGAATCCCAATTAACTATAAAATGGTGAAGGTAAGTATTTTGATTGAAAAGCATAACCATATATTAAAGATGAAGTACAATGCTAATCATACAAAATCGGGTGGAAAAGATCACACCCCATAAGCAGGATCAAAGTAGCCATAAAGAGGCTACGAGTAACAAAGTGTCATGTCAACAGAAGCATTTTCAATAAAAAAAGCTTAAAACAGAAATGCAGAGAACCAGAGAAAACTCCAAACATGGAGCCAGGCAGCAGCAGCAAACATGGAGGAAGGTGGCGGTGGCAGTGGGCTCTTTGGACGGTCACCCCAACCGCCAAGAGTAGTATCGGGGGCATCATCAGGCTGCTCCCAGCCATCAGTCTGCTGCTGTTCCTCCTCATTTCCCTGCCAGGAGGGTGAGATAGCAAGAGAAAGCCACGAAAACTTTGACTGGTCGGGCGCCTGCCTCCCGGAGCCACCACTGCCAGAGCCCAGCCGACCAAAAACCCCAGAAGTGGGTGGAGTGCAAGACGGAGGTGGAGAGACCCACCGGTGAGGAGAGGCGCTACGCCGCCCACGAGTCGGACCTCGGTTGAAGTTGCGCTGCCCATGGGAAAGTGAGTGGCAACCTTGCGATGCTAGAGCGGCGACGAGGGGAATCAGGCGGAACGCAACTAACAGCACAAGGGGCACTCCCCCAATGGTCCAGAAGAGTTTGCAAGTGCTCAACTTCTATGCGGACTTTCTCCGCCTGCACCTGGATCTGAAGCGAAACATTGGAGATGATAGCAAGCTTGTTAGAAATAGCAAAAATTCTATCCACTGTCTCTTTATTAAAAATAGCAGCATTTCTAGATTTCCAAATGTGATATAAAATAGCCGCTCTGAAAGAATGCCAAATGTTGTAAAATTTTGCAGGAATAAAGGCCGGATCCCCCAGAAGAACCATTTTCCATGTGAAGAAGGTGGGCAAAAAAGGTTGGAAAAGGGTATGAATCCAGCGCCAGGAAGACTGAGCATGAGGGCAGAACCAAAAGAGATGAAGAAGAGTCTCAAAGTGGTTACAAAAAGGGCAATGCGGCGGGGGAGCTCCCAGAAGAACAAGGCGCTTGCCCACAGGAAGCCCTTGATGAAGAATGCTCCAAAGAAAGTGCACAACTTTGGGCTCTATAGGAATGGCCCAAACAACATTGAAGCGCTGCTTCCACCCAAAACGAGTGGAATGCAGGCTCCATCGAGCATTTAACTTTTTGAGAGGAAGTTGCTTCTGGGTGAGAAGCTTGTAGCCCAACCGAGGTTTATAGTTTCTGAAGGGGGTGGCAGAGGGCCAATGCCAATCAAACCACCACGGGCGCTGCGTAGTAACACCAATTTTATGCAAACAATCGCCAGGTATGAGATCTTGAATGATAGAGATGGCTTGTTTGTCATTGTCATTTAGAGCAAAATTAGCTTTTAGGCTATCCCATGGAAGCCAATCCCTAGTGATAGGACAAAAAAGGTCCTGAATATACTGAATCCCTTTTTTGAAAAGACGCAAACCCTTGAGCTGCAAGGAAAGAGCAAGGGGTTTGTCATGAAATTGAAGCACCAGATTCCACCACAAACTAAGAGAGTTAAGAGAGAGCCCATTCCGGAAACCATCACCCTGCCAGAGCAGATGGGGTTTGAGAAGTTCCCAAGCTTTCCATATGCTTTTTGCCACAAAAGAGCCACCTATTTTAACAGTAGCAGGGCATAGAAGTAAGGAGTAGTAGTTCAAACCCTGCCATGCCTTTCGATTAAGCGGAGACCCTTGAGATATACAATTTCTGAGAAGAATTTTCCAAGATTCCTCACCTTCAAGGCTGCGAATAATCCATTTGGCAGTGAGAGCAAACCCCTGCATATGAATGTTGATTAGGCCAAGACCACCAATGTCCTTGGGCGTACAACATATGTCCCAAGCAACTCTGTGAAAACCATGGTTCCCTTCGGAGTTGGCCCACAGGAAATCACGTAGAATTTTCTCCAGCCTGTGGTAAGCGGCTTTAGAGGGTGCCCAACATGATGAGTAATAGACATGAGTGGCGGCCAAAACCTTGGAGCAGACTTGGAATTTTCCAGCAAGAGACAGATGCTTGGTAATCCAAAAAGAGATTTTTTGCTCAACTCGCTGAATCACATAGTTCCAAAGGTCAGCAGGGGATGCCATAAAGGCAAAAGGAATGCCTAAAAATTTGAATTGAACACCAGGTTCAATCCAAAGCCATTGGAATCCCTCTAGCCAAGGAGGTTTGGGACCCACCGCCTATCTGTAACATTGGGTTTTCTTCCATTGGATAGCAGAACCAGAAGCAAGACAAAAAATATCAAGGCATTTCATGGCATTAGTGACAGAGGCCTCAGTTTCAGCCAGAGTGAGAAAAGAGTCATCTGCAAAGTGACCATTAATCAACTGCTTAGGAGAGGAAGGTAGTTGAATACCTTTAACTAAACCAGCATTGGCAACATTAGCAAGCAAGTAGCTCAGACCTTCAGCAGCAATGACATAAAGAGAAGGAGCAAGAGGGCAACCTTGCCGGATGGAACGATGAAGAGAGAATCTCTCAGACTGCTGACCATTGATAGTAATACAGGCACCCGCATTTTGAAAGAGCATATTGACAGAGCGGATGAATCTGGGTCCAAAACCAATAGCCTGCAACATGGCCAGAATGAAAGGCCACTCAACTCTGTCATAGGATTTTTCAAAATCAATTTTAACAAACAGAGTCGGTTGAGAAGTCTGACGGGCATATTCCATGCCCTCCCAAACTGCAATAATGTTGTCCAAAATATATTTGTTCTTGATAAAGTCAGTTTGCTCACTCCTGATGATCAGGGGCAGTAAATTAGTGAGCCTGATAGCAAGGGCTTTGGCAATAATTTTGTACGAGACATTGAGCAGAGTTATTGGCCGCCAACTGGTGATAAGCTCGGGATCCCCAGACTTGGGAATGAATTTGATGTTGCCTTGGTTGATCAGATCGCCCAGGGTGTTGGAGGACATAGCTTCCAGATAGACCTGATGCAGATCCGGACCAACAGTCATCCATAGAGACTGGTAAAACTCACAGGGAAAACCATCAACACTGGGGGCTTTATCAGAGGCCATCTGCATAACAACTTCCTTCAAGTCATCAAGAGTGAGAGGTTTATCACAAGCGATGCACTGACTTTCATAGAGCTTGCAAGGAACAACTTCAATGCATTGGAGGAGAGCAACATCACGAGCCGGAGTAGCAGGTTGAGCAGCAAAAACAACATGATAGTGATGCACAAAAGCTTGCAGAATGTCAGGTAAGAGAGTAAGCCTTTGATTGCCATCCTTGATTGCTTTGATTTTGGTGAGAGTTTGATTAGATTTAAGGGAAGCAAAAAACTCCTTAGTAACTCTGTCACCAATGCGAAGCCAGTGCAGACGGGCTCGAACTTGGGCTCCTCTAGCCTTATAGTGCTCCTCAATTTGAAGCTTATGTTTCTAGTGAGCAGCTTGCACTTGCAGGTGGGTGTTGAAAGGAGACAGATTAAGCTCTTGAATAGCCCTCGAATATTCAACATGAGAGGCTTCATGAGCATTCTTGTGAAAAAGAGCAGCTTGTTTCCCATAGAGCCGAAGGAAAGAAGTGGTACGAGCGATGGCATGAGACCACCAGTCAATCCAGCCAATCCCATCAACAGGTCTCGGGTCAAGATTCCAAATACGTCTTATATAATCCAAAGTTTTGGGATGAGAAAGGTGGGACGTATTTAAATAGAACTGGGTGGACTTGGGCTTGGGGCACTGAAAGTTCCATTGAATCCCAAAGAAAATAGGCTTATGGTCAGAAACCAAAGCAGTGTCCACCACCGAGACCGGGAGGCTGTATGAAGAGTCAAAGGAAAACCATTGTTGCTCTGAAAGCAGAGCTCTGTCAAGATGCTTATAAACTCTGTCATCGCCAGCTCTAAAATTAGACCAAGTGAACCAAGGAGTGGCAGTAGAAGAGTGCTTGCGGTGGTTGGGATAAAAAAGACAAAGTTTATTGCGCAAATAAAACCAAGCTTCACGTTCACCAGTACACCAACGCATTGGAAGCCGGCCCAATTTGTCTTCGGGGGATTCAACCATGTTGAAATCACCGCAAAAAAGCCAGGTAGAAGAGGGTAGATGATCAGCCAACCTCCTCCAAAAAGAAGAACGTTCAGAGGCATCGTTGGAAGCATAAATATTGGCCAACCCAAGAATGTGGCCGTCAAAATCAAAAAGGGTCCACACCACCCGATGAGTGGGGTCAGAACCCCAAGATATGATATTGGAGGTGAGGTCAGGGCTTAAAAGAGTGACAACACCACCTCGACCGTTATCATGAGCTGACATCTGGCAGAGAGAACCAGGCCAGATGGTACACATAGCAGCAGAAAGATGGAAGCCAGAGATTTTGACTTCCTGCAAACACAACACCTGAAACTTTGCAAAATGCTTGCAACTGTCTCTGACAAGATATCTGTGAGTCAGATCAGTAAGCCCCCTGACATTCCATGAGTAAACTAACATGGAGAACTATCAAGGTGCATGTTTTCCTCCTCGAGGCCAGCTAACGCTCCAAAGCGGTTAGAGAAAGTGACTTGCCGCACATTCCCATGAATAAAATCACCGAGCTCGAACTGCCGGCGGGGTCTCTGTGAGAAATCTTCCTCAGAAGGAGGGGAAGGACTTCGGGAATGGCATAAGGCAGCCTTTCTATCTATCTGAGTAGCCGAACCACCGGCCGTGAGATCCAGAAAGCTTGAGGTCTCGGGAAATGAGGGGTGTGAAAGAGCAGGAGCTGAGGGGTGAGGGCTGATGACAATTGCAGCTTGCGGAGACCGAGAGATGGCGGGCGTGGGCTTGGGAGGGGTCGTAGCAGACGACTTCAAAGGAGCAGAAGTAGAGGTAACCATTGGTTTGTAAGTAGCCTGTTAGGCTTATTTCGGGTCGAGGCTGAAGGTAGCCATTGACAGTAGTCCATCCATCAGAGGAGGGAGTGCTGGATTTAGGGTCTATCGGGGTTTTCTCCGAAACCGGCGGTGGGCTTGGAGTCATGAGAGGACAATCCTTGATCATATGGTCAGCAGATTGGCACCGAAAACAAGTGTTGGGCAGATTGATGTATAGAACTTTCTGCGCAAAGCGCGTGTCTCCAACCTAGATATCGAGGGTATCTTTGAGGTCTTTTGAGAGATCAATTTCTACACAGACCAGTTTTTGGGGTCGAGCCGAGTAGAACTTATTTTTCTCGTGGCAGATGAGGCAACCCAAGGGTTTGATAAGTTGATCAACAAATCCCCACAGAGGCAAAGGAAGGCCTGGAAATTCGACCCAAATAGGAATTTTGAGTTTGGCTTGCTCAGAGACTTGAAAATCTCGAGTCCAGTGGGAGAAAACCACAAGGGTATTGCGAATAAACCAAGGACCGTGGTTAACAATGGCTTTGCAATGTTCAACATTGGTAAAGTGAAACAGAAAGAAACCCTTGGTCATGTTTTGGACTCCCTCTACCTTGACTCCATGAGGTTGCCAATGATTATGAATCCATTGGCGGAGGATACCTTCAGGGGGAACTCGGCCCACAAAATAAGCAACAAGAGAAAAAGATTCAAACCAGTTGCAAGCTTTGTCAAAAGCTGGTAAATCAAGAACAATATCCGGGGAAGGAGTATCAGTATCCTTACCTCGTCGAATACCTTCGGGATGAACTTCCTCACTCGTTTCGGTGCCATTGTCCAGAGCTCCTGCGATAAGACCAGCATCAATAGATGCATGGCCCGAGGAGGTGGTCATTTTATAAGCCACCGCCCAAGGGGTGGACTGGCGATCGATACAAAATTAATGCAGATAATCCCACCTGGATCTGCAGATCGGCGGTGTGATGCAATGGCGGCGTACGGCAAGGCCGAGCATTCACTGCGAAAATAACTCGCTGAGCCTAAACATTGGATTGCTTATTTTCTTGTCTTGTGTGTGTGCACCCTTGGCCTATGCATGTGTTTGTGCGATATTGTGATGTCCTTTGTTTGTGGCCTTAGTTTCCTTTGATTATGTGACCTTTGTCCCATTGTGAGTGTGTAACACTTGTGTGTCTCTTGTATGCGGTCATTTGTCTTTTCTATATCATATTATACATGACTTGGTGTGTGAAATTGTGTTATTGTATGTTTGTTGTGTGTGTTATCACCTTATGCTATGATTTCTATCATGCACTCTCTTGCAGGTCCTAGTTATATATGGTGGCCATCTATAATTATCTAATATATGTTCCAATGACGATCCCAAATTTTAACTTAAGTGAAAATTTGAGACCACCAATAAAATTTGCTTGCAATTGAACAAATTTAGTCGCATTGGTCGTGGAATGTATTTTATAAATTTGGGGCTCAATAAATAAAAAAATTATCTAAATGTTGAAAAACCCAAAATTTTCAAAGTTATGCACTTCTCAAGCACATTTGCAACTTGGTTGCAAAATGCTCCCAAAACTCCATATTCTGAAAAACACTTCTTATTGTTGATTAGACTTTTGTACTTTTGGTGTACGTTTGTAGTTTGCATGGAAATTGCGTCCTAACCTCCAATTTCTAAAATGGTCTTTCTCCTTTGTCTTTCAAAGTTTTCAAACACTTTTTGCAATCTTTCAAAGTTCTAGCTCTTTAGATCCCGAAGTATAAAGGCCCTTTGTTTTTCATATTTTTATAGGCTTGGTGTCATTTTGCAATCAAACAAGTTGCTCGGTGACTCTCAAAACCTGATTCCCCGAGAAGATCTTTGGCGGAATTTTGAGGTGCACATGCAACTCAAAACTCTACCATATTCTTTGGAGGAATTTTGAGGTGCACATGTAACTCAAAATTATGTAGTAGTCTTTAGTTGACTTTTGGGGTGCACATGTAACTTGAAATTTTTTTGTAGTCTTTGGCATAATTTTGAAGTGAGCGTGCAACTCAAAAATTTGTCGTAGTATTTGGCGGAATTTTGAAGTTCACATGTAACTAAAAACTCTGGCAATGTCTTTATCAAGGTTTTTAGCTACAAAAACATGTCAAAAATATTTGGTAGACATTTGAAGTATAAAAACAACTCCAACTTCCAGAATCCTAAAATGCAAATATTTGGCAGAAAGATGAAACAACTTAGTATTTTCCAAAGGCCGTGAGAAGCTCAAATTGTGTCTGGCTTCAAGGGCACTACCGCTTAACCCTGTTAGAGTTTGTTTCCCCCATACCCCCACTCCTAAAACTAAAAAAGGAAAATTATAATTAGTCCAAGGAACAATGCTGATATAAGAGGTCCTAAATTTGAAGGAATGAGTTGATTAGAAAGAAAATGTGTTGAGGGAAAATTTGTGATTCACAACTGTATATTGTCAAAGTTGGTTTTACAATTTTCGAACTATGCACTTTTTTGTATGTAAAATGTCACCTTGTTTGTGTAAAAGGTACATATTAAATCTATAGTTTCTATTGGTCAAATTTTCCGTTTCTATTTTTAGAAAATTGACTTATAAAATCTTGCATGTAGTTGAAAAAAATAGGGATCTCTCTCTTATAAGTTTGTATTGTAAATCATTTCAAGGTGACTTTTTGCACATTTGGAGATTTCTATTTGTTTGAGGAACTGCTTTGAGAGACTTCTAGAAGGGATTTATTCAAATAAAATTTTGAGAGACATTGTGTTGTTCATCATATTGTAAAAGGACATGTTTACATTTCTTGAGGGAATTTCAACCACTGCATACTTGGAGGGATTTCTAAGTAGACTGTGTCGTCCATAATTTTATACAAGAGCTTATTTGATAAGAAAACAATGTATGAAACTATGTTTATCATTATGAGGAAATAAGAGGAGATTTTTTGAACTTTGTGTTATGGTCTCTTTGGTGATAATATGTGTTCTTATGTCATATGTTTGTCTTTCTTCATTATTTTCATGCATGTAAGATTCCAATGAGAAATGTTTCTTATATTAAATTATATTCTTGAAAACTAAAATAAGCTTTGAGATTACATATTTGAAATGCTCTCTCTCTCTCTCTCTCTCTCTCTCTCTCTCTCTCTCTCTCTCTCACACACACACACACACACACACACACACACACACACATTCTTTTCTTCTCACTTTCTAGTTTATATCCATTTCTCGAGAGTAAAACCTCAATTCGGAAAGTTAGTGTAAATATTATGCATATTATTTATTGTTCATTTTGGCTTTCAATAAAGGGTGCCTCCCTTAACAATAGAGGAGGTAATTTGTCCCACATACTATTCTAAAAAAACCATATTTTGCATACAACAACATATTTTGTCATCAATATGTGACACCTAACATGGGGACTCTTCAATCTGTTTGAGTTGAGCAATCTACGTTTGATCTCGCTCGCCTCAAAAGAGGGGGCATTTAGTGGGGATATCACAAGAGTATCAATGTAATTCAGACACACACAAAATTCTGCATTGTAAACATTTGAGAAACATGTTACAAGAACATGTTTATAGAATTACAAATAAAGATAGGTGCACTTCCTATACATGGGCAATACCGTACATTTTTGGAAAGTACTACGGGATGTTCATGTCTTATATTTTGACAGTTATGTCCAACTCAATTTCAATAGTCAAAAGTACAGATTGTTAAAAAAATCAATAATTTACAATGGTTCAAATAAGAAATCACTTACAGAGATACAAATTACTACACAAAATCATACTTCATATTATGGAAAAATGTAAGGGGTGTGACAATTATGACACTTACAAATTACAGATTTATTAGTGCATACATTGTTATTTTTGTTTCAAACATTTATATTTCAATAATTTACAAACATGGATTCATTGTATCAGTGTGATTTACAAAAGATATGCTTGAGTCAATGAGACACTTGACATCCTATGACATGTTCAGGTCTATGAGACAGTTGGCGTTCGACGACATTATAGGGACTATGAGACACCCAACACATTAGGGTATATGAGACACCTAGCATTTGACACATTAGGGTCTATGAGACATCCAACGCCCTGCAACTCTCTATTTGCACTTCTAGTTGGGCCGACTAATCCCGCAACCCCCTTCTAATTGGGGATTCGATCACCCCCAATTCTCTATTGTTGTTACAAGTTTTCAATCTTCACATGCCTCTACAAGGGGACATGGTCTTTTACATTTGCAGGACACAGTTGATTCTAGACATAGGGTACAACTTCCTTGCTCCTCTCTATCTTTACATATTTCAATTTCAAATTTTCAATATTATTTAAAGATTCAATTTTTGTATATTTGGATATTGACTACACTCATGTTCTTGAGTTCACTTTTGGGGACATATTGCATCCATTCAAACGATCAAGCAATCCAGTTAAGGCAAAGTGCATTTACACACTCAAGTACATTTTCCTTTAAGCTAACAAATTTCATTTATTAGCTTAAAGGGGAAGCTTGACACCTAAATTTGGTAATTAGGTGTTTGGTAATATTGATTCGGCTTATATTCTTTCATCGTTATTTGTGTGCACAAACAAGATTTAATCACATTATTCTACTCATTCCTAAAGCTTGCAAATACTTATTATTCTTTCATTCAACTACTTACACATCTACAAGATTGTGCTTATCACTTATACACATCTTCTATCTCCTATTAAAATCCTCTAGAATTATACTTGTCTCTTACCTCCTTGGACACTAACTTCAAGTTTGGAAAGATGCGTCACATGCTTATGTCTCGTTTCTAGCACCAGTGTCATCTATCTTTGAATGATCATATTTCTTAATTTTATCCTAATCCCCCCTTTCTAGGTCAATCTTAATGTAAAATTATATCACATGGAAAGGTATTAAAATGAAACACTCTCATTTACTCACTTGGCATCTATTAAGCTACTATTTGGAAATAATAAGGCACACTTAATCTTCGTCTCCAAATCTCTAGCAGAGGTGCCATAAACTTCCCTAAATCAAGAACATACATCAACAACATGCCCTAAGTGATTTTGAAGTACTACACATTCTTCTGAGAGCATTCCAAACCACGTCAAAAGCATTCCAAAGTCTTATCGAGTGTTGTCAAACACCTATACAACAAAGAGCACTTCAAATTTTTTAAATTTATCTACAAGCATTCTACGTTGGCACTCTATTTAGCACTCATAGAAAATACGTTTTATCTACCTAATTAGCCTGCTATTCATGTTGAGGCACAAAGGAAAACATAGAGGGAGGCATTTTAGATGTACATTCACACTTGCATGAGCACTTGGAGACTACATGAAATTTGAGCCCCTCATTTGGACGGTGCAATGCATTGTTTTGTCAAAATCAATAAGGGGTAGGCCACCAAGGGCCGTCCAACTTGATGACACACCACTTTCTTATGTTACCTTATGTCTATTTGAGTGCTAACACTGGCAACTAAGGTTTTGATCATACAAGTGCATGTGCGAGGGTTTAAGAGTGAGCGAAAGTGCATGAAACAACTACAGGTATTGGCAAAACAACCCTGAAAAGATCATAAGTGTTTGTAGAGCCAAACACTAGTGCCATGAAAAACAAAAGCACCAAGCATTAACATCCAAAAGGGTTTAGAACCTCAGTTTTCAGACGAAACACAATTGGCACAATCAGTCTACTTGCCCTATTCCAGATCTAAAACACTCTACGAAAAATCAAAAAAACTAAGTCAATTCATCATCTTTTAATTCATTGTAGTTTATCATGTAACTCTATTAAATATCATCTTTTATTGCATTTACATGTACTATCAGAGCTAAATGTTGGCACATTTGTTTATAATATTTATCGTGCATTAGTTTCAAGTTACAATGCAAATTAAAGATGAACACATTTTTTTTTTATTGAAATCTAGCAGGTCCACGGATCGCCTTCACCCACGGTGAAATGGGTAGATTTCTTAGGCTAAGTGGCTAAGCACTGAGGGGTATCCATTCCGTCAAATTCACCCAGGACACGATCTCGGCCTCATCCCTTATTACAGTGCATCTCCTGACTTCGCTTGCAGCGAGAATTGAACCCTGGTGGGCTTTTTAAGAGCTAAACATCTTCACCGTTGAGTCAATAGTCATTTGATGATGAACACGCTTTTTTAATAAAGGTTAAAACATATTAATGTCCTTGGTTTTTTCAGTTCTTATTTGATTGGAAAACTTGTTTAAATTGCCTAATCGTTAGCTTTCTCAACCTGGCCAATTTGACATGTCGAGTGTGATGTGTCCACTCACTTTTTTGTACCACTAGCTTGTCCTTTGTGTTTATTTTTATGTATGGGAAAAACTTTTCGATCGAAAAAAAAAATAGAACATTGAGCCAAATCGTATTGAATTTAATATAATATAAGATTCTTTTCATCAAAAGAAAAAAAAATGTTAGTATTTTAGAAGCCAAATGCTTGATGTTGCTATTCTCCACCCTAAATCAATTCAATCGTAATATATACTTTTAAGGAGAGCTCCTTAGACCTTTCTAAGCCGCCACAAAACAAAGGACTTCCTATGATAATATATTTTCTAGTGAGCAAAACCTGTCACTAGGCTTACAACTAGGCTCCCCATAATCTATAGGGGCTTCACAAAGGCAAACTACTCATTTGGAATCCAACTACCCGGACACACTAATATTTTATGAAAAACTTACAACAAAGTTGCATTGACAGTAGAAGATTCACAAACAAAAAATTCACGTCAGAATCGAATCTTTCCTTCAGAATTAGTAACTCTTTTTATGTTATTTTTCACTCATTTCCAGGCTTGTCAATCTTTGTTCATTTAATTCATGGTAAAAGCCCTAGAGACATGGTGCCCAGATTAACTCATAGCTAAAATATTGCTCAAAACACCACCAATGTTGATACCAGCGGCCCTCTTTCCTTATAAAATTTATGCAGATCCCTTCATGTTGATGTACAGAACTTTATCTGGTTCCGTACATCTCAACAAAAAATGTGTATGTACAAGAATACAGAAAATCATCCTGAATGGAAACCATGACAATATGATTTCACAAATGTTTCGGTTGGGACACATTCAGTGTGAAGACGAAGGTTTCTTGTCCCAGAGAGAACAATATTAAACACCTAGTTTATAGAAACAATTCAATGTTTCCCAATAACATGAGGAAGCTAGTTCAATGCTGTAACGACTCATAAGATAAAATGCACTGGCAGGATGGTGGTCAAAACCAGTTCTTAAAACTCGTCAAATGCTAAAAGATTACATAACCTTAGACGTTATATTATATACTGATACTCTCTATACAGATAAATATGATGAGGATACCCTCTATACAGATACATATGATACTGATACTCTATATACATATAACATAAATAAGAAATCAATCTTACGTTTCACTAATTTTGCTTCTATATTAGAAATTGTTGTTTGAATTATTTATTTTACATATATATGTCAACAGAGACGGGGCTTCCACCTGTCTGTCTGTTTTACTTGCTATGAATCCTTTTAATAAATTTGTACAAGAACCCACCGATTCTTAAAACCTCCCCAAGAACTTTCTTCCAATGTGACTATCTTTGTTCCTTTCCTAGACATTGATTTTGTCATTAATTTTTTTAACTAACAGAAGCCCAGCTTACATAAAAGGGCAATACTTGCTACAAGTATATAAAACACAGTGACAATCATAACAGACGTTTCAGCAATTTTTCATCAATGTCTATTTTTTTCCTTTTCAGGGATATAAGGATTTCTAATCTCAAAAGAACATGTCGAGTTCATAAAAAAAAAACGTATAAAACAAACATTCCAGCCATTTTTGCTGTGTGTGAAGATGAGGCCATTTTTTCTTAAGAAATTGAACAGACTTTCATTTTGAAATTCAAAAACATGTCAAAACCGTCCAAGTTTTGCTCAAAAAGATAACAGATCTCTCTAAACAATAACCTGGTGGATAAAAACCTTTGCTTTCCTCCCTCAAGAGCAGTTTATACAAATATTGTGTTTGAGCACCCAAAAAAGTAAACTCCCTCGAAACATTAATAATCATTAAGAATGAAATATAAGCAGTTTAATATGTATGCTTATGTTACGAATGATTCTCCACAGCCACATTCTCCTTTCGAATTTGGATTGATGAATACAAACTCTGACCTGTAAAGAGAAAAAACATTAAACTATTCGTATAAACATCGACTACTTTGTGAACAGAAGTTCACCTAGTTGCTTTTAAACATAATCAATACGGAGCATGACTTCCAAATTATTAATAACAAAATAGATTTAATATGGATGTTCTGAAAGACATTTTCTTACTTGAGTCTATCCTCCACAAAATCCATCTTAGTTCCAATGATATGCATAAGTGCTCTCGGATCAATCAAAACTTTAACTCCTTTATCCTCCACTAGTTCATCAAATTTCCCTTTCTCATCTGCAATACACATTATTTATACCAAATTTATTCTGCAGTATCTAACACACAAAATGGAGTTCACATTCCTTCTGAAAACAGAGAAATGCATAAACTTTAAGTAACACCATACAAGTTTGTCTGCTCTGATAATCCAATTAATGTAGTAAGGCTAGTAACAAGGCTTGCATGTTAAGACTGGCCTAGACTCCTAGCTAGAGTTGTGACTGGTCAGACTGGCAAACAAGCTAATAATGATGGGCAGAGTTATGTTGAAAAGTGGCAAATAAGCTAATGGTGATGGATTGGTTAAACTAAGTAACTCACCTTAAAGTTCACGTGGGATGAAATTCATAAATGTACTGTTGGTGAAATAATTTGTTGCAGGGCAGATTATTGGTTTTCAGCAACGGTCACAGGGCTAAGCCTCTCCTTGGGTATGGGGAGGCTCCCATAATTGAATGTAAACTAAATAGAATTGTGGGGTGGCCGTTAGGCCCGTGATCACACAAGAATACTCTACTAAACCTGTGGCAAAATGTTTGTACAATGTAAAATGGAGGAATTTGCTTTGAAGAGAGGTAAAGAGGAGATGGAGAAATAGAGAGGGAGTTAATGTTGTGAGTAGACTTACAGATTTCACATGCATTGGCCAGAGTAGGTCCACATTCAATTCGAAGAAATCAACCATGTAAGCAATAGCAAGACTAATAAATCAAAAACACAACAATCAACAATTAACAACAATCAACAAATACTAACCCTTTGAAATGGAGAAGTCATCCCAATTTATAGCTTACAAAATGTCTCTTATTCTCCCCCCATGAGACTTTTCATCTTACCCCCCACTTGTGACCTTTCATATTCCCTAGGAATGAAATTAAGGTCTTTTCTTATATGTGAAAAAGAGACTTTTACAATGCACAATTACAAGATCACTTAAGTGAATAATACAAAAGAGTGAAAAAGTACATTCTCAATGAAGGAATAAAATGTTAGAGAGAGGGAGGGAGGAGAGAAGAGAAGAGAGAGAAGTGATGATTCGGAGACGGGGAAGCTTCCGTTGATGAAGAGTCTGCTTCTGATGGATCTTGAAAGAATGCTCTGAGAATGAAATTTGTTTCTTTGACCTGTTGTTAACCTTGAAACATTGTGATTGCAAGTGACTCTTCCTGTGAGATACAGACACACTCCAAAGCATTGAATAAGTGTTCAAAAACATTGTTGTGAGACCTGCACCGAATGATCTTGTGATGGCTTCTTGATCTTGTAAACATTTTGGTCTTGGGTACCTTGATAGCCTGCAGTTCAAGTGACAATCTTTTACACACACCAGTTCCTTATGACCTATCCCTTGCCATGGTGTGATTCAAATGTTGTCCCTCCTCTTGGAAAGAGAGTTGAAAACAAGGTCGGGGTCGCAATGTAGAGATCATCACCTTTCTCCTTGTGACTCCCTTGAACTTCACAATTCACCTCCATGACAACTGCTTGAATGATTCAACCATGATGACCCCTTTCAGTGACAGCTAGGATGAATTGAATCATCCAGTTTCTTGCATTTAAGTGTCATACAAAATTCACCTTAAGACTAATGTTTTGGGAGTATGTGAGGGCTTTCTCCCCTATTTGAAACATGAACCAAGTGCTAGGCCTTGAAAATATGAGTCAGTCCTTGTCCACTCCTATGAAGCATACTCCTTGGTTATGATGGCCATGTTGTTATTGGTGTTTGGATCATAATATTGTGCACATGCCAAGACAAGTTCGGTGTTTTGAACATGTTTTCATCTAAATTTGCAACAAAGAAATTGTCAATTTCTAAGCACGACAACTATACCCCCGTGTCAAGAATTTCAAGTTTTACCCTTCCGAGACACCCCGGGTCTACCCAATCAGTCTAGTGACCTCCCAATTGATGTTAACTCATTCCCCTAGGTGATTTAGGAAGTTCAATTCAAAACTCCTAGGTAATTTTAGGAGTTCATTGAAAAAAGCAGACTTCAGGCAGTTGTGGGAAGGGGTATCATTGGCCTTCTTAGGACTGGAGCAACCCCATGGAGCGGAACAAAGAAGCCAAACCGGACACGGAAGTGAATCAAAGGCCTTGGAACATTATAGAAGTGATTTAGGAAGATTCAAGAAGGATTCGGAGAAGTAGGGGCAGTTTCACTAAAATCAGGGTTCACAGGTCTAGGCAGTGCACAACCCAAAAAAGGTTGTTGAGCTTCGGAAGGTGATTCCGAGAGCTCCGAATTGAGTTAGGAGAAAAACAAGACATCGTCGGACAGGGAATTCCAATTCCTACAATATTTTGAAATCAGATTTTTCACAACAACTTAGCGCAATAAGTTTATAACTGGTTTTTTCCATGCACATTTAGCGAGCTAGATCAAAAATCCGCTTTTTCAGGGATCAAATTGAGGAATCAAGACATGAGAACCCCACCATTGGATTCAAAAGGCCCTTTTCAGTCAAGATCATATAAAATTTCATCAAAAAAGTCCATCGGGAGCTCAAGTTATTGCCGTTTCAAGTTGCCCTCTAGGAGCGAGTTCATGAGTTAGTCAAATTTTGAACAGGACATGTGTCAGCTCTAGGAGCCTGGCACAATTTCATGTCCCTTACGTCCCTCAAGCAAAGGGACATCAAGGTCAAAAAAAAGCATCCAACCCCTATAAGCCCTCTGGATCCTCATGCAACCTCTTGGACCACCAATTCAACTCCCGGGAGCTAGTGGAGCCTTCATCTCCTGTCGTCGGACCAAGTGCCACGTGCCATCTTCTGGCGCGCCGTGCAATTTGATGTCCCTCATGTCCCTTTGTGCTAAGGGACATCAAAGTCTGAAAAATGCGCCTAGCCCCTCCAAGAAGCCTCATGGTTCCTCATGTGACCAGCGTCCAGCCCATCAGTGCTTTAAAGCTGCTTTTTTGCTCAAATCTCCTCCTGTTGGATCTCCACCACATGTCGCAACTAGGCGCCACGTGCAAATTGATGTCCCTCTCGTCCATTAATGTTTAAGGGACATCAGGGACATAAAATTGCACCTTAATCCCTACTTGTAAATTTTTCAAATTTTTAAAAACCCTACTGCTTCCCGCTTCTAACTTCTAACTTCTCCGTGCATAGCTTGCTCTGCAACTTCCTCTGTAACTTCTTGTCGTCACTTCACCATTGATGAACTCCAAACCAGCTTCGCTACAGCAATGAAATCCTCTACCCCATGGTAATACGCAGGTCTCAGAAGGAAGATTGATCAAACAAAAAATGAAAAACGAAGAACGAAGAAGAAGAAACAGAGAAATCCTCCATGGTTGTGAAATAAAAATTTGAAGAGATCTTGCAAAACACTACACAGAACAATGAACTGTTTGTTGCTGAGTTTTTCTCTCTCAAAAGCCATCAAGGGAACCAATGAAGTCTCTATCTTCATGGATCTTAATAGTGTCTTTTGACACTCATTTCATGCTTCAATTAGTACGAGGTCAACGTCGTCGGACTGTTCATCAGGATCACGTCCAAATCAACTAAGCAGTGTGGCAGTGTTGCAGGGGATTAAGACAAGGTTTGTTCCAAAACTTCAGTCTTTTTAGAATGGATCTTCATGAGTGATGCTCACAATCACCAATGGAATCATTCGACAGTGTTTTTAAACACTTAGCTCATGGTGTTAGTGCGCCTCTTGTGGTATAAGACATTCGAGGATCCAAGTTTCACTACATTGGAGCATTGCATGGTTCGCGTCACAAGTATGTCATACGAAGGGTGGAAGTTGCAGTCATTAGCAAAACAAGTCCATTCAACCTGACATGATCGGTTTTGAGTTCCCATCTCTTAAGAGGTTGAATCTGTCATTATCAACATCGTTCTTCCTTATTCGTCTTTCTGCTCACTCTCTCTCTCTTCTCTCCCCCAAATTTCTCTCTCCTCAATATTCTAATCTTGCGTTGGGGTTGCACTTTTTAGCATGCCTTAATGTTTTCAATGTAATAAGTCGCCCTTCAGCTATAAAAGGGGACTTAATGTTTTCCTAGGAATGTGAAAAGTTTCAAGGCATACGAAGCGTCATCAAGGGTTATTCGAAGAGTCTTTTCTCTTTCTATAAATTGTAAAGCCATTCCCATTTCAAAGGGTTGGTAATTGATTTTGTATACTCAAGAGTGCATTGAAAGAACAAAGGAGATTGCTAAATACTTCCATTCCCCCATTCTCAATTTCCTCCATTTCTCCACTATGTACAACTTTTGTTTGAGCAATTAATACAAGGAGTTTCTAGCTTTCTTTGACTAAGGGATTTCTTGATACTTGGTGATCACGAATTCTATTTGGTCTTATTGCTACTTGCAGAGTTGTTTCCTCTTAATTTTAGTGCATATGATGAAACTTCTAACTAGTGTGTGTAGGAATCTGATTTTCTACCTGTAACATTAGTTCTCCTACGTCTTTTCTCACTCCCCTTCCCTCTCTTTAGACGAAGCCTTCCCTAGCAAGAGATTGCTAGCTTTGCCGCAGGGTCAGTGGAGTGCCCCTGTTGGATCCCCGACCGCAAGGCAACTAGGAAAATCCACCTTTTTACTCGTGCATGCATATATGGCAGCTGCACCGGTTAAGTAGAGGGACTTAGACTCCCAGAGCGTTGGCAAGAAGTCCATCAATTTGTCCCCGACAAATTTTCTCGCCAACAAAACAAATAACAGGCGGCCTCCTGTCCTGAATAATCCACTTGAGAGTATCTTTTCCTCCACTGCCCCTCGTGACTCGTTCAACATTATGGCTTTCAGGTCTTCCAAGTCCATGTGGATAACATCATTGTCTCCCACATTGGGGTATTCAGTGATTAATGTTGAGATTTGTTCCAGACTTGAATGTTTGACCTTCATGATGGCAAAAAGCAATGAGATAGGCAGAATGAAAACTAATACAAGTGACTTGAGCTCGTTTACAAGACTTAATATTTTTGGCAAGTCATGTCTAGGATGGCTATTTTTAGTAAGTTTTTAGTTTTGTCATTTTTTTATGATTTTTACTTGTTTGGAGTAACATCGACAATGAAGGTTTACTGTTTTGGAAACTTATTATATTTAGACATATGAGACCTGTCACAACTTGCTATTTTTAGATGGAGGTCTTATGGATCTTGGATTGGAATGAAACCGGTCTCAAAAGATTAGGTTTTGTCTTGGGATCTTCTGCTCCAGTTTTTGAGGATTTTTATTTGCCAAAACTCCGTAGATCTGAAAAGGCAACTCCAGGGGCTGCAAATTTCTATTGGCTGCTGTAAATTATACAAAGCATCAATGGCAATGTTCTTAGAGTCGAACTAAAGGCGTTTTTGGGAGGAGTGCACAGGTAAATTTTGGTGGAAATCAGGTGCATAAATTGTGAGATATAAGCAAATTTCAATTTTGGAGCTAGAGGGTTCTGAAAAATTTCAGCAACATCATTGGTAAAAATGGGGTTTTTGTGGGGAAAATAACAGCTCTTGCAATGTTTGAAATGACTAAGTGTTTTGAGTTGGGAGTTATTTACATTCACTTTGCAAATTTTAACTCAAATCTAACCCAACAAGCTAAACCATGGTTGGAGGAGTGTTGGCATGTGGTTGCACCCTAAAAAATAGGGGACAGGGGGTGTAAGGGGACACAAGGGGCAAAGATGTGCACTTTGCACCTGGTGATGACAAGTGGTAGGCTGTGGTGCAGTGTGAGGGAGATGCAGGGGGCTGAAAATGGCTTCCGGGGGCTGCAGGCTGGTTCTCCATGTTTCTTGGGACTGAGTGGAAGGATGAGGAGCACACTATTGTGTCCCCTTTGTCCCTTTTGTTGTTGGTGCAATCCATGGGGACACCATCAGCTCAGAAATGCGCCATGGGGGGTCTACCCATGAGGAGGGGACAAAGGGTTAAGTGCCTTTGCAAGTTTTGGGCTCCCTAGGTGCAAAAATGGTGTTGGGCAAGTTACGGAGAGAAGGGCTTCATGGGGGAGCGCACTTTTGTGTCCCTTTGCACCTTGGGGACAATCCAAGGGGACATCACATGCTTCCAAGTGTGGCATGTGGTCTGCTCATCATGGGAAGGGGACATTGGCACTAAAACACCTCATATGCTCCGCCTAACATCCCAAGTTGTATTTAAAGTGATGAAACAATATGAATGGATTGGGGGAGCGCACTTTAGTGTCCCCTTTGCACCATGGGAACGAGACATGCTCCAAAGTGCGCCAAGGCTGTTTTGATATGCTGATGTCATCCCACCAACTCCATTTTAAAACACCGGGAGTGCTTTTCCTACTCCAGGAGCATGGAAGGGTGTTTTGAGGTCAAACCTTATATGATTTTGATTCCAAATCACCTATTGAGATCATCCCAACCACTTTCAGGAGCCAATTATGTCTGCAAATTGATTTTCAGGGGCTGTTCCACTTTTGGCTCTAAGGAGTAGATGTAATGTCATGGATTATCGAGGAAGATTTTGGAGTCTTCGAGCAAAAGCGACGTGTCCATCATGTGGAGGATTCCAAGAGCTTTCTATTGACTATTTGTTAGCCTCCCAACTCCTCCTGGAACTCCCAGAATAATCGAGACAAGTCATCTTTCTCTATTGAAGTATGGCATTCCCTGCACCCGCAATGACCCTGTTTTGCTTGTTTGATTCCCAACATCACTTGGCTCCACAAAATTCCACCAAACTGCCTTGAATGCATTCCAAACTCCTCTGCACAAGTTCTAGATGGGTTGTGCCCTTGCAATCACCTTCCGAAGGGTATTCACCAATTGCAAAATGGCCAAAAATAGCCTTCTAGGCCTCCGGGGATAGTTGTTCCATTTCGGATCTCAGTAACTTCTTCAATCACCTTGGACATACATCCCTGCACATGAAACACACTTGAAAATCTTGTTAACATGTTCCTCTAAGCCAGAATGAGGATGATACTGTGAAAAGGTTGGCTAGAGGAAGGGTTTACAGTGACCGGAAGAGGAATTTTCAAGTAGGGGCTGGTTTTCATGGCCAAAATTTTCAATTTTGCATGCTAGACATTTAGCATGACAACCTACGTTGCACGGATACTTGAAACCCCCCCCCCCCCCGAATCCTGCTGGATACGTATCCGATACGGATACTCCCCGGATATGCCTCGGATACTCCCCTGATATGTACGGGGTACGCCGGGGTACGTGACGGATACGTCTGTACGTATCCGTCATGTACCCTGACGTACCCCGTACGTATCAGGGGCGTATCCAGTGTTAAATACGTTTTTTTTTAGTTCTATTTCATTTTTTTTTAATGTTTGCCACGCTTGCCCAACTTTCATTATTTGATGGCGAAGATGACGCTCAAGGGAGTTCGCAAGGAGCAGAGAGTGGAGTTAATGAGAGTGGAGCTAGCGCAAGTGGCACACATGAACTTGATTTTGAGGAAAATCTAGATGATATATTCTAGATTTGTTTGTATTCCTATATCATATGTATGGCAGCCACATGAACAATGAAATGTAAAATCTTAAGTATATTGTTTGTTTTGAAAATTTGAACATGGATCTAGTTACTAGTATATTTTTCAAATTTCAAGTTTTGTTTGTATTCATTTTAACATGATATTCATATATCATATGTATGGCAGCCACATGATTAATAAAAATGCAAAGTCTTAAGTATATTGAATGTTTTGAACATTGATTCAAGTTTTGTATTACTATTTCAGTTTTTTATGGACTAAAAAATGAGTAAAATGAGTAGATGTACATAAATATACACACACACACACACACACACACACACATATGTACGGACATATCCAAGACGTATCGTATCCATGGGTTTTTTAAAATTGACGTATCCGCGTATCGTATCCGTATCCAAACAGATACTCGTATCCGTATCCTGGCAACGTAGATGACAACATGTACATAAAAGATGTTCAAATTATTTCTTCTTTTTTGTATCCCAGATATGTTTCTTTCTTTATATTCTTTTTCCAAGTAAAAATTATGTTACAAGAGGTTACAAGAATGCATATGAAATCAAATTCCTTTCCAATACCTACACAAGGCCCCTAGCTAATATATGATCTCTAAGTTTCACATCATAGAGAAGAAACAAATTATAGATAGATATTTACGGTACTTTCAATAACTATTTTAAACTTAGACAAATACTGAGAGATGACCTCTACTAGGTTTCCTTCTAAATTGTTGTGCACGGTGAATTGATAATCATTCTCTTTTTCCTTTCCCAAGTAGATACAGCCCCGGTGATGGGATTTGGAGCGTGTGATTTCCTCGTAGGCTCTAGACAAATGGAATCCCCAATAATTAGATATGATACTAGATTGCCATACAGGCTTGCCTTCATAAGTTCCAATGACATTGGGGAATCTTCACCATTAACTCCATAAAAAGCAATTTATCAAGAATGTTGATCCAAGAGGCACTTCGGAACAATCTTCTGACAAAATATCAAAAGAGGTACATCACCAGTACGTCACTTTGTTGGGGTCATGACTCGTTGGTTGAAGCCCGGAATTTGAACCCGCAATGTGCATTGGAAAGATCATGAAATGAACTAGTTTAGATTCCCCTAGGGGCATGCCTCCAGCGACCCTTTAGGGACATCCAACCAAACTTCCAAGGCCAAATTCTGCTCCAGCGTGCCCCAAAATATGCAACATGGAAAAATGTACAAAAAACCAACAATGGAAAAACTGAAACTCTGTATTTTATGAGTTTCCATTCATGAAAAAATTTCTCAACTTCTTGGTGGAACACTTGGGCCACAACTCTTCTGATTCCAAGGCTTCATATTCTATTTTTAGGCTGTCCATTTCCTGCCAACAATAAATATAAAGGAATTGACATCTGAATGCTAAAATCAGAGAAAAGGAGTCATGCAGTTTCACATCTCTTCTTAGAGATGCTACCTTCTTGTGAATTACTCTTGACTTGTGCTATAACTTATTATTGTGTTCAGTTCCTTGATTTGATTAGATACTTTTATAGCGCATTAAATTTCTGTAATTTAGTGTGTTGTCCATCAGATTTCCAACTAAATACGGATCAGATGTTTTGTTTCAATAGACCTTTTCTACCAAATCATACGCTTCACCTATGTTTAAAAAATTAGTTCCTCGTAGAATGTTACTTGTTTACCTCTGTCTTCCACCACTCGTCAAATACTGAAACCAGTATAAGATATTGCAATGTTGCATACAGGACACACTATGGATCAATTGTTCAAGTAATTCCTTATTCTACCATTTGAAAGTTTGAAACCAAATTACTCTATTGGATCATTCATGGTATATGACAATTGGATTGATCTTCAAACACAGCCAATACAGTACAGATAGATAAGAACCTTGAAATTGATATTTGTTGATAGATGTATTTAAGATATTGGTACTAGTCGACAGATGCTCGCAATATAAGGCCAGGTAATGAGTAACCAAATATCTGCACTATAAAACACACTTGCACTTCCAAGTTTCATTTAGGATAATTACTTAGCCTTTTAAATACACATCCTAATGTTATAAAGCCTAGTCACTATTAAACAAGTCCAAGTTAGGGAAAATACTACATTTGAAACATTTTCCAATGATGCCACATGACCACCACTCGTAGAATCACTAACCAATGTTTATGCACACTAACATCCCTCCTTAAACTTGACTAGAAGATGAAACGTGTCATTATATGTCATCACACACTAATATCCCCCATTAAATTAATTTGGGTTGAGTAACCTATAAATCATAAGATTTTACGCTTTTAATGACGCAAGTAAACATTATTTGGTGGGGAACAGCACAATACACTAAATGGACTTTACATCTCTTCAATATGCCACAAGCATTTCATTAAATTGACATGGACTTCAATCTCATGGTCATGGCATCATGCCACTCTTGCTAGTTTAGTGACATGTCTTCCAAATGCTTTTCAACAGCACCATGATGGTATGGAGTATGTCCTGCTTATGCCATTCACGACACAAATTTAATGATCTCCTCAAGACCACTACAGGACATCCCAATCCGCCATAGCCCAACACATGATCCACATATATTAGGGGCTACCACTAAGATCTAAACTCACTAATTTTGAAGTCAAAGTAACTCCCATAGAGGATCACTCAAGCTTTCTTGATTGTCACCTTTACAATCCACATGGTCATTATCTTTTGTTTACCAAACTTGTCATGTTGTCTTTGTACCAATAGTTTTACCACTAAAGGTTGTGCTCCGTGCAATGTACATACAGCTACTTGTTCAAATATCAATTCAGACATCTTCTGTGGCACTTTCACCAAATCCAAGGATAACCATAAGAGCAATTTCCTTCATTATGCCACTACTTTTATTGTAGTCTTGTGGTAAATATTGCTGATACAGCTTTGCCTCAACTTGCTCATCGCAAAAAATTGCCTTTGGTTGTTCTCCATTGTATCCAATCCCTGCATTATAATTCTTGTTTTGGGGGATAATAGGCTTAACAATACTTTATTGTTTCTTTCCTAATCCAACACCCGTATATCCTGTTTTCTTCATCAAACTCAAACCAATATTGTTATATTTTGTACAAAAATGTCACCCTCAGAAATAGCATCTGTTGGAGCTCTTGCAGGACACATTTTAGGCTTCATAAATTCTGTCATTACTACTGCATCACATGTTTTGAGTTTCAAAATATTCGTCATAATGGCTGCATCACACATTTCAGGTTCCATAATATCAAGCTATGGCAATTTGTCAATTTCCATATGCAATTCTACAATCATTTGATCCTTTGATGCAAGGTTTTGTTGGGTATGTTCAAGAAATTCATTTAGCTTTTGACTCATTTCCCTAGTCGTATCTGCAAGAATTCTTGCAAACAGATGAGATTAATCTTCATTAGGTTCTAAATTCTACTATTTTATTAACTCTAATCTCTCATTCTTACACTTAAGAATATGAGTTACAAATTTGACGCAACAATTTGCCTTTTACAAGTCAATATTCTCTTGAAAGAATTCTCTTATTTCCTCTTCTTCATGCATCTTGCAGCTCCTTGACCTTTACTTGAAGTATGTGTTATACCCATAATGTAGAGAAAAACAATAAACTCCTCCCAATAAAGAAATTTCTGAATTCTAGTTGCAAATTTAGGATCTCCACAAAATTTTGGACGAATTCATAAACCTTTTCATCAAAACATACCTCTGCGTGATGAAGTTATGCTCAAAACATGATAGTAGTCTAAGAAATTCAATATGCAGAACCTCCTGAAATAGATTTTCCCAACTGTTAGGAGCTTGAGAACAAATTATATATTAAAATACCCTTGTATGGAATCATGGATATAATCTCAAACTGGAATTCTTCCTGCAAGCTTTTTCTTATATTTACAAAAAATCCCAAAATACCTCAATCTAGAAGGTTGTATGTCTTCACAGGGGTTCCAAGGACCTCTTAACACTTTGTGAACAAATTACATATTTAAATACTTGTTTTTGTATATAACACGAATCTGAAAAAAAAAGGGTAAATTTCTCTCATAAAATGCAAAAGAAAAGAAAAGGTGAGTTTAAGTTGTCTTGAAATGAGAAAACCTTGTTTTCCTCATAACATTTTCATCTGGAATCAATATTTTACCAACAAATACTTTCTTAAAAGCTCTCGAGATGAACCAAACAATAGCGTTGGAACATTTAAAACAGAAGTTTTGCAATCCTGGACAAAAGTTTTGAAGCCCTCAAACATCGAAAACTGAAAGTTTTGCTATCTGGAGACGAAATTTAGCAAAATAAATGTGTCGGAATAGTCCTTTAGAGGAGAAGCACCCATGGGAACAAAGGTTTACTTAAGCCCTTTGTTTTCTTGCTTTAATCAATCTGGTAGCTCCAGATCATGAGGTCTTCAGCTCCCAAACACCGTCATGCCATAAGGCAAGGCTCGGCTCGCTCCAATACGATGTAGATGTTTAGAATTTGTAAATTAGTTCCGAATGAATAACCAGTAAATGTTCATGATATAACAATTAATGTTTCATTTAGGTATTTTCTATTAATTACTAAACCGTTGTCGCTATTCTGAAAGAAATACTTAGAAAATCATACAATCGACCTATGTTCCATGCGGACACCCCCTAACCCCTTGGTCTCACGTCCTCATACCCACACTATTTTTCTATTCAAATATTGTTCCACGAATTTTCAAGGTACCTTCACCCTCTGGCTGAATTCATTTAAAATCAATCCCTCCCCTTTACATCCACCAGGCTTATGTTTCGGACCTTTTGCACCTGCTGCCATTGGACTCAAGGGAGCCACTTGGTAAATAAATATTCATTTATGGGAATATACATGCAAAATATTCCAAGCCCTCATCTTCTCTTATGCCTATTCCAAGCCCTCCTCTTCTCTTATGCCACAAGGATGACAAGTATCAGCAATCAATCACATCAATTTTCCATCTGCATTCTTATTAATGGCATTCAATGCATGTGGCATGTAGTCCATATAGCGCCTTACAAGCTCGTGAGGAATAGGAGGATCTGCCCTATCAGACATGATTCTTCAGGGCTATGGAATTAAAGCTAATCATCATTTCCAATATAAAGTTAATGGAATAAATTTTCTTTTTGTTTGCTTCAATAGGATCTCCTTATCTAGAAGATCTCTGTCTTGGTTTGCAGCAATGCATATTATCTAACATTGAAAGTGTATAATCCAGAGCAGAACAGGGCAGTAAAATTTTTTTGCAATGAATTCAGACATGCAATTTTCTACTCATATATTTTAATATTTATACTGCAGCAAAGAAAAGAATTGTATAGCAAGTGGAAACACAAAAATCTACACAAAAAAAGAAAATTGCAGCAGCTTATAACAAGAGAATAATTGGGAAGCACGAAATGTTGAACTATTACTTAATATGCAAGTGCGTATATACAACATGTCTGGGTACCAGAAGTTTGGATTTTTACCTTCCTAGAAATGTGAACCAAAATAACAATCACAGATTTAACCGAACAGAAACTAAAGCCAAAACATACACACGATAATGTGATTACAAATACATTTGGTTGGATGTACAGCTGCACTTCAAACAGAAAGTACTCCTTCTTTATGATCAACTGCTCTGAGCGCATCCTGCATTTGAAGGGTTTTCAACTTCTTTAACATTCTAGTTTCCAGGTTTTTCCATTGTCGCCTGGTAACTGGAATTCAGAGACCCCATTCCTTTACCCACATATCCCGGTGGCTGTATTTAAATGTAGTATTGACTTACCCTTGTCCATTCAGTCTCATTTCTCATTTCAAAATGGCATCCCCATCTCCATAGCTATAATATATATTCCACGTCTCCTAGTGATTATGTTAATTTTTAATGTGCATAATTTGTCCCGTCACGTTTACCTCCTATTATTTCATGATTTCTGTAACGATTTGTCCCGCCATCTCTACCTCCTAATATTTCATGATTTCTGTAACAAGGTAGAACTTCCCTTCAATGGCGCAGTTTCCTATTCTCTCTACTTCTTGAGAAAATTTGATCATAGACTTCAGCGCTTAACATGTCTCTCGGCTAATTTGCCTTTCCTAAACTGAGTGTATCTGCTATTTGAAATTAAAAAGGAATTTCATAGTGAAATTTTAGTACATGTGCATGAGGTTTTGTAATAAAAAGGAAATTGTCAATTGTACCAAGCAGAAGCGGTAAAGCAATGAGCTTTCACAGTGAAATTCAATGTCAAATCCCAAAAGTTATAATCATGTGTAAACTTTAACCGGTCAGGCCAGGTGAAGTCAACGGAATAGAAATCTGGGTGCAGGGTTCATATTTCAATGGGCGAGACCAGATAAATTTGGCTTGATAGAATTATGGGTAATTAGTTAACTGAATACACTCTAATCTAATGGAAAGTGGGGATAATCTATATTCGATACAGTTGGGCATGCATACTTCCATGGATGAAGCCAGGCCGAGGTTAAAAGGGCGACTTAATTTCTTTTTAAAAATACCGAATTGCCTGAATTAGAGGTCAATGGGCTTGTGCGATTGCTTATATAAGTTTCGTAAACTTTGGGCAAACATTACAGCACTAAAATCGATTCCAATAATAAAAACGAAAGACAGAAAATTTGAGAAAACAAAATTGCAATGAAGGAAAGGGTTTTGTTGTTAGGTGACCTGCATAATTGAGGGTATAGGAAAGGCCATTGCATCCACGCGCCTTCACCCCCAATTTCAAGAAGGATTTCTGTCGCATTTCGAGGAGTTGTCGAATTCTGTTTGCTGCCGTCTCCGTCAACGTCAATGCCTCACGTCTTGCTCTTACGCTAGGCGCCACCGCTACCCTCTCTGCTACTGCCCTCGCCAAGGATAGGGTACGGCCTATCACCATTTTTTATTTGTTGTTCTGCTCATTACAATATAGATCCACGGGAATGGTAACGCAGACTGTTGAGGCAATGGAGATTTTAATTTCTACGTCAAATACAGATAAGAGTTTTAGATTTTTAGCCCGTCGAATTCAACAAAATTCAGTACTGGGAATTGCAGGGGATAATTCATAGAAAATGCTTTGGAAAGGAATTTGAGTTGTGCTTCTTCCCTGGCATATAGAAGCGTGGTCACATGAAGTTGCCCCATGGAACCCTGCCGTCATGAGGACCTTACGCCCCCGGTCACAAGGAGGACGCGTAAGAGATTATGTCGGCTTCTCTAGAGCCACCCACATGACTCAATTTTTGATGGCCCCACCCTACATAACACTAGTTTTAATTATTTCGAGAGGAGTTTTTTTAAAGCAATTGTTTTTCTCTTGGGTTTTTCTTAACAAATGGTTATTTGTTATACATGTGGTATGATTATTTTCAAATTATTGTTTATTTGATGAAAGTTTATTTTTCATTAAATTGTAAACATATAAATTTATCTGGTAAAAATTATTTTCCGATTAAATTGACTCACAGTTACAAAGATATGGTATTTTGAATTAAAAAATAATAATTGAAAACTTAATTGTTCGAGTCATAGATGGTTCATTTCAGCCTTCAAAAATTGTATACCTATCATAAGTGTCTAACGAAATTACCACGGTATAGATCTTTTTGAGATATTTCCATCAAAAAATAAACAGAGTTGTTTCGGTTCTCAAATCAAAAGTTATGGCCTCCGCAAAGTAGGTTATAAAACCTACATCATTCTCTTCTGGTTGAAAAGAACTCAACTCCTGCAAGTTCCTATGATTGAGTTGGTCTAGCTTGTGTAGATCAAGTTTCTTCATCTCCCATTATGAAATCCACATGTTGTCCTCTTGCTGCAAAACCTTTCCATTGTACTAAATATTTATTAAAAATGTCTTGCCTTGTGTTGATTTTTTTCTTGTTAAGAACTTGAGCCGCCTTCTCCCTTTTCTTCCTTGGAATATGATACTTCCAATCCACTTCTTCATTGTCTTCCTATATCCCCTCCTCTGCAAAAATGCATACAAATATGAAACATTAAATACATGAGAAATATCAAAATCATGTGGCAAACTTATCTCATATGTGTTTTCATTGATCCTCTTCACAATTTTACAAGGGCCAATCTTCTTATACTTGACCTTGGTGTATGCTCATTTGGGAAACCTCTCCTTCCTCAAATAAACCATCACCAATATCCTTCTTTAAATAGTTTGTTTTCTAGTGATATATGTTGTCATCTTATATTTTTCATTACTTTCTTGTATTTTCTTTCTTATTGTTTCCTACAACTGTTGAATATGTTCTGCAAAAGCTTCTATATCATCATTGACCCCTTATGAAATAGGTAGTTACATCAAATCTAGAACACTATTAGGAATTCTTTCATAAATAATATGAAATGTTGATTTATTCAGTAAACTATTTGTATGCAAATTTTGTTTGTGGTAATGTCAAGTCCCATTGTTTGGGTTTCTTACCAACAATACATTTCAAAAAAATTCCCAAGCTCCTATTCACAACTTATGTTTTCCCATCCATTTGATGATGATATACACTACTAAACTGTAACTTAGAACCTAAATTTTTCCATAAGTTCCTCTAATTGTGGCTCAAAACTATGACGCTTCTATTTGAAGTGATAAACTTTGGAATACCATGCAACCTAACAACTTCCTTGAAAAACAAGTCAGTTACCCTTTTAGCATCATATATTGTATTATATGTGATAAAGTTCGCCATCTTAGAAAATTTATCCATAACAACAAAAATTGAATAATTACCTCTTTCTGTGTTCGATAGCCCCAATACAAAAAAACCATGCTCAAATTTATTTGTGGTCCTATTAGTACTAGGAATTGCATGTATAATCTTTTGTTTTGTGTGTGTCCCTTAGAAACATGACACATCCTACATCTTGAAACATACCTTGCCACATCTCTCTTCATCTTTGGCCATAAATATGTTTCCTCCATTAATTTTATTATTTTATTCTTTCTAAAATGACCACATGTAGCTGAAATATTTTGTCAAGAACAAAATGTGGGTTTGCATCAACGCTCATAGGAAAAAGTCCTTCCTCCTGGGAATGGGGAGGCTCCCATTTATTGAAAGTTGGAAAGTATATACACTAGACTAATATCTTGGGTGGTTAGAGGTCAGGGACTTGCATAAACACACTTGTTGTGACTACAACGGTAGACTAGAGATGGGGAAATTTGTAGGTAAAGGAATAGAGAGAGAAATGATAAGGGTATTTGTATTAATGGGTCAAACTCATCAACTCCAACTCAGAGGTGATTCCGGTTTCAATTGAAGGAAACAAACAAGCACAACACAACATCATAGCAAGATAGTGACATAGATAATGCAAGATAAATATAAAGCTTCATCAAGTTATATTCATTCTACAAAGAAGGCAAAAAGTCCTTCATCTTTTTACAAACTTTCGCATGTGCTTAGTTGAGTGACAAGATGAGAATGGAAGAAAATATCAGTGCAAGAAATAGAAGAATACAACCTACTATAGAGAGCGAAAATTGATGGAATGAAGGGGGCATTAATTTTTATAACCAAAACAAGTGACCATTCACATTCTCATGTGACATTTCAACTTAAAGTGCAATCTCAACGAAGAAATAGAAACTTTAAGTGACTTAAGTCACTTTTGCAAAATTTGTTTCTCAATGAAGAAATAGAATGTTAGTGAGAGAAAAGAAGAGAGAGAAGGTTTGATCGAAATAAGATGCTCTCGAGGTCGTGCCAGGACAAACGATGTAGAATGGAAGTGTATGTGGATGTGGTGGTGATGAACAAGCTAATTGGGAAACCTTACGTGTTCTACACACAATATCAGGATCTGTGAGTCTAAAGTGAAGAATGCTCTCCTAACCTGAAGTGGTGTGATGGACCGATCAGATATGATAGTTTCTCGGAGACTCCAATCAATGTCGAGATCTACCGAGATTATATTTGTTGGTTGTTGAACACGCGGGAAGTGACCTACAATTGCCTCGTATGGATTTCCACACAAGGTCATGGAAGTGAAAGTGAGAGGCATAATGGAGCTGCAGGAACTATGGGTGATTTTCTGGTCTAGTCCAAAAGGTCTTAGCCTGATCGACTGCTATGTTCAACACATAAAATTGTGCAATAATGTCTGGAAAAAGTGGTGATGATCTAAACACCAGTGTACGTAAACCAATGTCAATATCCAATTGGTTAGTAGTTCCGTTGGGTTGTGGGACCTGAGGATCAAAAACAAATACTCGTGGAGGTTGTGGCCCTTGTATGGTCATGCACGTAATCAAACCCTGTTGCCAGGAGTAGTCCAATAATCGTAGGCTTGATTAGCAATGATGTTTAGTGTGTTTAGTTGTTCTATTTTCTCAGCAAAAGTTGCAGGTGTGCATAAAACTGTTAAACGTAAACTTGTATCAATGTCAGTTATCAATTCTGGCCCATTGGGTTGTGGGACCAAGGGATCACAACTGTAAGTCTTTTCCTATTGTGGACCATTGATGGTCATGTAGATTGAATTGGAATAATTGTTGTAACACAAGCTAACTATCAAAAGAAATCTAATCTATGTTTTTGGTGTTTTCACAATATATTGGAACAAAGCAATGAAAGCAAACTAATCTAACAAAAGTAAATGTTTTTGTTCTTTTCTATTTTTAAGCAATGCATCTAATCTAATAAACAAACTAAATACAAATGATTAGCCGGATGTAGCTAATTACTTGTGTAGATATGTGAATCTAAATCTAAAACAATTAACCTAATTTAATCAAAACCCTCCAAACCCTACCTCAGAGGTGAAGAACAAATCATAACCCAGAAGAGCTATTGTTCCTCACAACTTCCCCGGAAATGTCAAAGAGCGAGCTTTCTAATGATCTGATCTATTTGTAATTACCTAATTAATTGAAATGAATAATTTCACTAATCTATTTGATATGTAATTGAAACAATGATTTGAAATTGACAATTTGATAAATAAAGAAGACAAACACACAATTCCAACCTGGATGAGCAAGAGCTTTGATAAATCCGGTTGTATCTATATCCTTCCCCTTAGTTTGTTCCTTTCTTTCTTTGAGTGTTCATATGATTCCAAGGAATTGGGAATGCAAGAACAACAACAGAAGAAGACGCTTGAGCAATGGTAGCTTGAAGGCAGTCTGGTTGCAATGCAAGTAGAAGAGAGATAACACAAGAGATCTGAGCTTGGCTATGCAATTCCTAGCAAGATTGTGGTAGTAATACAATACAAGATACACAAAAATTCTCAGGCCTTTTTCTTGAATACAAGCATGGAATATATAAGAATTGGGGCTGGGATGTGCCTTCATGCACAAGGCAAGAAGAAGCAGTTCCAACTAATTAAATCTATTTAAAAATAGAAGAGGGAAGGAGAACCAAGCAATCAAAACTATTTTTAGACAATTTGGCTCACGGATGCATCCTAAAAGTGAAGTTAAGTGAAGCATCGCATGTTAAAAACATGCATGACGGAATCTGGAAAAAGTGGGCAGGACCGCCACCCTTGTGGGGTGGTTTCAGGAACCACCCTTGCCTGCGGTTCCTGGTGGTGACGGTCCTGGCACTAAAGGCCAAAACATGCACAGAAAGAAGCAGGGAGCTGGAAAAAAATGTGGAAAGGATAAGTAAAGATATCTAAGCCACAAATATACACTGCGAATGGGTTTTGGAGCTCGAACACCTTCTGAAAGGACTTGAATCATCATTGGGGATTCTCATAACTATTTTTCCAACAATGTAGCACATGTAATTTTGGGTGCGTACATATTTCCCCCTCGGAGAAGCATCTTAGCCATGAAAAGGTGTAAAACGTAGAGTCCGAGTATGGTGTTCCCGAAATGGGGAGTTAGAAGCTATACCTGACATGCCCATGTGTCAAAATGTCACCATCCAAACTCCCGCTACCTGCAAGAGGAAGAGAAGACTCAAGTGCAGATAGATAAAATATCAAAAAATAAACACTAAATTAAAACGACAAGAGGACTTACCATTTGTGTAGGGATATAGAGATATACCTGTGCCAATGCTCCAGCCCTGTAAACACATACACTCAAAATGAGGTCAAAACAATATATATATATCAAAACAACTCATTTTTCAATTCATTTGCGCATATTTGATTTGGTGAATTTGGAGCTCTGGACCCATGGTGACCATTTTTGATGAGAGTATAGCAAAACGACCATTACGAGATCGTGATCATGCCTCCATGAGCAGGAGATCAACCAACACGGTCTAAGGTTGGTTTTTTTCACTTTTGTCTTTTCATACCTAAAATGTAAAATGTTTGAAAAGTTTTCCTAGGGGGGATCATTTTCAAAATTTGTTGTCTTAAATGAGTCTCTAGGGGGCGTGCTCATAGGGCAGTCTTTTATTTTGTCTAAAATGGTCATTTTTTGCATTTTGAGCCTTTTTTAGGGTTAAGGGCATGTTTTTTTGAAAATCAGCTCAGGACCGCCACCCAAAGTAGGGTGGCGGTCACAAGACCTGGAAGTGGTCCGAATTTTCACCCTGCACTGGGCGGCGGTTCTGAACAGAATGACCAAAATGTGCATTAACTTGATTTTTTTTGGATTTTTGATGTTTTGTCATGTTTTTGGTGAGCTTATCTTTTGATATACATTACTAACTTGCTCTTTTTCCATGTTTTGGTGAATGCAGAAGGAGGAGTACATACGCTAGAGTCGGGAGAGGGAGTGTGATTGGCTCCCTGGATCCTGGATTAGTTGACCCAGAATGAGATAGACATTTTGTAGAGGGCGGGTATCTGGAGGATTACACGGGTGCCCCATGTTACCCCTACTAGTCACATATTGTGTGACTTATTTTCCTACTGGGATGCAGACCGGAACACTTTCCAGTTGCTAGGTGTCCATGGTGAGTGGACCATCACCCTGGAGGATGTATACCACATTCTTGGGCTCCCAATACTTGGGAGGAGACTGACTCTGGAGACAGTAGGATCCAGGGCTGTGATGACTCAGTGGGCCACCTATATGGGAGATGTATTGTTTCATTTGGTTCAAAAGGGGATCAAGGTCTTGAGTCCATTGCCACTGCTCCTATTCCTATCATCCGTATAGCCATCATGGGCATCTTTTACTCCCGATTGATCGGGGACAAGGGAGGTGACACCCTTCTATATTGCTGGGATCCTATTATTGCATAGATTGAGGGGCATGGCCATACATACGCCTGGGAGCATACATCCTAGGGACTACCTATCATGACTTGTATAGGGTAGTCAGATTATAGGGGCAGTCACTGAGCCACCCCACTCTTGTTATGAGTTGGGTCTATGAGCACATCACCCCCTATGGAAGGGGAATACTAGTATTGGATCCAGGGGTTATCCAGGCAGTGAGGTGGATGGCTATGTCAGTTCTTAGGATGCCACATCAGCCAGTGGCTTCTTTGACCATGACAGACATGGTTTCCACACCCTACCAAGATATGGAAGGGTTATGGGGACAGGAGGTGACCACGGTGGTAACTTGTTCTTCCACAGGTCAGTTAGTTGACAGGGCAGGGAGAGTTGAGACTCATCCATTTGATTGGGTTCCTCAGCAGTTTGGCCTCCCATATGTTGACATGCTTCCCCTAGTGGTACCGGTCTACATAACCATTTAGGAGGCCTAGATAGGCCCTAGAGGAGATCCCAGTTGGACAGTGGTTACCCCAGGTGTGCCTATTGCAGTTAGGCATGTGGTCCATGCTCGATGGGAAGCTGGTGCCCCTCGAGCACCTTTACTTCGAATTATGGTCGCTCCTGCTCACAAGGGAGAGGAGGATGAGCCTATTGATGTAGACTTTGATTCTGAGGAGTACACAAGAGATGAGACTGAGGAGGATTCAGTTGGAGAGGAGACTGATAGGAGGATGAGGGGGTTGAGTGTTGAGGCTGGTGAGGTAGTCCCATATGGAGGAGGAGGAGAGCAACCTGAGTGGCATGACAATCAGGATATGTTGAGAGTAGCACATGAGGAGGCGAGTGCAGAGAGAGAGACCTTGGTCTCAGAGGAGACACTTCCTCGAGATGGGGAGGGGGATGATGAGTCCATGATAGGAAAACATTTAGCCTTTGGCTTTGGGGAGGCCCCATAACTAGCAACAGCAACAACAACCACTGACCCTACCTGGATGCCTGGAGATATGAGTATGTTTAATACTCTTCTCTTGACTTTGTTAGTTGGAAACATTGGTTTGATACTTTCTTTTTATTTGCATTTTGTGGTTTTCTAACTCATTGTTTCTTCTTCTTTTTTTTTCTTGCAGCGACTACACAGGAGTGGTGAGAGCTCATTCGACAGGTGTACATGGACACCCTACTAATCCCCTCGGGGAAGACCTGAGCCGAGTTGACTATTGACTTAGGCCAACCATTAGTAGCTGGTAGACACACTGACATGTTTTCTCCTGTTTGGAGGATAGCAGAGGTGGTGACCTCCCTTCATACCCAAGTGGCTAGATATGAGACCGTCGAGTGTTTGATGAGGCGGAGCCATTCCCGCAGTGAGACCACACCTAATGGCCACTACCATGAGCACTCACACCATTCGGTTCATTCCCAACATCGTCGCAACCGCAGTAGGATTCCTGGACGTGGTCGTGCACCATCCGAGGGATCCCACAGGGATTGACAGGCCATTGGGCCATTTATTGCTTTATTTCCATTTTTTCAGGCACTATATGATTTTTTTGTATATCTCAGGCTCATTGCGAGCATCTTGACCATGCCTAGTGCGTGATGACATTGTACACAAACTTGACTTATCATGATATATACAGACTCTTATTTTTGGTTCAGTAATCCATTTTATTCGAGTTGACTTTCTTTTGGCTTATCTCTCATGTGTACTCTAGATGTTTAGAATTTCCATTTTTCTATGCTTTTCAGAATGTATGCAGTGGGTGTGAATGATAACAAAATGATTTCTTTTTGTATTTTATAATGTTGATATATGATAATGCAAACACAATGTGATGTTGAACTTTAGTTTCTTTAAGAAATCTTTGGTACTTCATGTTGTCTTGGAAAAACATGGTGATACAATGATATGATAAGTAAATGTACTTGCCCCACTCCTAACTCCACGCAACTAGTAAGATGTGAGGGCTCAACACCAAGAGCCAGAAAGGGCACAAGTTATGAAAATTTGTTGAATGGTATTGATGAGAGAAAGACAAAAGGTTTGACATAACCAAATTGAGACACTACAACCTTACCCTACTCAAGTTACTTCATAGTTTAGAATGTGATTTGCTTTCCAGTTTATCTAGACTTAGATCCATAGATGGCCACTTGGTTGACAAAATCTGGTTTTGAGGTTTTAAACTCTTTTGGAATTTTGGACATCTAACTCACTTTGTTTTTGACTTATGATTTCACAATATTTGAATGGATTGTTTCTAACTTTCAAGTTTATCAAAGAGACCCCCTACACCTTGCCCCATGCTACCAGTAGGAAGTATGGGCTCATCACCATGGACAAGGCATAGGCGAGTAAGGGAATTTCTCTCCTTTCCCAACCCTACATCACCAGTAAGAGATGCAAGCTCAACACCGAAGGTTGGTAGGGCAAAGAAATGTGTAAAATAAAACATTTCTGTGGATTTGCATTTGACTTACTTATTTAGGCAAAATGTTTAGAATGTTCTTATTTCCAAAGAGATGTATACAGGATAGATGTGACACCATGAAGCTTCTAGAACAGACTATGGGAAAAGACACCTAATCTAGAAAGAGACCAAAAGTAGAACCAAGTATGCAGGCCTTGGTATGGTTACGGTCAAAACTTTGTCTTATCCTATTTGGACTAATGAAATGATTTCAGAAACAATTGATGAGACCATGAAAATTTGAAGAGATATGATTTGAATGTTTTGTTGTTACTTTTTAGAAGTTTTTAGGAATTGCTATAAGAATAAGTCCCTTGATCACAAATTTTACAGAATGAACTGGCAGATGAAAATGCAGTGAAGATGCGGTAATGCACATATGAAAATGCTGATGGATTATGTGTAGTACCTCTTTAGGTGAAGAGAGTTTACAAATTCACTAAACTCCTCACCCTCTAGTGTACACAGGTGAAATGCCCCATTTTTGTAGTCCTCTATCACTCAATATGGACCCAACCACCTGGGTCTGAATTTCCTTCCTTCACCGGTCTTTTTGTCTATCCGCTATCAAGTCTTAAGACCAAATCTCCCTCATATATTTCATGCTCGTAGACCTTCTTGTTGTATTTCCGAGCCATCCGGTCAGCATAAATGTTGTGTCATTGTTCAGCATTGAGTCTAGCCTCATCAAGACTTTCTAACTGAGAGAGTCATGCTTCTCGATAGCCTTCTTCTCCTAGGATTCCTTGCAGTGAAATACAGAGACTAGGTATTTCGACTTCCACACCAAACACCAAAGAAAAGGGGGTTGCCCCTGTTGGTGTTCTAACTGATGTCTGATAGGCCCACAAGGCTAGAAAAATCTTTAAGTGCCAATCTCATTTGTTCTCCTTAACGGTCTTAAGGAGGATGGAATTTAATGTCTTATTCGTAGCCTCATCCTGTCCATTGGCCTGAGGATAATAAAGAGAAGCCATGTGGTGACTTATTTTGAACTTTGCACACAATTCACGTACTTCATCATTTTTGAAAGATGTGCCATTATCTGAGATAATGACCTGTGGAACCCCGTACCTACAAATGATCTGGTTCAAGATGAACTTAGTGATTACAGAACCAGGTACAGTGGTAAGAGGCATGGCTTCCACCCACTTAGTAAAGTACTATGTGGCCATGATTATGAAGTTATGGCCATCTATTGATGAGGGAGAGAACTTCCCTATCAAATCCAGGCCCCACGTGGAGAAGGGCCATGGGGTTGCAATTGGTTGCAGGGCTTGTGCCGGTATGTGGATCTCGTGGGAGAACTCTTGACATTTATGGCATTTGCACACAAACTCTACCGCATCATGCTCTAGAGTGGGCCAGAAATAACCCATCTGATGTATCTTCCGAGTAGTGGCATGGCCACCAAAGTGACCTCCACATACTTCATTATGTGATTCATAAATAATCTCTTTAAACTCTTCTATGTCAACACATCTTAACAACATTCTGTCAAAGGCTCTATGATAGAGCACTTGTTCCAAAATAACGTACTTAGCAGCAATGACACATAACCACCTTCTTTGTTGTGATGTTTCCCCTTCTGGGTACGTATGGTCCACTATAAAATTAATGATGTCAGTATACCATGGACACGCAAAAATGGGGGGCCTAGTTTCAACAAAGTACACACACTCATCGGGGAAGTCTAGATCTACTAGATCACCTCCATCCAATGGGTTATCAGCCAACCAGTCCGCAATGATTTTTCCTTTGATGGATTTCTGATTTACAAATGTTAACTCAAACTCACCCATCAGAGTTATGAAGCACCCAACTTTCTTAGACAAGGAACCTTGCGTGAGAAACATCCGTAGGTGATATGATCTAACAATAACCCTCGTTTCTTGATTCAGCATATAATGTCTTAAACACTTTGTCGCAAAGACTATAACAAGGCATTCTTTCTCTGCCTATGTGTAACGTGTCTCATAATCAAGCAATGTTTGACTAATGAAATAGACTGCACGTTCTCGTTTATCATCATCTTCTTGAGCCAACATGTAGGCCAACGAGACATCCGTAGCTCGTGAATATAGTATCAAGGAGCAGTTTGACCTAGGTAGCATGAGCATGGGAGGGGACAATAAGAATCATTTAACTGACTCGAATTCCTCATTACATTCTTCCATCCACTCAATGCTGCAATCCTTTTTCAAAAAATTATTGATTGGGTGAACAGCAAAGGTCAAATCAGGGATAAACCTTTGGATTGCACCGAGTTTCCCAAGAAAATATCTGATGCCAGACTCATCTGATGGTGGAATCATTTCCAGTACAACCCAGATTTTGGCTGGGTCAACATCAATCCCTCATGAAGATATGATGTATCCCAAAAGCTTTCCTCCTATTACACTAAATACACATTTTTCTGGATTCAACATGACACTGTATTCGATTAAGCGAGAAAGGATGATACGAAGCACCTCTGGATGGTCACAACATTTTCTGGCCTTAGCCAGAAGGTCATCCACATAGGATTCCACAATCTTATGAATAAGATCATGGAATATATATGTCATTTCTCATTGGTATGTGGCACCAGCGTTCTTAAGTCCGAACGACATGACAACATAACAATAGGTTCCCCAAGGAGTTATGAACATAGTCTTGGCTTGATCCTCCTCAGAGATTCTGATTTGATTATACCTTAAAAACCCATCCATGAGAGACAACAATTCAAACCTAGTTGTTGCATCAAAAATAACATCAATGGATGGTAATGGGAAATCATCTTTGGGACAAGCCTTATTGATATCCCAAAAGTCTATGCAAATGTGGATCTTTCCATTCTTCTTGAGAATGGGGACTATATTAGAGTCGACTGGCTTGATGAATCCTACCTGCAAGAGCTTCATCACTTCTTCCTTCACCATGAGGGCCACCTTTGGCTTCATGGGCCTTGACTTTTGTTTAATTGGTTTAGCATCTGGCTTGGTGATGAGGTTGTGAACTATAATGTGTGGTGTAATTCCCGTCATTTCCTTGTAGCTAAATGTGAAAGGATTTTTGATGTTCCTTGAGGATTCGGGTATGTATTTATACCTCCTCTGGAGTTAGGGAGGATCCCAGCTTCAAGATTTTTGGTTCCTCCTCTGTCCCAATATTTATATCGATTGTTCCCTCGATCAAGGAGGCATTTCCTTCCTCAAACTGTGGCGGGGATGGAGGAAACTCTAAATCCCCTTCTTCTCCTACCTCATAAATTTCAAGATCCTTTCCAGGGGAAGATTCCACCATGGGGTTTCCAAAATAGGAAGAAGAATGTGGGATTAGAGAGATCAACCTCGTGATGTGTAAGATGTAATTCTTCAAAAGTGTTTAGGTATCCTAGAGTTGCTTTATCACTATCAACGTGGTCTAAGACGACAGGCTCACTCTCGGTCTCTATGTATGTCAACATTGGAGTTATTGGTGCTTTACAAACCAAGGGTTCAACACGAACCGAGAACGTGAAGTTTGTGTCTTCCAACTCACTACTTGGAGTGAAAGTGGGAAGCAAAAGTTGCTATAGAGTCTGCAAGAAGGTTTTGTTCATGTGGAAGATGCTTCAATTGATATGAAGTCAAACCCCTTCGTTAGGTTCAACATTGTTGTCTTGTAGAGTTGTAGATGTTCAACTCTAGTCTCGTATACTTCAGATACTTGATTTGTGACTAGTTGTGAATCACCCAATACCCTGATCTTAAGAGTGCCCACTCTCTTGGCCACAATGAGACCAAGGAGGAGAGATTCATATTCAGCCCCGTTGTTTGTGCATTTGAAATTTAATTTGAAGGAAAATGGTAAAATCCTTCCCTCTGGAGAGGTAAGAATCACACCTGCCCTGATGCCAAAACGACACTTGGCTCCATCAAAATGGAGAGTCCAACAGTTACTCAGAAAAATGGATGTTGGATCATCCTTTGAATCTTCCTCCTTTACCTCAGTTACCTCAACCATACAAACCTCATCTTCTGGAAGAGAACCGAGTCCCAGGGTATGTCCCATACCCATAGAATCAAATGAAGAAGAATAGGTAAATCCTTTTCCAATAGCTCGACAATATTTGTTATAGTTCCTAATGATACTGTCTCTACGATGACTGTTTCATCTTTCACTTCCGGAATGCCTTCAATCAGTCCTGTGACCTCTAACTCTGTTGTAGGGACCAAATTTTCTTCTAGTGCTGAACTTGTAGGTTTGTTTAACTGATTTTTAGGAAGCTAAAATTTAGAATGGACCCCTGGCCTCTTCTTTAAGTTAGCCAAATGTATGTCAAAGGGTTTTGGATCACCCTGTGCCATAAAGACCTTCCCTAAATGCAGGAACCTGACTTCCTGAAACAACATGGAGGGAATTTCCTTCATGCGATGAATCCAAGGATGGCCAAGGATCATATTATAGTTGGTTTCCTGATCTATAATATAAAACTCAGTTAGCACCATCTTAGGCCCAAGGGTAACTGGTAATACTATAGTTCCGATCGATGTTGCCTTGAGGTTGTCATAGCCTCTCAGCATGTTTCGTGTCAAGGAGAAATTTGTCTCCCCGTAACCTAACTTTTGAAGAAAAGAGAAGGGGACTATGTTAACTACTACTCCATCATCAATCATCACACGCTTTACATAATTGTTGTAAATCCAAACTTGTAAAAACAGAGTTGGATCACCTCTACGAGCTATTTCAGTGTCCATGGGCATCTTGCTGATGTTAAATACGAATCCAACATCTCTTTCAGGCCGCCCTGGTGGATAGACATCAAAGTACACATGGTTTATTTGTACTTCTGGAGGAGGGGTGACATTAATCAAATGACCAAGACCTAGTGCTTCTAGTAGAGTGGCTCTGTGAGCAAGGGGAATTCTTTAACAGATCCAAGAAGGAAATGTGAGAGAAGGTCTTAGTTAAGTCACTGATCAAGTCATAAGCTCCTATTGGCTTGCTTAGTGTATCACAAATGTCATATGATATAGTCAGGTAGATCGGGATTGGCTGCGAAGAATAGTATTTGGTTCTAGTGGCAACATTAATCTAAGGTTCAACATCTAACTCCACCAATCCCACAATTTTTTTTTGTTGGCAATCATCCAAAGGAGGTGCCACTTGTGGCGAAGTTGTGGCTTCACGATCATTGGTCCCTATTATAATACCTTTGTTTGAACCATTGGGATCTATTCTACCATCCTTTGGGCGCATGGGGAGAGGATCATTAAAGATTCCAAGTGGTGTGTTTTGTGGGGATACTGGTCCCATGTAGGTGTTTTGAGTTGGCACGGTTGGGTTTTCCAAAAACATATCAACAAATAACTGACGTTGATCATCTGAAAATGTTGTAAAAACTTGTTGCAATCACGACATGTTCTTGCATCATGCCCGCGAACCCTATGGAAACCACAATATAGATCAGGATCATAATCTCGAGGCCTTTGGTTTGTACCTTGTTGCAGTCCAAAACTATGATTATTGTTTGGTTGTTGGTTGTTATAGTTAAAATTTTGGAACCCTTGCCCTTGGTTTTGGAATTGGTTTGGGTACCTGCCTGGGTATTGATTGGGGCCTGGGGTCTACATTTTGTCTTGGTTTCTGAGATTGTCATTGTTGTTGTTGAAGGTGATTGAAATCCACAACGTTTACTGAGGGAAAGAAGTTATTGTTTCTACGATTATTACCATTGTTATTGTTTTTGTTTGTAGTGCTTGTATTGGGAGAATTAACAATGTTAGGTTTCTTAGGTTGGTCAGTCACACCGTTGATCGTAACTCCACGATTCTTATTAAGGATTTTTTTGTCCTTGATTATTTTTTGTGTTGTTGGAGTAACAAGGGTTATTTTGGTTAGGAATGACTAACTTTCCATTTTCTCCATAAGTCTTACAACCACTGTCAATGGCTGCTTGGTCAATTCAGAGAGCACCCTCTAACACTTCTTCATAGCTCCTTAGTGGGAAATTTTGAACTTCTTCCTTTGTTTCCCTATTGAGGGAGTGGAGGAATAAATCACAAATTTCTGTCTGGTCCATGTTTGGAGCACTTGCAGAGGAGTAAAGAACCTGTCCCCACCTTTGAATGAAGTGGGCGGCAGACTCATTGTGCTCTTGTTAGATGTGAAGGAATTCTCTGATTCCTGTCCTTAAAAGTTTGTTCATATCAAAATCCTTAATGAATTATGACATAAGTTTTTTGAAAGAGTGTATTGAAGCCTTTGGTATCCTATAGTACCAGTTGAGAGTGATGCCTTCTAGCGTCTTAGGGAAAATCTTCGCAACAACCGCATCCCACGGGAGCAACTCTCGAATGGCCATTGCATAAGCTTTGATGTGAGCATTAGGATCACCCTCCCCTTTGAACTTTGGAAGATCAAGGTTCTTGGGAGCATGACTGTCCGGATGGAAAATTCTAGAGGCTCCTTTAGATATTCAGAATAGGTTCCCATTGCATATGTTTCAACCATTGAAGATCCTTGTTGGGGAGGCGGAGGTTGCATTGGTTGTTGAAATGGCATGGCATAAACATTTTTTGGGGCGTATGGCATCCCCTGCGGATGACCATAAGGACTTGGGTAAGTGTACATATCCCCTTGTGGTGATTTAGAGTACATGTGTACATAGGGGGTTGACCACTTTGATATGGAGCTGAAGGCACGAAGCCAGGGAATGTTGCATTTTCGGCTGGTATGGCATTTGAGAACACACTTTTAGATGGTGCTTATTGTAGATATCCATATGTGGCGTGTGGGGGCATACCCAAGGTGCTGGTCCTAGTTAGTAAGTCCCTAGGGTTTGAAGCGCTCATATAAACTGGAGGATTATGCGTAGTGGGTATTTATCCATAACCCTGTGGATAATGAGAAGTTCTTGTTGCCCTGCGTATGAACTTTGAGCATTTTGGGCAAGCTCTAACTCCTTGAATTTGTCTACTAATGCCGAGATGATGTCCCCCATTGATGGGGTGGTGTTTTGTTTAGGTGTTTGTTGTTGAACTTTTGGAGGTTGTTGAGGAGTGTGGTATCCTACTATGAATTGTTCACTATGTTGTCACCCCTCGTTGGCAATGTTTTCCATTGTTAGAGGGGTAGTGTTATTATTTTGAAGTAGGACATCACCATGTCCTTGTAACCTATCAAAATCTCAGTTCATATTCTGGAACCATTGTTCACTCCTGGCGTACCGTGATAAGTACTCCTCATCTAGATGTGGGAGCTGGTCTGATTGCATGCTAATGGGTTGTCAAACAACACCTGAGGAGATGAACTTGCTTCTCTAGTGAAATTCATGTTGTTAGAACTTGATTGTTCATGTGGGTATGTCTGTGTGATTTGGTCAAGCTCCTCGATACATACAAAAGAACCAACATTGACTCCCTGCAGAAGAGGATTTTGGGCATTTGAATGATTGTCTACCCATGTTAAGAGAAAAGGTGATTATTGTTGTCCACCTGCTTGATAATTGTATATGTCATAACCCAGAAGGGGTTGACCGTATTCATCTAATCCCGACATATTCAGGGGGGTATAAGAATACCCGTTGAATAAAGGGAAAATGGAAGGCAAATGGAAAAGTGGAAATTATTAGAGACTAGCTCTTCACGTTAGGTTCACCAATTTTGTACGATAGAAAATCAACATGTGACCTTCTTCACACCCGACCTCTCAAGGTCATACCAAGATAGCCGGTGTGGAATGGAAGTGGATGTGAGTATGGTGGTGGTGAACAAGCTAATTGGGAAATCTTATGTCTTCAACATGCAATATCAGGATCTGCGAGTCTAAGGAAAAGAATGTTCTCCTAACCTGAAGCGGTGTGATGGATCGATAAGATATGATAGCTGCTCAAAGACTCCAATCAATGTCAAGCTTTGTCAAGATTCTATTTTTTGGTTGCTGAACACATGGAAAGTGACCTGTAGGTGCCTCGTGTGGATTTCTAGACAAGGTCATGGAAGTGAAGGTGAGAGGAGTAATGGAGCTGTAGGAACTATGGGTGATTTTCTGGTCTAGTCCAGAAGGTCTTAGCCTGATCGGCTGCTATGTTCAACATGGAAAATTATGTAATAATGTCTAGTGGAAGTGGTGAGGATCTAAATACCAATGTACGCAAACCAGTGTCAATATCCAATTGATTAGCAGGCATGTTGGGTTGTGGGACCTGAGGATCACAACCAAATACTCGTGGAGGTTGTGGCCCTTGTATGGTCATGCACGTAATCAAACCCTATTGCCAGGAGTAGTCCAATAATCATAGGCTTGATTAGCAGTGATGTTTAGTGTGTTTAGTTGTTCTATTTTCTCAGCAAAAGTTACAGGTGTGCATAAAATTGTTAAACGTAAACTTGTATCAATGTCAGTTATCAATTCCGGCCCGTTGGGTTGTGGGACCAAGGGATCACAACCATAAGTCTTTTCTTATTGTGGACCGTTGATGGTCATGTAGATTGAATTGGAACAATTGTTGTAAAACAAGATAACTATCAAAGGAAATCTAATCTATGTTTTTGGTGTTTTCACAATATATTGGAACAAAGCAACAAAAGCAAGCTAATCTAGTGAAATTAAATGTTTTTGTTCCTTTCTATTTTTTTAGCAGTGCATCTAATCTAATAAACAAACTAAATACAAATGATTAGCTAGATGTAGCTAACTACTTGTGTGAATACATGAATATAAATCTAAAACAGATAACCTAATTTAATCAAAATCATTTAAACCCTACCTCAGAGGTGAAGAACAAATCATAACCCTAGAAGAGATATTGTTCCCCACAACTTCCCTGGTAATGTCAAAGAGCAAGATTTCTAATGATCTGATCTACTTGTAATTACCTAATTAATTGAAATGAACAATTTTACTACTCTATTTGATATGTAATTGAAACCAATGATTTGAAATTGACAATTTGATGAATAAAGAAAGCAAACATACAATTCCAATTTGGATTGAGCAAGAGCTTTGGAAAATATGGTTGTATATGTATCCTTCCCCTTAGTTTGTTCATTTCTTTCTTTGTGTGTTCATATGATTCCAAGGAATTGGTAATGCAATAACATCAACAGAAGAAGATTCTTGAGTAATGGTAGCTTGAAGGTAGTCTGGTTGCAATGCAAGTAGAAGAGAGATACCACAAGAGATCTGAGCTTGGCTATGTAATTCCTAGCAGGATTGTGGCAGAAATACAATGCAAGATACACAAAAATTCTCAGGCCATTTGCTTGAATACAAGCATGGAATATATAAGAATTGGGGATGGGGATGTGCCTTCATGCATAAGGCAAGAAGAAGCAGTTCTAACTAATTAAATCTATTTAAAAATAGAAGAGGGAAGGAGAACCAAGTAATCAAAACTATTTTTAGACAATTTGGCTCACGGATGCATCCTAAAAGTGAAGTTAAGTGAAGCTTCGCATGCTAAAAACACGCATGACGGAATCTGGAAAAAGTGGGAAGGATCGCTGCCCTATGTAGGGAAGTGGTCGTAGGACCTTCACCTTGCATGGGCAGTGGTTTAGGAACTACTGCCCATGCAGGGTGGCATACCTAGCACTAAAGGCCAAAACATGCATAGAAAGAAGCGGGGATCTAGAAAAAATCATGGAAAGGCTAAGTAAAGATGTCTAGGCTACAAATATACACTATGAATGGGTTTTGGATCTGGAACACCTTCTTGAAAGGACTTGAATCAGATTCATGAGAATCCTCGGCGGTAACTTAGAAATCCTCTGAATGGAAATGCTTCCTCTTTGTGAGATGGAACCAAACAACAATTAAATGGACAATGTCTTCATGAAGAATATTATTACTTCATGTTATGTCTCTTGAATGGAGGATGGTAAGGTGATCAAGAATACATTGGAACCATGATTTTCATCATAGAAGCATTCAATTGATACAACTAGATGTTTCATGCTTAACAATCCTCTTGTGCACTTTAGAAATTAGATTTTTCTCCTATTCAGGTGTTTACATCGATCCTCAATGATGCTTTTGGATTCAACATTGATGTGGTCACCCTGGAAGTAATAATTATCCAAATTACATGCGACTTGATTTAGTTGAAAGATATTGTCGGGAGGAAGAGATTCTCCAATTTTGAGACAATTTTCTCATTGGGAACAATGTGAAAATGCAAAATCCAATGAAATAGGGATAATACTGTGAAAAATCCCATTCATCCATATCTCCAAAAATGATTCATCTCATCATGCAAAATATGGATCAAATGAAAGGATATTTTAAGAGGAACACTTATTCCAAATTTTAGGCAATTTGGCTGGCTGAGTCACTGGGAAAGTGCAAAAAACGTTTTAGTTGTTATGGGCACAAATGGAGTTTATTGGCTGAAAAATTCATTCTTAAATAAAAAATAAAGTAGGTTATGATATTCCCCAAGTGATATATCATCTTAAATGTGTTTCCAAATAGAGCACTTTGACAAATTTGTAATATTTTTTGACCATGAGATCATTGGAAATGAGGTAAGGAGCATTTTTGGAAGCTAGGACACGGAGCTAGTTTTAATGGATTCCATGGATGAAATAATTATGTTTTAATGGATTTTCATGTTTCACTATATCTATTTTCAAGTTGGGGTTTTGGGGAGAAAACTTGATTTGAAAATGTAACTTAAGTGGAGGACAAATTTGAGTTTTGTTTGTATAAATAAGGAAATGCATCAACTTTGCATTCCTCCTCACCAAAGGGCATTCCAATTAGAAAGGAATGAAATGTTAGGGTGTAATAGACACATTAAAGTGTAACACTATCATGGGCCTTCAAAAATGTTCATAAGCTAAGTGGGGGAAGCCAATAACACTCAAAACAAGTTTGGTGTTCTATTTTCATGTTACATTTTTCTTTTTCATATCAACTAACAGGAGGGTGAACTTATGGAGGAGAGGATTCAAAATAAACTTTACAAAATTTAGTTTTCACCTCCAAAAGGCCTCCAAGATTTAAGAGTGTGCCTAGGTCACTTAAGTTAATGACAACAACAAATTGATGGAGAATTAAAATGGGAAATGCACTTTTTGGGTCTAAGACCAAAACTTAACCTTTTCATGGTGTATAATATATCAATTTGACTAAAAATTGGCCAAAAAATTCAATGGAACTCTTTAGAAACCTTTAAAATGGATTCTCCTTGACTTTTGAGTCAACTCACGATTTTGGCATAGAGAGGTGTAAAAGTGAGTTGAGTTGTGACATGAGCTTGAGATGGGTATGAACAAATTTACCATTTAGACCATGAAAGGGACTTAATGTGCTTCAATTTGACCATTTTAGGCTCTTGAATCCAATTGAGGTTCCCAAAACCTTCAGTGTAAGTTCTCTCTTTCAAAAATACCCTTGTGCCTTAGTGTCTGAAAGGTTTCTACTCTCGATATTTCCAAAAAAAATTCTTGAATATGTCATCATATAGTATGCCTTGAAATATTTGTGATGACTATGATCTGGGCTTCTGAAACCTCCTGAGGATCTTGAAACCTTCTGCCCAAGTTGATCTTCTTTTGACCACCAAAAACACCTTTTTCCCAAAAAATTCCAAAGGTGAATATGTCTACAAGACTAGTGTAAATCTCGCAAAACCTTTCCTAAATCATACTTTCATGAAGTAGACTCAAATACCTTTCTAGTGACTATAATATGGGATTTTGAAACCACTCAAGGGTCCTGAAACCTTCTACACAAGTTGACCTTGAAAAATAGACCATTTGACAATTTTCACGCACTTGACCAAAAAGTGACAAAAAAATTTGTAGGGTTGTCAAGTAAAATGCAGATACATTTTACATGCCAACAACTAGCTCATAATTGATGAATTAACTTGGTTTGGATGAAGCAAAAATGAGGTAAGAATGCACACCAAAATATCCCAACCTTTAGTAGAATAGTGCTTTATCCATTGGGTAGAATATACTCAAAGGGACAATGGAATGAAACGAGATGAACACATACAATGTGAAAGGAAAAACACCACACAACAAGAAAAGAAACACACTACACAATGGAAATAAACCTAAATCACCTATGGTACATCGCAAGGAAAAATTATTTTCATTACAATACCTATTTTGTTTCATATGTTACCCGTGTATGAGTAGAACCAAATGATGTTGCTCTACAAATCCATTGACTTGTTTAATGAAGTAGGACCCTTTCCTTAACTAGTTTAGAAATACATGTGCTCCAAGAGGTCTCTGTGTATTTGATAAACAAATGGTGGCATGATTCTTCTTGAGAAATTCTACATGACTCCTCTGATAAGTGAAAATCCATTCAAATAGCTCATTGTCTTTATTGCCTTGAAATTATGTTTCTAGTTGCCAATCCATTTTTAAATTCATCCATGCTTCGAATTTCTCATTTTCACTTTACCACTTATACAAGATTAATTCTTTATCATACCATGTTCATCACATTCACAACTAGGCTTGTGCTTTCTGATGGGATTTTTTTCTTTAATTGTCATGCTTTCTATGCTCATTGTTTCCCTGAATTGGATCATGGTAGATATTTAAAGACTTTCTACACCATCACAAATTTTTTGTTCTATATTTCCCATTTTCTCCAAATGGATCTCTTTCACACACACCATCTCATTCTCAATCTAATTTTTGGTATGGTATGACTCATATGGTGTTCCATATTCTTGAAAGGAGAATGAACACAAGGTTGGGGTCAAAATAAAGGGATCATCATTCTCATGGTGACATTTTGGGGCTATAAGAGCCATCTCTGTGATGGAGATATCTTATTCTTGAGTGGCATCATACTTGAGATATTCAAGAACTTTTCCATCTATCCATTCATCATTGAGAAGGTCCTCTTCTCCAAATGGAAAACAAAAATCTTTGCATTCACAATCATATTCATTGGGTAATTCTTCGTGTTGGATCTTGAGAAGATGACTGGATACCCGAGACTCACATAGTCAGACTTCATTAGATGTCACTTTTTCCTCGTGATCTACATTTCTTATCATCTTGGGATTTCTTTTTGGAAAGTTGATATATCCATGAACCTCATCATCACTAACTAGAGAACCTACATCCATGCATAATGAGAAATTCACTCTATCAAATTCTAGGTCCATTAAGTCATCTTTTTGTTTCTTAGATGACTAAATCAAATATGGGTACTCCTCCATCAATATGGGCAGATCAACATCTCCCTCTAAAGTTATGAAATAGTTTCCATATCTTAAATCTTGGTGTAGAATGTATGCCCTTGGGTCATCTTCTTTTTTAACAGTATATCTTATCTTTCTTATATGAAGGAGCTTCTTCATTTTACCCTTGATTAGTATGGTGGCATATGACTAGTCCATCTATATATCTCCACCAACATCCTGATAGAAAATCTAACTCAAAAACATCCCCTATGAAGCTGGAATAGTTTCCACTAGTATGTTGATCTTGACTTTCTTGTCAGGAAAATATACAAATGTTACTTGAACATCTTTGAACTGACCATTGAGGGGTACTTCTTTGGTCTCCATGGAGCAAACATTTCCAATGACAAGATCAAGAATGAGACCAAGAGCCTTGCCAACTTTGGTGAACATGACATTATCAAAAGCATCAAATACAATGATATAACTACTCAATTTATACTCATTGATCAATAAGGAGAGGCAGAAGGGTTCTACTTTCTCATAGGTGGAGGATGTTTGGGGAAAAATATTTTAAGAGAGTGTGGTACTAGGAGCGGGAAGTATTTCTTTGATAATAGAATTGATGGAACTAGACTTTGAACTAATTCCTTTGATAAATTAAATAAGTTTATCAAATTTCTTGGGATGAGTTCTCATATACTCAGACTCAAAAAATTGTATTTTGGACTTCTTAACATGGTCAATGATGTCAAAGGATGAAAATTTGGATACTTGGGGAACAATGAAATCCTTGATAGGTGTAGGAGTTATATTCTTAGAAGCAAAATCAGAACTTGATTTGACCAGGGGAAAGGAAAGAGACTTACTTAGAGAAAGAGATGTAGATTTCATTGAGGTAGTCTCAAGATTCTTTTTAGTTGATTCCATGGAAGTGGGCAACAATGATTGTATTTTTTTATTGTTATCTACAAAATCACCTTTTGAGGTTTCCAATGCTTCACTTGGGTGGTAGAGGAAGAGGCTTCTTTATATTCTTATGAGTGGGTGAACACGACACAAGAGTAATTATTCGTATCAATTATGGAATCCTCAGAATCTTAATCATATTAGTATTCAAAATACCTAATATTTACATATATAACTTCTTCTCCTTCATTTTTTGATTCCACAATTTCATCTTCTTCATCTTTACATGATGCATTTACAGGTGGATCTTCCAAGGAAATTTTTTGAGGTTCTCCAATAATTTGATTATGGTTCTAGTTTTGATATAAGACATTGATGACACCAAAATATGTCTCATTATATCACCAAATAACACTCTTATTCTCTCTATTAAAATCAAGCTTTCAAGTGAATTTAGATTTAGTTTTAATAACAAATAGAATATTTAAGGTAGACTATAGGATTTATCTTATCATCTCTTTAGAAATCTATTTGCAATCTAATTGTTGTTATTTCTTGATATTTATTCTAAAGTTGGAATGCAATAGTGTGTAGAAAAAAATTCATAAGCAACTCTACTCCAAGTTCATAGATTGCAGCTACCGAAAGACTTCACGTAGCTACAGAAATGCCCAACTACCAAAAGTCTTCATGCAACTATGGAAACGCCCAACTATTGAAAGTCTTCACCCCGCTACGAAAACACTGAGCAAGTGAAAATATTTTGGTTTGTTTCAATGTAATGTAAAGGAGCATCGAACTATTCAGCCCACTCTTTGTTTCCATGTCATCAACCAAGAATACAAATTCAAACATGTGGCAATCCAAAGTCATGCATGTATGTGACATTCCAAGAAAAATTCAAAGTCATGGACTTAGCACTCCTCCATTTTCTCTCCATGTTTCAAGGATGAGAAAATAGTGGAATAGTATTAAGAATGTTGAATAAGTACTCTCTCACTTTATGTTCCTAGATTAAAGGGATGAGTTGTAGAAATATTCTCCATGATAAGTGGACGGTTATAGTCAAGTTTTTTTAGGATTTATTGCTTTGAATAAATCCACTGAAGAATAGGTAGTTAGTTCTTGGTGTGTTGACTAAGTAAATTAGAAGAAAGAGAAGATCATATTGTATCCCCCAAAAAGAGGAGTTGGTTGGATGCATGAATTATAAATGCAACCTTCCACACTCTTATATGTAATCTTTTACCAATCAATGAAAAATTCATTCTTTCTCTCCAATATTATGAGTAAAATTATTTTGTTGTTTTTGAATTAAAGTTTGCAAGTATGAATTAAGTCCTCTTTCAAGGAATGAGCTAGCCACTCATTCCAAGGAAGATGGATCAATGTTTTATGTTCATTTATTTATTTTGTAGTTTTCCTCTTGATGTGAATTTATGATTTGTTGGTTGTCAAATTAGGACTTTAATGAAAGCAACAGTCAGGGGACAGAAAGTCCCCCCTTTTTTAATGAGAGAGGTGCCCTTATTGAAAGCAAGCAACAAAAATATTTACAAATGTACAAATTTAAATTTTGATGAGGAACTTTGATATCATGAAAGTGTTTTAATGCAAAGATAGATCATCAATACAAAAGAACAGAAGAACTAAGGGAGGGAAAAGGTAGAATATAGTAGCATCCAGGGAAATATAGATAGCAAAATAGTTCCTTATAAATGTTGTGCAAGGATGATATATAGAACATAATCATTCATATTAAACCACCAGATATTATTTCATAGACACAAAGTTCCAGAAATGACATCCATAAGAATACAAAGCTTCTTAATGCAATAAATTAATGATTCACACACTTTAGACAAGCCAGAGAGAATAAATCAATGCAGATAGAAACAAGAAGGGAAATCTTCTGCATTGATAGCTTTTGATTATTTTACACTTTCAAAAATATTAGAGTTCCAGCCCTTTGGAATGGTGTGGAGAGCCCAATATATAGCTTACAAAGTGGTTACATTTGGTAACCATTTCTTTTAACTAAAATATTAATTAAGGAAATACACAACATAAAGTCCTTAATTAAATTACAATGAGATCCGAACCAAAAATAGAAGAAGAGAGTCAAGAGCCAGAAGTAGAGACATCCGGTTGTGGCTGAGGGGGGCCCACTATTTTGAGGATCCGGTTCCTGAATTTCTTCAATGCTTCCGCTATCTCCATGCCCCTGGGAATTGTTGTGTTGGAAGTAGCGTGAGTCCACATGCCTAGGCATTTCTCCATATCTTTTTTGAACTCAGTGTGATCCAGATATTCCTTATTAGCTTCGGCAATAACTGAATGGAGAGAACAAACATCCTTCATTCTCTCTTTGGTGATTGACTCTTCCTTGAACAAATCATCCTTGACAAAGGCTTTAAACTGAGCCTTGATTTCTTGGAGAGAGAAGGGTACACCTGTAGTTTCATCCTAAAGATGGCAGTGGATATCCTTGAAGGCAGATAAAACACAAGTTTTAAAAGACTCCCCTTTTTGCCATACATTCCTCAACTCTCCCAGTGCCTCTTCCAGAACCTTTATATTCCACTCGATGCTAAAGATCCATGTCCTTGACAAGTTATTCTTGACATCATCAAACACATTGTTGGCCAACATGATTATATCATTGGTTTGACCCATCAGACGAAGATCTGAGATACACCCACTCCAGACTTTCAACTCCTTGTCCATAGCCTTGATTGAAGAAGTGAATTTCTGCTACAGCTTGATCACCTTCTCATTAGTTTTGAAGGCTTCCTCAATGAATTTTAAACCTGCTACAGTCATATCATCTACTATGGCCTCAACAACCTTCCCATAAGTAGAATACTTATGAATGTATTTGATGGTTTGGAATTCATCTTGAATGAGAGATATGGAAGGTGGGAAAACAACCAATGGGGTTGGATCTAAAACTTTATCTTTTTCCAACAATGATCTGATAAAGTTGGAAAGAACTTGGTTCTGTTCTTCCAACTGCTCCATGGTTTGATTTCCTTTATCCACTCATTCGATAACCTTAGTAACGGTTCCCAAAGGTTATGAACTTCACTCTCAAGTGTGGATTCTCCCATTAGAATTATAGAAAACTCCAAGTCAGAAATTAAAAGATCTTTCTCTTCTTTATCCACTTTGGGTTTGGCAACCTCCAGGAATAGTTGGCCTTGAGAATTAGTTACCAACCTCGAAGTGATATTTTCTTTCTTTGCTGGGGGAGGAGGGGTAGTGCCAAGTAGAGCTGCTACAACATCAAATTCAGGCCCTATTAATCGAGAGGAAGACTTTATTTTCTTGCTGTCAACTAGGGGTTGTACCCAGGAAAAGGAAGAAGAAGAAATAGAAGGAGCAAGGGACCCAAGTGCAAGTGAACTCATGGTGCTCAGAGTATGAACCATTATTGTCTCTAGTGGGGAAGTGAATGCAACCCTAGGAACTTCTCTTGCAGAGGAGTCTATTAAACTTGGAAGTTCGGTCCTTGGTCCTTCCTTCTCTATTTCAGCAGTAGTTTAAGAGGTTTCTTCTTGTTATTTCATCTCATCATCATCATTCTCACTTAGAACAATAATGTTCTCTGGCCCACCAGGTAATTCTGACCGCTCCAAAAGAGTCTCTTCCTCGATCGGTTCTTGCTTGACTTCTTTGACCTTCTTCTGGTACACTCTAGTGGAAGAGGAAGGGGCAGACAACTCAGGTTCTTTCAAAGAAGAAGGAGAAGGATTTTTCTCAAGTGCCTTAGTGTTATGCGTGTGTATTTCCTTCCTAGGTGTGGAAGTCTCTCTTGAAGAGGATCTACCTTTGTTCATCCTAAGTTCACGTACCTTCTTGTCAAACCAAATCTTGGTTCTGACGATGACATGGGTGATTATCTCACTCAAGTCATCTCTTTCCCTAACATACCAATCTAGTGTTTCCAGAGGAGTGTGCTTGATTGATCTTTCATACTCAAAGGATTGAAAATATTCATCATCATCCTTAAGACCCTCAGGCACTTGGTAGAGGTTGAGGTCTATGATCTGTTGTAGAGACAATCTACCAAAATGCCTCCTCCTTGCTTCAAAATCATCAGCACAATCAACCCAGTAATCCTCAGTATCAGGACGATGATGATAAGTTATTATGAGATTTTGATCAATGAATTTCTTTAGATCAAAGCAAGTCCTGGGCTTGAAGAAATGAACTGTAAGAGGAGTAATAGCCCTTTCTATATTTTGGGCATCTAGAGTTGTCCTGCATGTATAATTCCCCAAGGTGATAGGGAAATGAAGACCTGTAATCTTCTTATCTCGGCAGGTTCTATGGAGTTTATCCAGCTGTCTGCATACCTCAACCAAAGCCATTTTGTCATTGTAGAACATGGGAAGCTTGAGAGGTGTACTTTCAAAACAAGCCAGCCTGATGTATGAGAACTTTCAGAACTGAATGAAGAAAGCCCCATACTTAGTTATCAAAGCCTTAGCCTCATCAGAGAATCTTCTGGCAGTGTCACCCTCCAAGAGTCTCACAATGTACATGGTGAAGGCATCATTTACCCTTCTAAAATTATGATTACTATCCTTGAGGGTAAACTGAGGGAAATATGTGTAGATGGGCTCATCCTTCTTGCCTTCAATGAAAGTGAAGCTGAACCACTCGCGAGATGCTGCCAAGGTGTACATGAGATAGGAGGTCATGTAGAAATTTTTGGTTTGATGAACATTTGACAATTGTTCAGTCAGGTTTCCACAGATAATCTCAGCCCAATTTATGTTTTTCTTACCCTCGCAGATGATGTTTATGAAAGGGCACATCCAAAAATGGAAGTCGTTGGTAGAGGGCATTCCCATAATCTGGGTGAGAAAGTGATGAAATCTGATAGTTCCTCATTGAAATCAACCCTAAACAATGCCTTAGAGAGTCGGGATGCTCCCTTCTTAGGGAACTTTAGCCATGACTTCACTACTCGAGCCTTATATTTCTCGTTGTCTTGATCAAACAACGCCTGAGCTTGAGTGAGAGTGAGAACAATGGAGTCTTCTATTTCAGGGATGCGTAGGGCAGTGGCGATGGTGGTGACATCCAATTTTGCAATCAACTCACCATGCACATTAACAACCTCCTTGGTGTCTGGATTGAAATTAGCCCCGCAGGTGAGCACAGTGTCGGCACATTGCACAGAAAGAGGAAAACCAATGGCGTATGTGATTCCACTCTCATTTATCATTTGAGCCATGGAAGCAGGGTTGGCATATGCTAATTTGCCCTAGAAATTATCGAAATCCAAATGCCAAACTTCACTATCTCCAATATTGGGTACAAAGGTCTCTAAAGGGGACAAGTGCTCATGTCCTTGAAACTTAATCTTCATCTTGACAGTGAACAGAGGAATGGGCTCCAAAGAACAGATTCATGACAAGAATTACAAAGAGATACAGGAAGGTGGACAAATGACTCACTTTTGCAAGAATGTGGGCAAGAGATAATGAGAAAGCAATGTGACAAGTGCATAGATGGTTGCCCCTTTAAATAGCCATTCAGGAGAGAGAAGATCATAAATGTGCATTAAATACACCTTACACCGACTCAAAAAGGTGAAATGTGGGAAAAGCGGAAAAAATTGGCCCAGACGGTCCATGGGACATTGGGACATGAGGGACGCGAAGAGCCGAATTCGCGGGTGATGCTGATTGTCCAAGGGGCACATGCGGGCCAAAAGAGCACGATTCTAAGGGACACAGAAATGAAGGATGTGAAGAGTTGATTCAGGTTGATGCGATGTGGGGAATCGGTAAATAGGAGGCATGGGTGCACTTGGGACATGAGGGCTGAAAAAGTCTGAAAAATCTGATGGACAAGGACTTGCAGGAAAATCGGCCGATCGACGAACAAGAGTTACCCCGGTACTTTGGGACATGAGGGACAAAAATGTCTGACAGACCCTCAAGTTACTAAAATGACCCCAAGAAACAGAATTTTCACCATCACTTCAAATTTCTTACTTCACTAAAACACTTCTGAAGGGTGCCAACTCAAAATTTTCAAAATTTTCAACTTTCAAAAGAGGGGAATTTTGAGGGGACAACAAGCTGGCTCTTTCTGGGGATGACTTGACTAGATCATAGGAATGAGGCAAGACAAGAATCCAAGAAAAACTCTGGGGAAGAAGACCAGTGCCTTATCCATTGGGCAATAGAGTCAAAGGAAAAACAATACAAAAGGCAACACACGGAAAAACCAAAAAAAAGGCAAGGAAAAGAAAACACACACTGTACATAATATACAAAGGACTTCCTATTCACCTAGGATTTGAACAATTTCAGGTACTGCCCACTATAAGGAAGTGGGAGGGAAGATCCATCCATGTAATCAAGATAGAAAGAATTTTCACCAGCAAAGTGCCTGATTCTGAAAGGACCAAGCCAAAGAGAGTCAAACTTACCATGGCTTCCTCGAGGTTCATGCCTTTTGTCCCATAGTAAAACAATGTCTCCAACTTTGAAATCTCTGGATCTGGTTTTCTTGTCAAATAAAGATTTCACCTTCTGCTGATGGGAAAATATCCTATAAAAAACTTGTAGCCTGTCTTCATCTAACTTATGGAGATACATGATCCTCTTATCCAAAGAATCACTGAAACTGGGGTCCTCAATAGCTTTCATCAAATGCAAAGCTGGTAGTTCCACTGTCACTGGTAGTTGAGCTTCCACACCATACACTACTTGAAAAGGGGACATCCCAATTGCTCTTTTGGGTGTAATCCTATCTGCCCAGAGGGCATCATAAAGCTTCTTGTGCCAGTTCCTTTGAGATTCATTTACAAGCTTTCTCACAATGGTCACCAAATTCTTGTTTGTTGATTCTGCCTGTCCATTCCCTTGAGGGTAGTAATCTAAAGAATGAGCGAGGGAAATTCCATACCCATAGCAGAAACTCATCATCTCAGTAGAAGAAAAATTGGAAGCATTATCAGTCACGATCTTGTTTGGTACTCCAAACCTTACCAAGATGTTTTCTTTGATGAAATTACATACTACCTTAGAAGTAGTACTTTTAACTGGGATGGCTTCCACCCACTTGGTGAAATAATCTGTGGCAGTCAACACATGAGTATGTCCTGCACTTGAAGATGGGTTGAGTGTTCCGATGAAATCCAAACCCCATTGTTGAAAGGGTTCTTCAATCACAACTGGCTTAAGTGGTAAAGCAACCAACTTAGGTCTTCCCACAAAGGTTTGACAAGCTTCACACTTGTCGACCCACTTTGATGCATCTCTAAACAAAGTAGGCCAATAGTACCTTGCACGAAGAATTTTGTGAGCAGTGACCGCAGATGAGAAATAACCCTCACAAGCTTGATCATGAAAGGTTGAGAATAACTTCTTCTGCTGCTCTTTGTCAACACACTTCAAGAATCTTCCATCCACTCCTCGTTTGAACAAAGCATTCTCCCACAACACATATTGTGTTGACCTTAACTTGATAGCTCTCTTCTCCTTGGTAGTTAAGTGAGATGAACACTCACCATAGGTGAGGAAGTGAGAAATGTCAGCGTACCATTCATCTGTCGAGCTGAGGAACAAAACAATAGGGACATCAACTTCATCCTTAGGTGATTCATGACTAGCTCCTTCAGTAATGAGTTCACACAGGCCTTTACCCTGAACTAGCTTCGTTGGTCTGATGTCGAGATCATACTCCTGAACCTTTGCTACCCAATTTCCTCTCTTGGTTCCAAACTCCTGTTGTGTAAGAATAGACTTGATAGTTGTATCAGGCACAAGCACAACAGAGTGAGAGTTAAGAATGTAAAATCGAAACTGCTTAACAGCTTTAACCACTGCAAAAGCATGTTTCTCCATCATAGTGTACTTCAACTCATGAGTTTTTAGAATATAACTCATGAATGCAATTGGGAGCTCATGATCTTCAGAATCTTTCTGAGTCAACACAGCGGCCAAGGTACTTTCTGTGGCATAGCAATAGATAATAAAATCTTTGCTAAAATTTGGGCATGTTAAGATAGGAGTCTTAGCAATAGTTTTCTTAATGCCTTCAAATGCTTCCTTTCCTTCAGAGGACCAACCAAACATTTGCTTTCCTTTCATCATTTGGGAAATGTTCAAAGTCAGCTCTGCAAAATCAGGGATAAATCTCCTCAGGAAGTTGATCTTACCAAAGAAAGAATGTACTCCCTTTTTTCTTATGGGAAGAGGAATCTGCTGGATGGCTTGAACTCGTTCAGGATCAATCTTGATTCCATATTTGGAGACAACATGTCCCAAAAACTTTCCCTCCGTGACACAAAAGATAGATTTCTTGGGATTTAGAGAAACTCCATGTTCTCTACATTTTAAGAGGACTGTTTCTAGATGTTGAAAGTGATCTGCTCTAGTTTTGGAAAACACAGTTAAATCATCTAGATACACAACAATACATTTTCCTTTCAAACCTCTGAAAGCCAAATCCATTACTCTCTGAAAGGTGGCACCAACATTAATGAGGCCAAAGGGCATCCTCTTGTAGGAAAAATTACCCCAAAGGGGTGGTAAAGGTAGTCTTGTGCTGATCTGAAGTATTGAATTCCACTTGGTTATATCCTGAGAAACCATCAAGCATGGACAACATTTATGCACCTGTGACAGCTTGTAACACCTGGTCCATCATGGGTAGAGGATAGTTTTCCTTCAAAGAAGCCTGATTTAGATTCCTGAAATCAACACAGATCTGAATCTCACCATTTTTCTTCCTGACAGGTACAATATTAGCAATCCATGTTGAATGATGAATGGGGAAGATGATCTTGGCTTTCAAAAACTTCTGTATCTCTTAGAAGATGGTGTCAGAAATCTTTGGATTGTATTGCCTTTGCTTCCTTTTGAAAGGTTTAATCCCAGGTTTGAGGGGAATGAAGTGTTGCATTTCTTTTGGCTGGAAAGCTTTCAGATCATCATAAGAATAAGCAAGGACATCAACGTACCTCTTCAAAAGATTTATCACCTTCTTCTTCTCCTCTTGAGTCAAGCACTTTCCGATGTTCACCATTTTGGGTTTGGTAGGACTCCCAATGTTAATCTTTTCACATTTAGTAGACTGCTGAGCTCCTTTGGAAGCTTTAGACTTGACATATCTGTCATGTTTATCAAACAATTCCTCCAGACTTACCAACCCTTTAGGAATCTTGTTACCTTTTAGTTTGATGCAGCCATCTTGATCCATCTCCTCCTTGACACTTTCCTCATTGGAAGAGACACTCTCTCGAGGTAGATTGTCACTTCCCTCAAAATACAATTGGTCAAAGTTATCCCTAAGCTCCAGGAAAGAGAGAAAATGTTGGTCATCATTGAAAACTTTCTAGTTGTTTGCATTATCCGGTATGCTTGGTCTATGGATCATTTCAATGGTGAATTTTTCCTGAGAGAAATCAGGATGAGGTATCAACAAAGACCCTGAAACAACTAGGGAATCAACTCTAGTGTTCTTCTCCCTTGGCACCACTTCGATGGAGAAGGCATCAAGGAATTCAATAGAATCCCAGACCAGATTCCTATAATGTTTCAACCTTCTATTCTTCACTTGAAAAAGGTCTCTGACTTGTTTGACAACTAGTTCTACATCACCGCGAGCCAGGAGATTCCTCACACCTCTTTCTTTTGCCACGTTCAGTCCAAGAATGAGAGCTTCATATTATGTTGTGTTATTTGTATTTTCAAACTGTAGTTTAAAGGAGAAAGGATGAATCTTTCCTTCTAGAGATATCAATACCACACCAGCCCCAACACCAGCTGAAGAGAAAATTCCATCAAATTCCAAATTCCAAATGCTATTAGGATCATGGAGCACTTCTTTGGGATGTTCTACCTCATCCTGAGACATGATCATGTAGTTTCCATGCCCAATATCTTCATAAAGTATTTGTGCCTTGGGATCATCTGTCTTTTGCACAATATATTCAGTTTGCTTCTCAGGTAGCAACTTCTTCATCTTTCCATTGACTGGTATAAGGGCATGTGACCAATCCATTTGAATTTCTCCTCCTACATCTTTACAAAAATTCCTACTCAACAACATGCCATATGAAGGAGGAATATCAACTACCAAAATAGTAGCTAAAACCTTTTTCTCTGGTAAAGCAGCAAAAGCTACTTGTGCATCTTTAATTCTTCCAACCAGAGGCACCTCCCTACTCTCCATGGAATAGCAAGAACCAAAAGTACGTGTGAGGGTAAGACCCAAAGCATGAGCCACTTTGGCAGGCATGACATTGTCTGATGCTCCTGAGTCTATGACACAGTTGCTAAGTCTATGGCCAGCTATGAGGAGGGTCACATAGAATGGTTTGATTTTCTCATTAGGTGAGGTGACTGCAGCCACAAGGTTTGGTTGGGGTGTGGAAGAGGGAGTGGGAAAAATACCTTTAGAAGTGTTGGATGAAGTTTTGGAATGGGAATTGACAAAGTGGACCATTTTGGCAAAGGATTTTGGATGGGTTTGATAAAACTCAACCTCTGAAATCTAGATTTTTTTCTTCTTGAGGTGGTCAATGATATCAAAAGATCCAGAGGTGGATGGGGTATCATCACTAGGAATCCTAGGCTTATCAGGTTTTGGAGCTGGAGAATAAGAAGTCTTAGAAACAGGAGTAGAAGAAGAAGAATTAGCAGAACTCACCTTTTGCGTGGATGTAGTGGGGATAGGAAATCCTCTTCTTGCAATCACTGGAATAGTCGTGGGATGCTCCTTAGATTTTTTAGTGGGCTGCATCAATTTTTCTCTCTTGTTTGTCTACTCTCAAGTCATAACAACATATGACTCACTGTTCATCTCTGCCACTACTTCATCATAATCATCTTCTTCATCAATGCCCTCAGTAGTGAGGAAATTAACTCGAGATTCATCAAGTTCCTCCAATTCTTCCTCAGCCTCTTCTCTAGGTTCTTCAAAGTCTTCATTAAACTCTTCATCATCAGGTTCTTCCACTTCACAAGTTGCATTAACAGGGACCTTGATGGGTGGTCCTTCAATTTCCAACCTTGTCTGAGAAGAAGGAAAATGGTTTCTAGGCTGAAAGTTCCTCCTTGGAATGTCTTGATAAGGAGCATGCTGAGCCAATTGTTTCTTGATGGCAATGAGGTCATTGGAAAGCTTCTGTACTAACTGATCTACATTAGCTCCAAGAGTAGAAGAATAAGTTTTATATTTGGAAGGGTCTCTTCTCAATTTTCCAGACATGATCAGGTCATCCTCAACACTGACGACTAATCTCTGATTAGCATCCAAAGTTGCAAGATTGGTTCTTCTCAGCGCATAACTTACTTGAGGAAATTGATCATTTAGGAAGAAATATTTTTGAATTTGATCCACAAGCCAGGTGTCTGGTGGGATCTTGTTAATCAGCTTATTGAACTTGGCCACAAATTCTCTCATGGGATCTTGTGGTTCTTTCTTGATTTCAGAATTATGGGCTAGTAAAGCATGCACATCTTCAGCAGGCTAAAACCGGCTCTCAAATCTAGTTCTCATGGTAGTTCAATTAGTGATGGCCCCAGCAGGGAGATGGTAAAACCAATCTGCCACATTGTCCTACAAAGTCTCTATAAAAATCCTCACAGAGACATCCTCATGTTCAACTCCAAGGACTCCACATGCAACTATGAAGGCTGCAATGTGTTCATCAGGATGTGCCTTTCCATCACCTCTGAACTTGGGAAAGTTTTTCTTGTTACCCCTGGGTAACTCATGCAAAGGTTGAGGGAGGGAAAGAGGCCCAACTCGTTGGCCCCAAGGTAATGGAACTGCCATACTTGGAAAAATTTCTTGAAGTGGAACTGAAACCCCAGAAAGAATTAAAGCTTGAAGATTAGGGCTGAGTTGTTCTTGAGGGATACCACTCCCAAGAGCTTTGTCTTCAATAGGGGGTGTGCTTGTGGAATGAGCTCTCATATTTCTCCTTGTTGAAGGAAGGGGAAAACCTTGCTGCTCCAGGAGTTGAAACTGAGAATCTTCAATTCCAAGAGCCCTTCTTCTGTGAGTAAATCTTAGAGTCGCCAGATCAGAAATGATCAAGAAATTGTTCTTTTGAAACTGGAATTCATTGAAACGAATCCCCAGTAGAGTCACCAAAAACTGTTGGTTGTCAAATTAGGACTTTAATGAAAGCAACAGTCAGGGGATAGAAAGTCCCTCCTCTTTAATGGGAGAGGTGCCCTTATTGAAAGCAAGCAACAAAACTATTTACAAATGTACAACTTTCTATTTTAATGAGGAACTCTGATATCATGAAAGTGTTTTAATGCAAAGATAGATCATCAATACAAAAGAACAGAAGAACTAAGGGAGGGAAAAGGTAGAATATAGCAGCATCCAGGAAATATAGATAGCAAAATAGTTCCTTATAAATGTTGTGTAAGGATGATATATAGAACAAAATCATTCATATAAAACCACCAGATATTATTTCATAGACACAAAGTTCCAGAAATGACATCCATAAGAATACAAAGCTTCTTAATGCAATAAATTAATGATTCACACACTTTAGACAAGCCAGAGAGGATAAATCGATGCAGATAGAAACAGGAAGGGAAATCTTCTGTATTGATAGCTTTTGATTCTTTTACACTTTCAAAAATATCAGAGTTCCAGCCCTTTGGAATGGCATGGAGAGCCCAATATATAGCTTACAAAGTGGTTACATTTGGTAACCATTTCTTTTAACTAAAATATTAATTAAGGAAATACACAACATAAAGTCCTTAATTAAATTACAATGAGATCCGAACCAAAAATAGAAGAAGAGAGTCAAGAGCCAGAAGTAGAGACATCTAGTTGTGGCTGAGGGGGGCCCACTGTTTTGAGGATCCGGTTCCTGAATCTCTTCAATGCTTCCGCTATCTCCATGCCCCTGGGAATCGTTGTGTTGGAAGTAGCATGAGTCCACATGCCTAGGCATTTCTCCATATCTTTTTCAAACTCAGTGTGATCCAGATATTCCTTATTAGCTTCAGCAATAGCTGAATGAAGAGAACAAACGTCTTTCATTCTCTCTTTAGTGATTGACTCTTGCTTGAACAGATCATCCTTGACAAAGGCTTTAAACTGAGCCTTGATTTCTTGGAGAGAGAAGGGTAAACCTGTAGTTTCATCTTGAAGATGGTAGTGGATATCTTTGAAGGTGGATACAACACAAGTTTTAAAAGACTCCCCTTTTTGCCATACATTCCTCAATTCCCCCAGTGCTTCTTCCAGAACCTTTATTTTCCACTCGATGCTAAAAATCCATGTCCTTGACAAGTTATTCTTGACATCATCAAACACATTGTTGGCCAACAGGATTCTATCATCAGTTTGACCCATCAGATGAAGATCTGAGATACATCCACTCCAGACTTTCAACTCCTTGTCCATAGCCTTGATTGAAGAAGTGAATTTTTGCTGCAGCTTGATCACCTTCTCATTAGTTTTGAAGGATTCCTCAATGAAGTTTAAACCTGATATAGTCATATCATCCACCATTTCCTCAAAAGCCTTCCCATAAGTAGAATACTTATGAATGTCTTTGATGGTTTGGACCTCATCTTGAATGAGAGCTATGGAAGGTGGGAGAACGGCCAATGGGGCTGGATCTAAAACTTTATCCTTTTCCAACAATGATCTGATAAAGTTGGAAAGAACTTGGTTCTGTTCTTCCAACTGCTCCATGGTTTGCTTTCCTTTCTCCACCCATTCAATAACCTTAGTGACGGTTTCTTGGAGGTTATGAACTTCACTCTTAGGTGTGGATTCTCCCATTGGAATTCTGGAAAGTTCCAAGTCAGAGATCAAAAGATCTTTCTCCTCTTTATCCACTTTGGGTTTTGCAACCTCTAGGAACTGTTGGCCTTGAGCATTAGTTACCAACCTCAAAGTAGTCTTTGCTTTCTTTGTTGGAGGAGGAGGGGTAGTGCCAAGTAGAGCTGCTACAACATCAAAGTCAGGCCCTGTTAATCTAGAGGAAGACTTTATTTTCTTGCTGTCAACTAGGGGTTGTACCTAGGAAAAGGAAGAAGAAGAAATAGAAGGATCAAGGGACCCGAGTGCAAGTGAACTCATGGCACTCAGAGTATGAACCACTGTTGTCTCCAGTGGGGAAGTGAATGCAATCCTAGGAACTTCTCTTGTAGAGGATTCTGTTAAACTTGGAAGTTTGGTCCTTGGTCCTTCCTTCTCTATTTCAGCAGTAGTTTCAAGGGATTTCTTCTGGTTCTTTCATCTCATCATCATCATTCTCACTTAGAACAATAATGTTCTCTAGACCACTAGACAATTTTGACTGCTCCAGAAGAGTCTCTTCCTCGATCGGTTCTTTCTTTACTTCTTTTACCTTCTTCTGGTACACTCTAGTGGAAGAGGAAGGAGTAGACAACTCAGGTTCTTTCATCAGAAGAAGAAGGAGGAGTTTTCTCAAGTTCCTTAGTGTTAGGCATATGTACTTCCTTCCTAGGTGTGGAAGTCTCTCTTGAAGAGGATCTACCTTTGTTCATCCTGAGTTCACGTACCTTTCTGTCAAACCAAATCTTGGTTCTGACGATGAGAGGGGTGATTATCTCACTCAAGTCATCTCTTTCCTTGACATACCAATCTAGTGTTTCCAGAGGAGTGTGCTTGATTGATCTTTCATACTCAAAGGATTGTAAATCTTCATCATCATCCTTAAGACCCTCAAGCACCTAGGTAGAGGTTGAGGTCTATGATCTGTTGTAGAGACAATCTACCAAAATTCCTCCTCCTTACTTCAAAATCATCAGCACAATCAGCCTAGTAATCCTCAGTATCAGGACGATGATGATAAGTTATTCTGAGATTTTGATCAATGAATTTCTTTAGATCAAAGAAAGTCCTAGGCTTGAAGAAATGAACTGTAAGAGGATTAATATCCCTTTCTATATTTTGGGCATCTAGAGTTGTCCTGCATGTATAATTCCCCAAGGTGATAGGGAAATGAAGACCTGTAATCTTCTTATCTCGGCAGGTTCTATGGAGTTTATCCAGCTGTCTGCATACCTCAACCAAAGCCATTTTGTCATTGCAGAACATGGGAAGCTTGAGAGGTGTGCTTTCAAAACAAGCCAGCCTGATGTATGAGAACTTTCAGAACTGAATGAAGAAATCCCCATACTTAGTTATCAAATCCTTAGCCTCATCAGAGAATCTTCTGGCAGTGTCACCCTCCAAGAGTCTCACAATGTACATGGTGAAGGCATCATTTACCCTTATAAAATTATGATTACTGTCCTTGAGGGTAAACTAAGGGAAATATGTGTAGATGGGCTCATCCTTCTTGCCTTCAATGAAAGTGAAGCTGAACCACTCGCAAGATGCTGCCAAGGTGTACATGAGATAGGAGGTCATGTAGAAATTTTTGGTCTGATGAACATTTGACAATTGTTTAGTCAGGTTTCCACAGATAATCTCAGCCCAATTTATGTTTTTCTTACCCTCGCAGATGATGTTTATGAAAGGGCACATCCAAAAATGGAATTCATTGGTAGAGGGCATTCCCATAATCCGGGCAAGAATAGTGATGAAATATGATAGTTCCTCATTGAAATTAACCCTGAACAATGCCTTAAAGAGTTGGGACACTCCCTTCTTAGGGCACTTTAGCCATGACTTCGCTACTCGAGCCTTATATTTCTCATTGTCTTGATCAAACAGAGCCTGACCTTGAGCGAGGGTGAGAACAATGGAGTCCTCTGTTTCAGGGATACGTAGGGTAGTGGCGATGGTGGCATCCAATTTTGTAATCAACTCACCATGCACATTGACAACCTCCTTGGTGTCTAGATTGAAATTATCCCCACAGGCGAGCACAGTGTCAGCACATTGCTACACAAAGAGGGAAAACCATTGGCGTATGTGATTCCACTATCATTTATCATTTGAGCCATGGGAGCAGGGTTGTCGCATGCTAATCTTCCCCAGAAATCATCGAAATCCAAATGTCAAACTTCACTATCTCCAATATTGGGTACAAAGGTCTCCAAAGGGGACAGATGCTCATGTCCTTGAAACTTAATCTTCATCTTGACAGTGAACAGAGGAATGGGCTCCAAAGAATAGATTCACGACAAGAATTGCAAAGAGATACAGGAAGGCGGAAAAATGACTCACTTTTGCAAGAATGCGGGCAAGAGATAATGAGCAAGCAATGTGACAAGTGCATAGATAGTTGCCCCTTTAAATAGCCATTCAGGAGAGAGAAGATCATAAATGTGCATTAAATACACCTTGCACCGACTCAAAAAGGTGAAATGTGGGAAAAGTGGAAAAAACTGGCCCAGACGGTCCATGGGACATTGGGACATGAGGGATGCGAAGAGCCGATTTGGTCGATGCGGGGAATGCGGGCCAAAAGATCATGGGCGGTCCAAGGGACACAGAAATGGAAGGACGTGAAGAAATTCATGAAGGATGCAGGGACTGCAGGCCAAAAGAGCACGTGTGGTCCAAGGGACATGAAGGACGTGAAGAGCTGATTTGGGCGATGGGGAATCGGGGAATAGGAGGCTCAGGCGGACTTGGGACATGAGGGCTGAAAAAGTCTAAAAAAGCCGACGGACAAGGACTTACAGGGAAATTGGCCGATCGACGAACAAGAGGCCTACCGGTACTTGGGACATGAGGGACAAAAATGTCTGAAAGATCCGCAACTTACTAAAATGACCCCAAGAAATGGAATTTTCACCATCACTTTGAATTTCTTACTTCACTAAAACACTTCTGAAGGGTGCCAACTCAAAATTTTCAAATTTTTCAACTTTCAAAAGAGGGGAATTTTGAGGGGACAACATAATTTTATGTTATGTAATATTTCTTTCTGTACAATTTATTTTGTGAACCTGCAGGTGTCTTATTTATTTTTCATTTGTTTTTAATTGAACAATTTCATTTATGCAAGTGTGATTTATTTTTATACAAGTGTGATTTTAATTTCTGCAAGTGTGCTTTTCCATTTCTGTAAGTGTGCTTTTCAATTTATGCAAGTTTGGATTGTGTTTGAAGGAGTTGTTTTCAAAATATCTCTTTCTTGCATTGAATAGAACCATCAGACACCAGCCCTAGATTGACATTAATAATAAAGAGGATTGACGATCCTCATTAGAAATGTTGAGCCATTTTCTTCTTTATTGTAGTCAAATCACTGACCAACTTTTTTAGCAACAAATCAGTTATTAGGAACTTTGAAATTCACTTTTTGTTGAAAGGTTCTTGATCTTTCCTAACATGATAAGATCATCTTCCTCTCTAAAAACAAGTTTTTGAGAATTATCCAAAGTATTTGGTTGATTTATCTGCAATAGGAATCCAACTTCAAAAAAATGATTATTTATGAAGAACCTCTTTTGATTGTCTACACTAGCAAGAGTACCAACATGAATCTTATTAATCAAAATTTTGAATTTGGCCACAAATTGTCTCATAGGATCATATGGTTCCTTCTTCATTTAAGCCAAATGATAAAAACGGGCATGAGAATCTTCCACTGACTTGAACCTTGCTTCAAATTTAGTTTTCATATCTTCCCAATCAATGATTAAGTGAGATAGAAAACTGTAGAACCATTCTACAACAACATCTTGTAATGACTCTATGAATAACTCAACAACAATATATTCATGTTCTACTCTAAGAAAACCACAGGCTATGATAAAGGCTATAATGTCCTCATCTGGATGTTAGTTTCCATCTCCATAAAACTTGGGGAAGTTCTTTCTCGATCCCCAAGGTAGCTCGTGAAGTGGAGGGGTTAAACCTGATGGACTAGTGTTTTATCCTTAAGGCATAGGTGCAACCATAGTTGGAGGAAGAGTATTTAATAGTTATGGAGAGAGTGGAGGTGCAATTAGACTAATAATATGCTCTTCAAATGGATCTTCTAAAGGAATTCCAATAACTTGTCTTTGAAATCGTATAGGAGCAAGCATGAAATCAACTTATTTTTGTAGTTCATATACAAGATTATAAAAAACTACAATGCCACTTACATGGTCACCTCTGGTGTGCCTTATATCTTCTAGTTTGCTCAAAAATATGAATCACTCAAGCAGAAAAAATAGTTTTTCATATTGGCCAATGGATAAGATTCAACATACCATTTTTTGGTTTTTTTGGAATATATGTTTTTTTAAATTTAGGAATATATGATTCTTTTTGTATTTTGTGGAAAAAGGGTACGGAACAATATGCTTTTTCAATCCCCAATAGAGTCGCTAAAAACCTATTGGTGAAATACAAAACGTGGGCTTTCATCAACGCTTGCGAGAAAAAGCCCCTCCTCTTGGGAATAAGGAGGCTCCCATTTATTGAAAGTTGGAAACTATGTGCACTAGACTAATATCCTGGGTGACCAGATGCCGAGGAATGTGTAAAAACACCTTTGTTGTGACTATAATGGTAGAATAGAGAGGGGGAAATTTGTAGGTAAGAGAAGATAGAGAAATGAAAAGGGGAATTATATTAATGAGATGGACCCAAATTTCATTAAATACAAATCAGATGTGATTCCAGTTTCAATTGGAGGAAAGCACAACACAACATCATAGTAAGATAGTGAAATATATAATGCAAGATAAATACAAAGCCTCGTCAAGATATATTCATTCCATAAAGAAGGCACAAAGTCCTTCATCTTCTTACAAATGCTAGCATGTGCTTGAATGAGTGACAAGATGAGAATGGTGGAAAATATCAATGTAAGAAATAAAATAATACAACCTACTAGAGAGAGCAAAAATTGATCCTTTGGAATGGAGGAGCATTACAATTTATATCTAAAACAAGTGACTCTTCACTTTCCTATGTGACTTTTCAAATTAAAGTGCAACCTTAACAAAGAAATAGAAACTTTAAGTGACTTAAATAATTTTTACAAAACTTATTTCTCAATGAAGAAATGGAATGTTAGAGAGAGAAAATAAGAGAGAGAAGGTGTGATCGAAATAAGATGATTCAAGATGAAGTTATGTTCTTCCTTCATTGTGGAGATGAATGCTACAAATTGATAATATCTTCCTCGGTTGTTTCTGAAATTAGGGCATGTATTATAAATGATACTCCACATCTTATCCAAAATGATCATCTTTGATCATGTCTTGAAATCTCTCTTTCAATTCTTCATCTCTATGAGCAATGATACGTTGTTTAAATCAACTCTTTGTCATAAACATGATCTATTATCTCCCACACAAGAAAACACTCATCTTGCAATCATCATGAAGCATGCACTCACACTACACATGCCCAGACTCGGTAAACATGGGATCTCTTAACTTCCTCTTTGTGAGATGGAACCAAACAACGATTGAATGGATAATGTATTCATGAAGAATACAAGTACTTATTGTCATGTATCTTTAATGGAGGATGGTAAGGTGATCAAGATTACATCGGAACCATGGTTTTCATCACAAAAGCCTTCAATTTATTCAACTAGATGTTTCATTCTTAACAATTCTCTTGTGCACTTTTAAAAATGAGCCTTTTCTCTTATTCAAGTGTTTACATTGGTCCTCAATGGTAGGTTTGGTTGTGACATGGATATGGTTACACTGGGAATAATACTTATCCAAATCACATGAGACTTGATTCGTTTGAAAGATATTATGGAAAGGAAGAGATCCTTCAATTTTGAGATAATTTTTTTATTGGGATCAATGGGAAAATGCAAATCCAATAAAACATGCATAATACTGTGAAAAAACTTAGCCATCAATATATCATAAAATACTCCAACTCATCATGCAAAATATGTATCAAATGAAAGGTTATTTTACAAGGAACACTTGAACCAAATTTTAGGCAATTTAGCTCACCAAGTCACCAGGAAAGTGCAAAATAATTTCTAGTTATTATGGGCACAAATGGAATTTTTGGCTAAAAAAATCTTTTTTGAATAAAAAATAAAATAGGCTATGATATCCCCAAATTGATAGATCATCTGAAATACATTTGTAAATGGATCACTTTGGCAAAGTTTTGAGATTTCTCAACCATGAGATCACCAAAAATGAGAAAAATAACATTTAGGAAGCTAGGGCACAAAGCTATTTTTAATGGATTCCATAGAGGAAATAATTATGTTTTAATGGATTTTCATGTTACACTTTATCCATTTTCAAGTTGTAGTTTTGGGGGAAAACTTGATTTAAAAATTTAGCTTAAGTGGAGGAGGGATTTCAGTTTTATTTGTGCAAACAAGGAAATACACCAAATTTACATTCCTTCTCACCAAAAAGCACTCCAATTAGAGAGGGGTGCATGTTTGGGGTGAAATGTACACACCAAAGTGCAAAAATGTCATGGGGACTTAAAAAACGCACCTAGGCTAAGTGGGGAAGCCAATAACACATAAAATAAGCTAGGTGTTTTATTTTCATGTCAGTTTCCACTTTTTCACATCAACCAATAAGAGGGTGCACTTATGAAGGAGGAGATTCAAAAGACACTTTACAAAAAAAATTATACCTCTGAAATGCCGTCAAGCTTTAAAAGTGCACCTAGGTCACTTAAGTTGTTGACATCAACAACAAAACATATAATTAGAGTGGTAGATGCAATTTTTGGGTATGAGACTAAAAATTAACCTTTAAGGGAAATAAAATATATAAATTTTATTGGAAATGGGAAAAAAATCTAATGGAACCATTTAAAAACCTTGAAAATTAATTCTCCTTGATTTTTTATTCAACTTGACCATTTTGGCATAGAGAGGCATGACAGTGAGCTGAGTTGTGACACGAGCTTGAGATGGGTATGAACAATCTTAACACTTGGACCATAAAGGGGATTCAATGTGATTTAATTTAAAAAAAATTAGGCTCTTGACTCCAACTAAGGTTCTCGAAACCTTTAGTGCACGTTCTCTCTTCTGGAAATACCTTTGTGCCTTAGTGTCCGAAAGCTTTCCGCTCTCGATGTTTCCAAAACTTTGTCTTGAATATTTTACCATGTAGTAGACCTTGAAATATTTATGATGACTATGATTTGGGATTCTAAAACCACTCAAGGCTCCTGAAACCTTCAACCCAAGTTGATCTTCCTTTAACGATTGAGAGCACCTTTTCCCCAAAAAGTGCTAGAGCTGAATGTCTTCCTAAAACTAATACAAAGCTCCTAAAACCTTTCATAAATAATATTGTCATGAATTATACTCAGATACCTATCAAATGACTATGATTTGGGATATTGAAACCACTTGAGGTTCTTGAAATATTTCACACAAGTTGACCTTTGAAAAGACACCATTTGACAATTTTGACCCACTTGATCGAAAAGTGACAAAAGAATTTGTAGGGCTGTCAAGTAAAATGCAGAGGCATTTTACATGCCAACAACACCTAAACCACCATTATGAAATTATCTTAAAATTTTACCCCTAATAGATCTAACTGGAATAAATAACTGCATTCCCTTAAAGAGATAACCATCTTGCATAAAACAACCATCAAGAATATTACATGTCTCACTTAGTATTTGATACTTTTTTTCTCAAAAATCCTCCCAAATTTAGGATTAGAATCATACAGTTCTTTAATAACTTCAAACCCAACCACTTCACTTTCCATAATAGCTAGTAAGGCCAAACATTTACTCAAAGTGTCAACTACCTAGTTTTGTTTTCCTAATTTAGGTTTTGAGACAAATGTATACCCCTGCAAGAATGAAACCCGATTTGCATGCCTACTATTCAACTTATTTTAAAAAATTTAAGGCATAGTTATAAGTAAACAAAATAAACTCATTTACCACCAAGTAATGCCTACAATGCCTTAGTGTATGCATAATGGCATAAAATTCAATATAATATGCGGAATAATTTTTCTTACTTCATTCATATTATCACTATAATATGTTATATGCCTTCCTTCTTAACTTAAAACAACACCAATTCACACATGTGAAGAATCACAATCAATCTCAAATATTTTTCTAAAATTATGTAAGGCCAAAACATGTGCATTTGTCACTTTCTTCTCTAATAATTCAAAGCTCTCAATTGTTTCCATTTTCCATACAAACTCTTTTCTCATGTATTATGTTATTGGTGCCACAATACGACTAGTTTTTTTGAAATGAAAAACCTCCAAAATACCAAGCTCATATGAATAAACTTACAAATTTTCAAATTTACATATAAATTCTCTTTCCTTAACACTTCCAACACCATTCTCAAATATAATAAATGTTCCTCTTTACTTTTACTGAATATCAATATATCATTAAAATATACCAAAACATTTACCAATATAATCTCATAGTAATTGATTCATCATCCTCATAAATGTAATGGGTGCATTGGATAATTAGAATGAAATTACCAACCACTCATATAAACCATATCCAATTTTTAAGTAGTCTTTCATTCGTCTACTTCCTGAATATAGATCTGATAGTAACCACTCCTTAGATCAATATTTGTAAAGAATTTTTCCCCTTCAGACTTGACTATCTCTCGTGTTTCCTGGTTAAGAATATAATTCCTTAACCTTTTTATTACAAAAACTATCACCAAACATTATTCCTTTGCCTACGTATAACATGTCTCATAGTTAAGTAGAGTGTGAATAATGAAATAAATGACACGTTCATAGTTATCATTGTCCTCTTGTGTTAACATGAAAACTAGTGAGGCCTCAGTGAATCTAGAGTATAAGATCAGATGAAATTTAGATTTGGGTGGAATGAGTGTAGGTGGTGACATGAGAAAATGTTTGACTGACTCAAATTCTTCGTGATATTCAGAAGTTCACTCTTTTCTACACTCCTTCTTTAGCAAGTTGTTAATAGGATGGATGACACAAGTAAGATTGGGAATAAACTTACAGATTAAACCAAGTTTACCTAGAAAATACCTAATGCTTGATTTGTTTGAAGGTGGAGTCATCTCCAGAACCACTTGAATATTTTTTGGGTCTACATCAATTCCTTGATAATAAATTATATACCCCAGTAATTTTCCACCCGTCACTCTGAATACGAACTTTTTTAGATTCAACGTTACATCGTATTCGATGAGACAAGAGAGGATAATGTGAAGCACCTCATGGTGGTTACAACATTTCTTGGCCTTAGCCAACAAATCATCGACGTAAGACTCCACAATATTATGAATAAGATCATGGAAGATATATGTCATTTCTCATTGGTAGGTGGATCCAACGTTTTTCAAGCCAAACAACATGACCGTGTAGCAGAAGGTTCCCCAAGGAGTATTAAAAGTAGTCTAGGTTTTATCCTCCTCAGATATCCTTGTCTGATTGTAGCTGAAGAATCCATCCATAAATGAAAATAAATCATATCCATATATTGCATCTACAATGACATCAATGGAAGGAAATGGAAAGTCATCCTTAGGACAAGACTTTGTTAATGTCTCTTAGGTCGATACAAATGTGTATCTTCATGTTCTTTTTAAGGACCGGGATGATGGTAGAAACCCATATGGAATATTCCACTAGTTTAATGAAACCAACCTAAAGAATCTTCATTACTTCCTCCTTAACAATTAAAGCCGCCTTTCGCTTCATGGGTCATGAATTATTACTTCATAGGCTTGGCAGCAGGCCTCGTGATGAGGTTTTTAACCTCCATATCAGGAGTGTTATTCCTGTCATTTCCTTGTAATTAAAGGTAAAGTCTTTTAAATGTTATTTGAACACCCTCTTATGTGCTTCTATCTCATCTAGAGTCAGATAAGAACCGATATTTCAGGATCTTGGGATCCTTCTCTGTCCCTATATTGTTATCGATACTTCCTTTAATCAAAGAGGTGTTACCCTCTTTGAACTCATGCGGGGCTGGAGGTAGTTCCAACTCTTTTTCCTCTATCTCATAGATCTCAAGACCCTCTTATGAGGAAGGATACAATGTGGGATCTCCAAAGTAGGAGGAAGGGTGAGGTATGAGAGAAAAGCCCATCTTATGGTGCATGGGATGAAGATCAGTGTATGCATTTAGGTATCCTAGAATTACCTCATCATTCTCCACATAGTCCAAAGTGGTGGGCTCATTCTTGGCCTCAACATATGTTAGAATAGCGTTGGTTGGAATTTTTTGAACCAAGGGTTCAGATCAAACTGATACTGTAAACTCAGTTTTTTTCAAGACCTTGTTGGGAAAAAACCTTAAGGAAGACGTAGCCATTGAATCATACAGTTGATTCTGCACTCTAGGTATGGCTTCGATAGAAATGAAGTTAAAACCCTTGCTAATCTTAAGGAAGGTTGTCTTGTAGAGCTGCAGGTGCTCTGCTCTAGTCTCATAAACTTCTGAGACTTTATTAGCGACAAGTTAGGAGTCACCCAAAACTCTGACATTGCTGACGCGCATCCTCTTGGCTACAATGAGACCAAGAAGAAGAGCCTCGTACTTTGTGACGTTGTTTATACATTCAAATTTTAACCTAAAGGAAAAAGGCATGACTCTCCCCTCTAGTGAAGTAAGGATCACCCCTGACCCAATGTCATAACAGAATTTTACACCGTCATAGTTGAGAGTCTAGTAGTCATTGGGGAAGATGGAAGTTTGATCAAACATGGAATATTCCTCTTTGAATTTTAAAACCTCAACCATGAAAATTTATTCAAGTCCATTAGCCATAAGAGTAGCGATTCCAAGAACATGGCTTATGCCCAAGGAATCAAAAGGAAGAATGATTGGCGAATAATTCTCCAGAAGCTTAAATATCTCAGTCGTAGTTTTCGTTGATAAATTTTCTACTACGACAGCTTTGTTTTTGTCAGGATTTACCCCTTCAATTACCTTAGGGGCTTCCAACTCAGTCGTACAGACAAGTTGGGACTAAATTTTTGAACCATGGGGCTTGTTCAACTAATTGACCGGGAGTTAGAATTCGGTATGAACCCTTGGTTTCTTCTTTAGATTGGCCAAATGGATATCAAATGGCTTTTGGTCACCCTGAGATATGAAAACCTTACCCAAGTGTAAGAATCTGACCTCTTGGAACAAGGTGGAAGGAATTTCCTTCATTCTATGAATTTAGGGTCGACCAAGAATCATATTATAATTGGTTTCCTGATCTATAATTCAAAACTCAGTCAACACAGTCTTTGTTCCAAGGGTAATTGGAAGCATTATAGTCCCAATGGACGTTGTCTTGAGACTATCGTAGCCTCTTAGTGTATTTCACGTTGAAGAACAAGTTTCTCCATAACATAGCTTCTGCAGAAACAAGAAAGGGATTATGTTGACAATAGCCCCATCATCTATAATTGCATGGTTAACATAGTCGTTGTAGATCCAAACCTATAGGTACAACAAAGGGTCACCTCTTCATGCTAACTCAACGTCGATTGACATCTTTCTAATGTCAAATACAAACCCCGCATCCCTCTTGGGTTGCCCTGGTGGATAGACATCAATGTCTATATGATTAACTTGGGCCTCCATAGGAGGGGTGACATGAATTAGATGGTGAAGGCCTATACTTCTAATAAATCCTCTCGATGCACAGATGAATTCTTTAACAAATCCAAAAATGAAATGTGAGAAAAGGTCTTGGCCAAATATGTGATTAAATCGTAGGCCCATACTGGTTTATAAGTCATCGGTGCATCATCTAACATTGAGGGGTAAACCGGAAGAGTTTATGAGGAATAATCTTGGGTACGGGTTGTTCTGTTAACTTCAGGTTTGGTTTCTAGCTCCACCAAGCCCACAATAATAGTTTGATTTTGACCTTCTAAAGGGGGAACAACCAGAGGATTTTTAGATGTAAACTCCTCATGATCATTGTTTCCAATGGGTGTCCCCTTATTAGTACCATGAGGATTGAGATTTCCATTCTAGGGACATGTCAGAATAGGATCTCTATGAACCCCAAGAGTAGAATTATAAGGGGAAATAGGTCCTATGAGAGAATTTTGTGTTGGTGTCATAGGATTATCCAAAAACATCTTGATAAAGAGTTTCCTTTGGCCCTCCGAAAGTCTTTATATAATTTTTTTGCAATCGCGGCACATACGAGCGTCATGTCCTCTGACCCTATGAAAACCACGATAAAAATCAAGATCGTAGTCACGAGGTCTTTGATTTTGGTTCTGTTGCGGTCCATAGTTTTTATTGTTGTTTTGTTGTAGGTTGTTATAATTGAAGTTCGGTGGCCTATAGCCCTGGTTCTGATACTGATTTTGGAATTGATTCGGATATTGGTTCAAGTATTGAACCAAGCCTTGGGCATAGACTTGTTGTGGACATGGAAGAGAGTGACTAAAGCCCACCCCTTTAATAAAAAGAGATAAATTTTTACTCCTTTGGTTTTTCACATTGGCATTGTTATTACCGTTATTCGCATTGCTAGTGTTAACAACGTTAGGCTTCTTGGATTCATCACTTATGTCATCCTTCGTAGCACCGCGGTTCTTATTGAGGACTTTGGGTCCTTGATTATTGTTGTTTGAACCATTTGGGTAATTTGAATTACCCTAAGAGGGAGTGACCAGTCTCCCATTTGAGTTGTATGCCTTTCGGCCACTATCAACTTCTGTGTGGTCAATGCGGAAAACACCCTCTAAAACCTCCTCATAACTCCTTAGAGGGAAATTTTGCACCTCCTCCTTGGTTTCTAGATTAAGGAAATGGAGGAACAAGTCACAAAGCTCTGTTTGGTCCATGTTTGGAGTGATGGTCGAGGATTCAAGGAGCTTCTTCCATCTCTGAATGAAATGGGCAGTGGATTCATTATGCTCTTGCTTAATATGAAGAAATTCTATGATTCTTGTTCTTAAAAAAAAAAATCATATCAAAGGCCTTTATGAACTCCAAAATAATTTTTTTGAATGAATGAATCGAGGCTTCTGGTATCCTGTAGTACCAATCAAGAGCAATCCCCTCAAGGGTTTTTGGGGAAAATTTTAGCTACAACTGCATCCCATTGGGAGTATCTCTCTGACGGAGATCACGTACGCTTTGATATGCACATTTGGGTCCCCCTCCCCTTTAAACTTTGGAAAGTCAAGAAGCTGTCATGGAATCATTACGCTTCATATGGTAAATTCAAGGGGCTCCTTGAGATATTCAGTGTATGTACCCAATGCATAAGACTCTACCATGGACAACCCTTAATATGGGGTGGGGGAGGAATAGAAGGTTGATATGGCATGGCATAATCATTTGTAGGGGTGTAAGGCATCCCCTGAAGCTAATCATATGAGCTAGGAAAGGAAAACATGTCCCCCTACGGTGATTTAGAATACATGTGGAGGTATGGGGGAACATTGTTTTGGTATGGAGTAGTATGTGTGAAACTAGAGAATGTTGCATTTCCAATTGGAATGGCATTCAAGAATGTACTTTGGTTGGCGCATGTGGAGGATATTTGTACTAAGTTTGAGAGGGCATACCTAACATTCCTGATCCAGTAAGAAGGTCTCCAGGGTTAGGAACACCCATGTAAACCAGAGGAGGTGAAGGTTTCGAGGGAACATAACCAAAGTTATGCGCATGGTGGGGGATCTTGCCTTGCCTTGCAAAAGGTGTCGTACGAGAAAGCTAGACAAGCTCTAGTTCCCTAACTCTATCCACCAATGTTGAAATTACATCACCTATAGACAACGTTGCATTTGATTTAGGCATATTTTGGATGTGGTTGGGAAGAAAAGGAACATGATGTCCTACTATGGATTTATCCATGGGAGGCCACCCCTCTTTGGATGTATTTCATATTGTATGAGGAGGGGTAGTAAAGTTATTTTGAAGAAGAACATCAGTGTACTCTTGCATCTAGTCCAAGGATTGGTCTATTGTGATAAGATGCTCATCACTTTGGGCGAAGCGCTCCAGGAGTTCATCGTTTGGTAATAGGTAAGACGGGAGCGAACCAGATTGCATGTTGATTTGTGGTCTTGACAAGACCTAAGGATTGAACCCTTGTTCTCTCGTGAGTGTCATGTTGTTTGAGCCAGAGAACTCAAGTTGTAGTCTATATGTAGGTTGATCAATCTCCTTGATCCTAACTAATTAGTTGTTTTTGGCACCTTAAGGAGGAGGAGAGTGAGGGGTAGATACATTGGATGAGTAATTATTAGCCCACCCAGATAGTGAGGGTGACTGTTGCATACCCATATGGTAATAATATGCTTTAAGACCTAAAATGAGCCTGGCATATTCCTAACCCGACATATTTGGGGGGTATATAAATACCCACAGAATAATGGGAGAGGATAAGGACGGATGAAATAAGGAATAAACAATGGAAATGAAAAGGAACTAGTCCTTCACGTAGGGTTCACCAATTTTGTACGTCTTCAAATCAACACGTGATCTTAAGTGCACGTGACCTCCCGAGGTCATATCGAGACAGACACAATGGAATGAATAGATAGATATGGAATGGGATAAATAAGGTGGATATGAGGAACACACAAAAATGGGTGGAAATGAATAACAAGTGATCAAGGAAATCTAATGTATTCAATGGGTACTATAGGAATATGCTTGTCTAAAGCAATGAATGCTTACCTCACTTGGGTGGGCATAATGGAACAGTCGAGGAGAATGGACACATGAATAAGTCTATCAATGTCAGTGTCACAAAACACTCTCCAAACTGGCTATGGAATGCAGAGGAACAGTCCTATGTTTTCCTCGTAGAGGTCTCCAGACAAGGTCATGGAGGTGTAGGAGGAAACATGTGAATACGACAAATGAGTGAATCATGGGAACTAGTTGCGACCATGTTGACTTTTCCATAGCTTCTAAGCATTGTTTGCTTCAATCTTCAAGGTTGTCAATTGTGTGATGATAACAGGTGGATCTGGGGTGGTCTGGAAATCAAGATATCTAAGGCCTTGGTCAACGTCTACCAATTGTGGCGCTAGGTTTGGTTGTGGTACCGTCGGATCACAAACACAATCTCTTGGTTTTCTAGGGCCTTGAATGGTCATGTGGGATGTGTGAACTACTAAAGAAAAGAAACAAAAAATCTCGCAAAGAAGACCACCAGAGGGAAAGGTTAATCCTAAGCCAACTAGGGATATGTGGGGAGATGGGTTAATTCCTTTCTAATTAACTCTATGTTCCTAATTTAACAAATGAAAAAACATATTTAAATAAACTCAATTCAATTACTTTCCTCAAATTTAATTAAATATATGTGTCTCTAGCAGCTAATTATCAAATGAAAGTTAACTAATTGAACAAAGGAAACAACTAATCTATTTTTTGTTATTTTTCCAATGATTTTGAATAAAATGAAATAAAATAAACAAAGAACTAATTAATCTAATATTTTTGTATTTGTGGATTGTTACTGGGAAACAACAGAAATACGCACACACAAATTAAATTTATTCTAATTAATTAAGATTTCTTCTACACTAAGACTAACATAACTAAACAAGTAAACAATCAGATGTGGTTATTTACATATGCAGAGGGGATCTAATCTATTCTAATTAAACAGAACTTTTCTTATTTGTACTTGTGGATGTACAACTTCCTATGTTCTTGCCACAGAGTCACGGGAAGAACAAAAAAAATTCTCATAAGTTATTCTTCCCTTGCAACTTCCCCAGTTGAAACAATAGGATCTATGGAAGCTTACAAAAATGAAGGGAAATTACAACTAACATTAAGCAAATGTAGAAGCTTCTTATAGAAAAACTTCTCGTGCAAACCCATAGGAATAGGTAGGAAAGCAGCTTCCAATAGATGCTTTGTGCAAATAAAGGAAAGTTATAGTAATTGTATTTCTTTGAATTAATATACTCTAACAGATTATGGAATGAAGACAACGAAATCTTATAGAATCTAAATGCATCCCCAACCTAGAAATGTAAAAATGTGATAGTTCCAGTGTTGTTTTTTCTATGTTGTCTCCTCAGCTTCTTTTCCTATTTGGTTTTCAAACGAGTCCATGGAACTGTGTTGGCTTGTGTGGAAGAAATGATGAAGATATGTTGGAGCTGGAATGGCTTGCAAGCAATCTGGTAGCAATGCAGGCAAGAGAATAACAAGGCAAGAGAACTGAGCTTGCTTGTGTATTTCTTGACAGGATTATAGGCAGCATAATAGTGCAATTCAAAACAATAATCTCCAACCAATGGTCTAGATAGAAGCTTGGCTCTTATAGGAAAAAGGCGGAGAAATGGTCTAAGTCATTTGGTAGCCAAGAAATACCACCTCTCTCAAAGAATGGGTAGTTAACTCACAATTAATAACATGAAGGGAAGGATAAGTTGGTACACATCAAATGAGCTAAAAAATAACCGAATTAGTAAGAAATGTACACTAAAAATAAGTTTCAATAATTCGACATGCGTTTAGGAAACGCCAAAAGAGTCTTGATTAAATACGCATAGGACCACCGGTCTGAGCATACCGACAATTACGCAACCATTGGGATGGTTCTGAAACCGCCTCTGAGAGTAGACCAGTGGTTATGTAACCATTGGGGTGGTTTCACAACCTAAAGTCAAAAGTTAAGGAAAAATCTTGCATAATGATAAAGGAAAGCGGGAAAAACATTGAAATGGAAAAGGGAAGCATTCTAGGCTACAAATATACATTGCAAACAAGAAATTGGACTCAAACACCATTGGAAAAGATATTAATCATCATTGGGGGTTTTTAACCATTTTGAAAATGTAGCACATGAAAAATTAGGTGTGTACAATTCCTTCTCATTCTGAGCAAGAGAGTGCAATCTTGACAAATGGCGATCTAGAGAAAAATAAGATATTCCCTTGGATGGAAGAATGATGAAAATAGAAACCCACATAATTCAATAGGTGGCAGTGCCTGAATTGTCAAGTATTACCTCAATGGTCAAAGGAAAAAATGGAAAGTTGGCTCAAGTAGTTTCATGCTTCGTCAACGGTGCTTCGAGCACTCAATATGTAGTAGTCTAGGTGAAGGTGATCAATCCCATTGAAGAAATGGCTTTAGATGACTACAAGATGACCACCATCCCCCTAGGCCTAACAAATCACTAAGGAGATGCAATTTTTTTCAAGAAATATTCCACTCGCCTTCTTGCGAGGAATTAGGAGTACAAGGAGAAAATTGATTAGTTGGAAGATCACATGAAAAAACTCACCTTGTATGTTTTAAAATTTCATGGACCCAAATGCCTCTTCATCTCTTCCAATTTAAGAAGTTAATACCATCAATAGTTTTGATCCATAGTCCATTTAAAAGAAATAAGGTTTCACCATGCAGGGAGGAGAAAATGAAAAATTGGTGAACAAGATTGTGGAAAAGGGGAAAGTGCTACTATTGGAGATGATCTCATTGTTCAAGTATGTATACACAACCTTCAAAAAGGTTAAAATGACAAGGGATGAAATTGAGAAAGAAAAGGAACATTGGGATAACGTGTTTCCACTAGTGACAGAGATGGGGCAATCTTATTCTCACATATTGGTAGACAGGAAGGTATTCAATTCTCCATTTGAGGATTTGTCACAAGTATGGGCCAAAACTCTTGTCACCTGGTACGAGATGTTGAACCATGTTCTAATAGATTTGGATTCAAATGAGGAACATGCCTCTCAGATGCATGATGATGTCAACATCAAGATACAAAAACTTGGAGTTCCTACAATTGATGAAAAAACTTCTATAGATGATTTGTTACAGCCTTTCAAAGAACTTGTCAAACAAGAAGCCAAGAATCCATTTTCTTTCAATGAGGATACACTGGAGTATCTTACCGAGATAAGGGATGTGATATCAATCACTATGAAGAAACATCAGTCTTGGTTCATAAAAATTTAAAACATCAATGTCATCTCAGATAATTGGATCAAGTCATTGAATTTTGTTTGCATTCCCCAGACTGAGAAAGTTACACCTACGGTGGCTCGATATAGCATAGAATTTAAAGGAGTGGTTATCTACCCAGGGGTAATAAAAAAAAATTCACCTAAGAGAGAAGTAGAATCAGAAAGGGCATTTTCTCCATCTGAGTAGTTCTCTATCTTATTTTCTGTCTCTTCCCTCCCCCTCACTCTCTTCTTTCATATCCTATTTCTTCCTTAGGGTGGTTTGCACTTTTCATTTTGTCTTAGTCATTTTTTTTCTTATTCTCTTTTGTATTATGTGACTATATTTAACATTGTAGCAATTCACCTAAATTAATAAAAAGGGGACTTAATTTTATTCTTAGGAATACGAAGAGTCACATGTTGTAAAAGACAAATGAAAGGTCATATGGGGGTAGGTGAAGATTCTTTCTAAAATCTATATATTGTAATGACTTCCCCATTCCAAAGGGTTGTCAATTTTGTATGTTCAAGAGTATATAACTAACTAGAATAAGAAAAAGACATATAATTCCTCTATTTTCCTTTTTATATGTTCTTCCATCTCTCTCCTTGTATAAATTTGCTAATATGCCAATAAAGAAAGGAGTTTCATGGTTTCCGGGATGCGTGAATAAGTGAAATTTTGTGTTTATGGTTTCATTTTGTCTTGATATAACTAGCAAGGTTATGATTCTTTATAATTTTGTGTGTTAATAATTTCTAGTTAATCCTTATAAGAATATGAGTTTTCCTACTTGTATTATTAATCCCCCTTCTAGCTTCACACTCCCACTTTCCCACCTTCCTAGAAAATTCATCCCTTGTATAAATTGCAAGCATTTGCAGTAGGTGCAGTGGAGTGTACATGTTGGATCCCCGGCCTCCTAGCCAACAACAATGTTTTATTTGTTGTTTACACATAATAATGGAGCTTCACATTCAAGTAAAGGGACTTATTCCCAGAGCATTGGCAAAAATCCACTAATTTGTCCTATCAAAAAATTATTTTGCCAACAGTTTTTGGCTCCCACCGTGGGGAAATTTTTGCACATTCTACACCTAATATACAAATCAAAAAATATAAAAAAATTTAAATATCCAAAAACCAAAAAAATTGAAATTTCAAAATTCAAAGAGCCATATGTCTCCCACGAATGGCTATTCTTGGTAACCCTCTAGTCTAGAGACTTGATCTGTAGTTCCATATCCAAGAAGATATTGTATTTGACTTGAGGGAGGTTATTTGACATAACCGAGAAAATGTTTCACACTACTTCATAGCTACAAGGGTTATAGACTCTAAATAACGATGTGCTGAATAATTGGGAAGAGCAAGACATGCCTAAGTTTAACAAAGGATAGCTTAAGTCAATCCAAATTATACAAGTTGGATGATTGTAGATACCCCAGGTCTAAGAGACAAAGAGGAAATATCGACCCCATCCTCGAAGCTCTCCAAAGGCGGAAAGAGAAAGTCAAAAATTCACAACACTACTTTCATCCCAAAACTTCTCTCATCGGTAGTCCAAGTGGTGTTAGTCTGTTGGACATAGAATTTCCAGACCTTGACGAAGACTTTGAAGAATTTGCAAAAGCAAAAAAAGAAGAGAGAGTAGAAGTAGAAGTGTAAGTGGAGGCCAAAAAAAAAGTAGAAGAAATAATGGGGGATGAAGGAGAGATACCCTAGCCAATTATGCCATGGAGTAGAAACATGGGTCTACTCACCCTCCCTCAACCTATCCATGAATTTCCAAGGGGATATAGAAAGATTTTTCCCACATTCAGAGGAAATGGTACTTAACTACAAAAAGAGCATGTGGCAACATTCATCATGACCTATGGTGTTCTAGGAGTGGAGCTTGAAGATGTGTCATCTAGGTTGTTCGTGGAATCTTTGCAAGTCTAAGACAAGGAAAGGAAATGGTTCTATCTCCTATCGACTAGATCCATCACCTATTGGGATGACATCAAAACTAGTTTTGAGGATAGATTAAAATCCATTACTGTCAAGACCTCCTAGTGCAATTGGTGCAAACGAAGAAGGAATCTAATGAGACTATGAGGGATTTTATAGTCCGATACAATAGGTTGACAAGAGAATACCCTTCGAAGCTATTCCCTATGATGATAATGTAAATATATTAATCATCAATGCTTAACCTCATGAGGTAGGATTCATTCTCCGAAGGTCTTTTCCTAGGAATCTTAAAGAATCTTAAGACTATACTATTGATACAAAAGATTATCTAATTATTTCTGGAAAATTAAAAATTTCAAGCGGAAAGTAAAGAGGTCAAAGCTCTGGTTCTACCTCTACTAACCTCTTAATTCAGAAATTGGTGAATGCTGTGATTACACTCAAGAAACAACTTACACAAAGTCCCTTGAGGGATACTCCAAAGAAGAAGAATTTTCCAAACAAACAAAGGATTGGCCCACCTCCTCTCATAATTCCTCTTGAGGTGTCGCCAAAAAACGCAACATGTGATGCAAAAGAAGAAGAAGAATAAATCAAAGATTTGGAAGAAGAGAATGAATTTGGTAACATTATTGAGATTAAATAAGTTGAATATGGTGCACAAATTGGTTTCCTTTAGTATTCCTTAGGAGGAGATGATGATGATGATAATGAAGAAGCACCAAATTTTTCCTACGTGGTGTTTACTCACTCTCAATCTCAAAAGGGATCTTCTTCATTTACAGCTACTGTGAAAAATAATAATAAAGACAATCCTCAGGTGGAAACCCCATAGAACAAGATAATCAATACAATATATCCACTCTTGCCTTTAATGAAATATGCGAAGGAGAAACTAGACCTAGTAGCAAGAATGAAGCTAGCTTATGTGCCAAGTAATTTGTCTATTGTTTCCATTATTTCTAATCCTATATCTAAGGCTAACCTTGCAAAATATTCATCTCCTCAATCAAAATCAGCCACTCCTTCACATCTGGCTACTACAACTATTAAGAATACCCAAAATTTCAAGACAACACCACCTCCACCTTATAGAACATATAATGTTCCAGTATGATCAAGGGATCATTTTCAAAATTTCCCTAAACATCCCTAAATGGTGTCAATGCAGAAGATCATCTTGAGAGCTTTCCAACGACTATAAGAATGCGAGAAACGGACATCGGGAGCTCTAGATATGTTCGGTCAAAGTTCAGCGAGAAAGTCAACTCTGGTCAACTGGTCAATATTGGACCAATGGCATTGCGACATGTGGCGAAAAGGCAAAAGGGAGTTGTTTATTGGTCTTTGATCACCGGTCTTCGATGAGCGTAAAAATGGTGCATGGGAACAAGAGGCTCAACTTTTATTACGGAGGGGAGCCCGGCCGCCGTGTGGACTATGGTATTATCACTGACGTGGTGGGTCCACAAGCCACCACTCATCGAATTCACTCAATTTTCCTATCGGGAGATGACAAGTGGGCTACATTATGACTGAGTTAATTAATTTCGATACCCCATGGTATGGGTCGAATTTTTGTTTATGCTAACCTTGCAAACCACTATATATTAATGTTTATACATTAGTATTAAAACTTCACTTACCCACATAAACCAACCGACCACACATAGCAGCCACCATGCTAGGTTATTTCCATGTGGTAAAGGCATGCAATGTCATGCGTGGAAGATTCCACGTGAGGAGTGGGAGGTGAAGCGGTGTTGTGGGAGGCAAATGGATACGTGAAAGCTTCCACGTGGAGAAAGAGGTGGGGGTGGTTAAGCCCGTGTGGTCCCATGACCACTTCAAACCAAAGCGTGGAAATGCTTTAAAGCCTAAGCCTTTATCTCCTTCCACCATATGTGGGACTTTATACCCACTTAACCAATGCCGCGCCAAATTTGGGTTTTAATCCCATTAAAAATGCAACCCGAATATTATCCCAATTGTTATGCTAAGAGTTAATCCCAGGTATCTTGCTACGGGTTAGGTTAAAAATAGCCTAAGGATAAATGGTAATAGCATTTTTTAAGGGCCCTAAAATTGTATAAATAGGGAACCCATTCTATTGTAAAAAACACACACATATCCCAAGCTTATTATTTGTTAAGCTTATTGTCGGGACACACACAAAATACGAAGACAAGCTCAGAGCTTGGAAGGCGAATGAGAAATTGTTGTTGTGTGAAGACCTAAATTATTTAGGCATTATTATTTTGATTATTATTGACCTATTATTTGTTAGGAAATAATAAATTAAATTATTGTGGGTAGGAGTTATTCAAACTACCTAGTCGGCCCATAGCGCCATAGTAAATTATTGTGAAGCCTGGTATATCGACCAGAGAGCCATAGGGCGTTGTATTAGCGTCTGGAAGGCCGATCGAGAACCGAAGGTTTCTGAATAGTGGAGCTGGAGCCATCAAGCTTGCCGAATACACTAGGAAGGTGGGATTCGGGTGCTATTTTTCACCCTTGTCGTCCAAAGGTCTGGTTATTCTTCTAAGCAAGTTTAAATAGTTTCCATTAGGTTTTCTTGTGAAAGTACTATTGTAACTTACAAGTTTTGACTAGTGGAATGGTTCGACCACGAACCCAGAGACGTAGGTAATTTCTGAACTTTGTAATCAATCTGTGTGCAATTGTCATTATTGTCTTGCATTATTTTAAATTGATTACTTAAAAGGAGTAAATTATCAGCAAATCATTAAAGCCTACAAGGGTTCGAGATTAGGTAGTAATAATCTGATTATTTTCGGATCACAGGAACATCAGGCTCATCCACCTCTTCTTTGTTTGACATCATCCAACATGCGAATAAGTCTAAATTTTATATTTTTGAATCTGAATTTTTGTAGACACACATGGAGAAATTTGAGATGCTTGTCAGCTATATCAAGGGAGGTACCCCAAATCTCAACACTATAAATTCCAATTCCAAAGGGTTGCTGACAACACCACCCACCCTGCCATAGTAAAACATTCTTGTGTTAAGTACATCCAAAACCAACAAGGTAGAACCATTCTACCTCTCCCTCTTGATTAAAGGCCACCAAATGAATAAATAAATAATAGACTTAGGTGCCTCAGATAATGTAATTCCAATAAAAATTTATAATTCCCTAGGACTTACCTTAACATGAGAAACTAGATCTTGCTACTCTATGGAGTATAAAGAGGTATAACTAGTAAGAAGAATCAAAGATGCTCAAGTGGCCCTTGCAGATTTCCTAGACAATAAGGTTTTGCTAACTATTTCTGTGGGCAAATATCCCAACATATTTCGGTATGTTGTTGAACAGGAGCTTCTGTAGAGACTTGGGTGACAAAATAAAAATGGATTGGTCTTCTAAAACCATTCTAGTGAAGGGTGAAATGAAGAAGTTGTTTCCAATGTAGAAAATTAAATATACCATCTAAATGTCTAGAGATCCAAAAGATGATATCTTGTTCTAAGATAGTGGGCTGGGTGACTACTTTTTCACATCTGAAACAAATGAGAATATGCCTCTATCATGGAAGATGAAGAAGACCAACTGTAGACGATGGAATTTGACGAAATCCATTCTAGTGTAGGATCCAAAGTTGGCATTGTTTTGAATTCTCCTTTGGGTGAGTTATTTCCATTTGCTTACAAAATACAATTTGACAATACCAATAATACCATAGAATATGAAGCCCTCCTTCTAGGGTTGGATGTTGTTGAATCCATGGGCATCAAGAAAATAAAATACCTTAGTGATGCTAAGGTAATTATCAAGCAAGTAATAAATCAGTATCAGGTCAAAAACCTAAGGCTCAAGCACTATAGGAACTGGGTATGGGATTACATTGAATCCTTTGATGCTTTTTCCATCCAAGTTGTTTCCCACGAGTAGGATGAAAAATATGAATCTCTTGTAGTTTCAACTTCCTAGATGACCCTGTAACTGTCCTTCAATAAGGAAAAAAGTGACTATTGAAATAGTATTTAGGATAAGTGTGCTAGATAATGTAAATCATTAGAAGGCATTCAATGACGACAGTCAATTTCTCTCTTTCTTAGAGTAAAAAGAAAACTTCTGTTATATTTTCTTTAAGGAAAGTGACCATCCGAATCGTGAGTCTATGGCAGATAATTATAAAGAGGGGATAAATGGAATATATTCAGAAGGTGTCATTAGATTGAAAGGAAACAAGATCCCAAAATGTCTTGTGTCTCTCAAATATTTGTTCGATAAACATGATGGGTTCATCAAAGAGAATGTTAAGCAGTCTTCTCGATGTCTCATCGATTTTAAAAAAGATAATATTAGTACCGAGGAACATCCAAGGATGGTAAACATCGGTGAGGGATTCTCACAAGAGAAGAAGAGAATATTTGTCTCATTAATGAGAAAATACTCCGATGTTTTGGCATATTCTTATGATGATATCAAGTCATTCCATCCCAAAAAGATGCATCATCCAATCCCATTGAATCCTGAAGCCAAACCTTTCAGGAAAAAAGAATGGAAGTACAATCCAAAAATTGATAATAACATCAAGGAGGAAGTCTTGAAGATGTTAAATGCAAGGATCATCTTACCTATCCACCACTCCATGTGGGTAGAAAATATTGTACCAGTGTAGAAGAAGAACAAAGAAATAAGGATATGTGTAGACTTCTGCAAATTAAACCAAGCTTAATTGAAGGATAACTACCCACTCCTTATCATGGATCACATCCTCTAGGATCAAAGATGCTCTCATTTCTTGATGGATTCTTTGGGTACAACCAAATTGAGGTAGTTGAAGAAGATAGATCCAAAACAAACTTCACAACTCCATTGGGCACTTTTGCCTACAACATAATGCATTTTGATATTATCAACTATGGAGAAATTTTACAACGATTAATGGATTTGGTATTTAAATATCTCAAGAACTGCATCATCATAAAATTTGATGATCTAATGGTATTTTCAAAGAAGCGAGGAGATCACATAAAACACCTAGAACAAGTGTTGATCAAGTTTTTGACAACATGGAATCTTCCTAAATCCCAAAAAGTGCATATTTGGTGTTACTAAAGGTGTAACATCTAAAATTTCTTGTAAGTTAAATTAACTACGGTTAATTCTAAACAGGATTAGACGAGATCATCATCAGGTATAAAATTCATTTGACTTGTCGTATCATGACCCACAACTTCTGCTGCGGGGCATGGCATTGCGGAACAAATAACCCCACAAGGCCGCACCCACCTTGATGATCCTTCCTAAAACATGATTAGGCCTTAATCATAGGTAAAATAATTCATTAATGATGGTGAATCTTTTGGTTATTTATTTTGGTTATTTTATTTTAATCGGTTTGGTTGTCTTATGTTTTGTTCGACTTTTGCAATGTCCATGAAGAATACTGCCTCTGCTTTATCTGACAATGCTATATCAAACCAGCTTTATGAAAATATTTAAATTATAATTATTTATGGACTTGGTGATTTTTCATTTGTTTGAATATTTTATATGGAACATGGTTTTTCAAATAATTATTACGATAACGTATTGTTGGCAATATGTGGACTTATATTATGATGCTTAATTTTACCATTAAAATTAAGTATCAATGAAAATAAAAATTAATTAAAAAAATGTTTTATTAATTTGTGAAATTATATATTTAAATCCTAAAAGGATTTGGCATGTAAATCAAAAGTTAAAAAGTATAATAATAATAATAATATTTTAATATTTAAAATCTGAGAGTTTTGAAAGGGACAGGCCTTCATCTGACACTGAGTATGTGGAATCACGACATGCATTGACGCATGAAGCAACATTTGGAAGCCTGAAAATTCTCCACTATAGTATAGTTTCTTCATTATATTTTCTTTTTCCTTTGTCTGTTTTCATTTTTCTCTTCTGGAATACCTGCGTGAGTTTTGGAGGAAAGAAGGATTCAACTTGTTGGAGCAGAAAGAGTAAGAGGTTGTTGATTTATGGGTTTACTTCAGGCATGAATTTCTTCTCCTTTCTCTGCAACATTATTTAATAATGAGAAAATACGTATTTTGTTTTAAATGGCAATTGAATGAATTTGTGAACAACTTTTGATTGAATTGCTTGGAAATTAAATCTAAAAGGAAATTGATGGATTATGTATTCTCTTAAGTTTCCTTTTTTTGGTTTTAGCTAAACCTAGAAAAAAACGCAGATGGGTGTTCCTAATCAATTTTTATTTTATTTAATTCTCTATTTAAATTTGATTTCTAGAAACCCAAATTTATTTCTACCTCTGTGTTTTATTACAATCAAACAATAATTTATTTGTATGAGCAAAGTGATTTCTGGGTAGTGTGAAAAATGTTTTTACCAGGTATATCATCATTTTGCCTGATATATTTGCTTCCGGATTCTACTAATTTCTAAACAGAAAAAATTAATGCTAGAATGAACTGATTTGGATATGTATAAGTTGATTTGCCTGTAGGTATAATTTTATTACTTGATTGAAAAATAAATTAGTGTTAACAGTCTATGTAAGATGACTTAGTTTTTCTCAAAGGATTTCATTACTGGAAGTGTTAGAAACTTATGGATGTTATTCTATGCAAATAGACTTCAAAATTATCATCCTGTGGTATGTGGGTCAATTTGTTTTGTTGATATGTCGGTTACCTGAAAGAACATGTTAAAATGGTTTAATAGAGGTGTTTTTACACTGTTTAGTTGGACTATTCCTATAAATATATATAAATGTATTTTGATTGTTTGAAATAAAGTTATTGTGTGTTTTATAGAACTGCTCATTACCTAGAGGTAATATGTCTAATTGGTATTTTGAAATGATGATTTCAGACAGTTTTGTTAAGCTGTTTGTTGATTAGAAGGTAAGAATAATAATAGTTGAATATGTACCATGTGAAGCATGATTTGCTTGTGGTTTAATCAGAATTCGGATGTTGAATGATTATGGTTTGGTTATGTCTTGATCCTTGTGATTAGAGTGGAACATGATTGCTGAAATAGAAATTGGTTGTTCTATTTGTGTACATTCATAGTGGTATCCTGATGAAAAATAGGTAATAATTCATCCTCTGTTGTATTACCATGCGTTTGTTGATAAATAATATGTATATCATTTCATATTTTATTAAATAATTACATTAGAAATTGGAGTTAATATTCATGCTAGTTCATTTTGAACTGACAACATATCACTACTCTAGTCTTGCAGGACAATTAGCTGTCATGTTCAGATGTGCGGAAACTTATGTCTTATGAAGTTTAATCGTAGCATGGATCTAAATGAGATACTTGGATTTCAATTTGTAGAGGGATGATATCCCAGAATTTTGACTAAATTTATTGGGATCTTGGACCCATTGTTAATATTCAAACCTCACTATGTGAGAGTTACCATAATAGTTATATATTTTGCCTTAATGGCATATGTAATTTATGATTTTAATAAAGAGATGATTACCTTGTATGAAAGAATATCTCAATATGAGTAAATGCTAAATACTAGAAGTAAGAAATCTTACTTATCATAAATTGTTAAATTTATTTATTTGATATTTGTCAATGTATGAAGCCGATAGTTGGGCAATCATTGTAACAATCAATTGTCTTTAATTTCTAAATTAAATAAGCTATTTAGTGTTGTAGCTAATCAAAGGAATAATTAAAAATACATGTTTTAAGATATATTTAATTTGGCCTTCGGTAAACTTGGTATTAATATGATAAGATTGTAAATCCTGTTGTATAGAGAATGAAAGAGTATCATTGTAAAAGTAATTTAAGGTTAAAAAAAACAAGCATCAGGAAAAGAGAGACTAAATGGGATGGTAACTAGATGAAAAGATCCATTAGAATTATCTCATGATCCTAGTTGGCCTTTGGCATTTATCTCGATATAAACTCTTGCAAGATAGGTTAAATTGGAAGTAAAGTAAATACAAACTATAAGATCTAGATAACTGTGAAAGGGATAGTTGTGAGGTGGTGGAAGACTTAAACTCATAAGATTAGTGTGTTGTCTTGAGTTTAGTTGTAACCTACATGGCAGAAAAGTTTGGCCAAAGTAATGCAATGATGGCTGTGCATTGTTTGATCACCTACTCCTCCAATTAAAATTAAAATTGCCAATAACTTGATCATGGGAAGTTGAACACTGAACATGAGGGAGGCGATGGTCAGATACCGAAATACGAAGTTGGAAAACTAGCTTCGTGGTAGACCCAAGGACTTTCACATAATTCCCATGACCTTAAAAAAAGGTTGAGCCGAAATGCTAGTAAGCATTATCACTTGAAGTAGTGGTGAAGGGAGATCGTGGAGATCTGGATACACCCTTATCAGTCGCACATGGCTTACATGGATGTTATTAGATAGATCAAAAGAACAAATTTGATTTAAATAATTTGATTAAATAAATCTGTATGAATGTAGCTGCATAATCTACATTTATGTATGTTTTAAAAAAAATATCCTCATTTTCCAGTTCTAGAAATTTTGAGCATTACAAAAGGGAAAATAATTTGGTAACATTGTGAACAAGGAGGGGGGTAGAACTGATCTAGAAAATATAAGAACAATCCAAGAATTGTCCTTTCCCATGAGTAAAAAGGGAGTTCATTCTTTCTTTGGCAAGGTAAACTTCCTTCGACGTTTCGTTCTAGATTTTTCTGTGTTGACCAAGCATATCACTACCATGATGAAAATGCAAGTAAGCTTCAAGTGGAACCATGAGGGAAAATTAGCATTTGAGGTAATCAAAGAAGAAATTTCCAAATCTCCCACTCAAGTATGTCTCAATTTTTATAAAGAGTTCATTTTTTATTGCTATGATAGCACACACTTTTAGCCATCCTAGTACAAAAAAATGAAGAAGGCATCAAAGCACCCATTGCTTTCTTGAGTTTTCCAAAGAAGAACCATGAGCTAAGATACAATCAAATAGATAAACACACTTGCATTATGGTCAAAGCAATAAAAAATTTAGTTTTTACATTCTCAACTCCCGCACCATAATAATGGTCCCAGGCTTCAAAATCGAATCAATCCTAACAAAATAGGATCCAAGAGCCAAGAGAGGCAATTAGGTGGCAAGAATTCAAGAATATGACTTTGGGATCTGACCTTCAAATCTGGTCAGAGGAAATGGACTGTGTCGACTGATAGCGGAGGATGAATCTCTCTCGACTCAAAATGATGCAAAATAATTTTCATGCTACGAATGTGTGAGTAAATATTTTCCCCAAGACCTTTTCATAAACACCACCAATGAGTGGTATGTTGACATTTCCTATTTTCTTAATTATGGAGAATTCTTGGCTCACCTGGACTATAAGAAAATAAGAACTCTCAAACTCAAGTCAACCAAGTACGTCATTTGGGATCATGTGCTATACAAAATAGGACTTGATGGATGATTTCTAAGGTGCATGGACACAAAGAAACAAGAAAAGTTACTAAAAGTGTATCATGATCAGGATTGTGGTGGGCATTTATCCGCAATGGTGACTGTTCAAAAAATTATCCGTGGTAGGTGCTATTAGCCTACCTTTTTTGCAGATGCTCAAGAAAGGGTCTCCAAGTGTGAACCTTATTAAAAATTTATTCGGAGACCACAATTCACCATGCTTCCTATTCGACCAAAGATGATTATAGAACCTTTTCAAAAATGGGGCCTAGACTTCATCAGAGTTCTCAATCATCATTCAAGCAGATGAAATACCTACATGCTCACGACAATTGACTACTTCACAAAGTGGGTGGAGGAAATTCTGACCAAGAAAGCCAATTCTGAAATGGTATACAATTTTATTAAGGAGAACATTATTGTCTATTTTAGGATCCCTTAGAAGATTGTAGTTGACAATGCAACATACTTTTCTTCCATGGATTTGACTAAATTTTGATATAGTTATGGAATCTCATTTTCACATGCATCAGACTATTACCTGCAAGGGAGTGGTCACGATGAGTCAAGAAATGAAAATATTATGACCATTATCTATAAGATAGTTGATGATAATAAGAGAAACGCCACAAGAAACTCTATGATGCACTTTGGGCAGATTGAATCACCCCTAAAAAGGCAATCAATGTGTCACTATTTCAATTTTTCTATGAGATGAATGCACAGATTCCAGTCATTGTCGAATTGTTAACACTCTGATTAGTCAAAGCAATTGAAGATGGCTAATATAGTTACTCCCTAAATAAAATAATCTTGTTTCTCGAAAATATTGATGAAGGCAAATTCAAGGTGGTGGATTAGATAAAAGAACATCAATAGAAGGTTAAAAAGTTGTTTGAAAAGAAAGAAAAATATAGGGATTTTAAAGTTAGAGATCTTGTTCTATTATGGGAAAAAAGGAGAGAGTCAAAAGGTAGTCAAGGAACATTTGATTCCTTGTGGCTATGATTATTCCATATTTGAGAAGCCTAGGGAGAAAATGATTTTTACCTCTCTTATCTAGATGACACACATTTGGAATTGCCCTGTAATGAACAATATTTGAAGTTATATAAAAAATGAAAGTGGTTTTCCCCAACATTGTACCATAGGTGATTTAGGTGCATGTTCTCACCCATTCTAAAATGGTACAATTTTTCGACAATTATAATTATTTTTGGTTAGATGCATGTGTTATTTCAGAAGGCCCACCTTCAGGGAAATAACAAGATCCAACAGTACGGATTCGAAACACTTTCTGAAGTTGATCCTTTGCTCCATAATACTAAAGAGGACAAAAATATATAAGATCATTGGAAGAATGAGAAATTGTATTTTGGGGCAATAATGCCATGCACCCAACTGAACTATTTTCTTAGCTCACCGAGCTAGTTTTGAGAGTGAGTAACTTTTTGAGGGAGTGAGCTCTTGGAATGCCCACTGAGATGTTTATAGGCGAGCCATTTTAAAACAATTGTGTTGATACATAGGGACCGAGTTGTAAAATGGGGATGATATGGAACTGAGCTATTCATGTCTATGAATATCGAGCTGATGCAACTTAAGACAAGTCATTGTTATTTAAGAGACAAATCATGACCGATGCATGCTAATGCAAAACCTAGAAGTTGAGCTCACCAATGCATGGTAGAACCAGTTGAGGTAAACAATGGTAGATCAAATAAGTCGAGCCATGAGAGATGGTGAATTGAAGTCATGCTATCTTATAATGTCTCGGGCTCATGGATAGTTATCAACTCATGGTTGGGGTGCATGGTGTTAGGGGCCCTAAAGTGAGCTCGAGATGATAAGGATTCAACTATCTTGAATAAAAAAAAGTCATTAACTGGCTCATTGAGCCATGCTCATCGAGATCTTGTTGGAGTGAAGTACCAAGTCACGACAACAGGTACCCTCCACTTGATTTGCACCATGTACGTGCGGACTGCCATAAGAATTACCATGCTCCCCATCACATGCGCATATCAAAGGTATGAACTGGTAAGAAATACTAGCACTTGAGGGAGTTAAATTAGGTAGACCTACTTGTGTGGTTGTGCATGTATGGAGGCGAAATTTGGTGATTATGCATAATGTGCTGCCGAGGGGTCAAATTCATTTAAGGAGGCCGGTGAAAATTCATTTAAGCTACCCTCCACTTGTCAAATTCATTTAAGTGGTTTGGTTTGGTAAGTAAGTATGTGCATATTCAACAATCCAATTAACATTAAATTAAACCAATAAAGGAAAGGAAACAAGCTTTCGTAGAACCGTAGGCCAGCATAACATCCTCATAGACCCATTTTTTTGTAATCACGACTTAAACCAGTTCAGTGGATTCAAGTTTGCGGACACAAGAATATCATATCAAGTTTACCAGTGAGCATAGGATAGAGGCCATTGTGGAGGGTAGCCGCCTGCATTACATTATATTCAAGCTCCTTTTTATCCACATAGGTAATTACATACAATGCAACATACATTTTTTACTTTGGTTGTGTTTTTAATGGAGGGACCAATTCCACGAATGTCATTTCATTCTACATAAGTGCGGAGTTTAATTTATTTTCGTCTATACAGTATAAACAATTTGATTATTATAAAGTAAAACAGAAAAAGATAAATATAATATAAACAATTTGATTATTATAAAGTAATTACATTGCAATGAATTAATTTTGCAAGAGAAAGAAAATTTTCATTCAATTTTAGTGGTAGTATATATATTTTTCTGTCGAGTGGGATTATTCATCAATCTAGATTTGCAAAAGAATAGAAATATAGTGCATAAAATATATTGTGAAGCTTAGCCAGTGGCCTTATTGATGGCCCCCCAATGTCCACATAATAATGGATCCACCAACGAACTTTTATCAAGGGAGAAGATCTCTAATTCCTAATGGTGTTGTGTCTGGAGGAACACATAAATCTTATCAAAAACATGTCCACTCATGGATATTAAAAGATGTAGATGATTCTAGTGATAATAATCAAAATATGTAGATAATTCTAGTGATAATAATCACTCATTCTTTCCCCTCAATTCATGGATGAGGATAACACTTTTTTTTAGTATTAACTTAGAATTTAGCATGTTATGTAGGAAAACATTATCTTTGTTTCACCAACAAATACGTAATGTCTTAGAGTGAGAAATACTATTGACCTAACATATTGGGAGAGTGTTAGCCAAATGATTGCTGATGTTTCAAAGTCTTCACAATATTAAAACATAGAGGTAATTAAAATTACAAGAAAACATTCCATAAAACTACGTCTCCAAATCCGAACTCAAACATTATTATAGTTATAACTCAAACATTAATACATTTATAGTTAAACAAATTGAACACATTTAATGTTATAAGTGTTTGATATGATTCTTAATATTATCTATAAGTATAAATAAGTTCTAGATTTAAATGTCAATCTGTTACTATCGTAAGAAAATATAAAAAATACATTTAAATATGCATGTGATCTTTGAGCTCTTAGTTGTAATTTCATTGTTCCTAGCTGTGTTAAATGGAATACATTAGAAAAGTTTGATTTTTTGAATTCATTATTGTTGTAAATATTGTGAATGTGGAGATCATTTGTACATATATATTTTTTATTAGTTGTTAAATATTGGTAATTGTAATGTTTTGAATGTCTGATGAAAGTTGAAGATATAAAAATTATGTGATATCATACTATGACTCTCAATTTGGCATATGGGGGCAAGTGCCTCTACAAAGATAGGAATTGGTTCATGCTAAAGGGGCTTGCCCCTTAGGATGTGTTGGTCGTCAAATAGGACTTTACGAAGAGCAACAGTCAGGGGACAAGAAGTCCCTCCTCTTTAATGGGAGAGGTTCCCTTATTCAGAAACGAACCTATTTACAAATATACAAAACATGATTTTCTGGTTGAACTTGGATATTACGAAAGTGTTTACTATAAAGATAATCAATTACAAAAGGACTGAGGAATGAGAGTACGAGAATGAGCAGAAAGGAAACATGCAAAATTATAGATAACAGAGTAATTCTTTATGTATGCGAAGTTACAGTGAATTGAAAACAAGATCATTCGTATCGTATAAATGAGATGGAATTTAAAGACACAAAGTTCTGTAAATAACATCTGCCAGAACACAAAGTTTCTTAACGTAACATAGATTCATTAATCAAGGACACAAAGTTCCTTCTTGGTTATACAAGATCACCATGCTTGCAAAGTTGAAAAGTATGCAATCGGCAAGACTAACAAACTGGAGACAAATGATCTTCACAAAATTTAAATGAAAGCTTAGAGATAACAGAGATTAGATAGACAAAGAATGGAAAGCCCTTCTGTATTGATTTCTTTATGATCTATTTACACTTTCAGAAAATAAACCTCAGTTCTTCCTCCTTCAAGAATGGCGTAGAGAGGCTATTATATAGCTTACAAATCAGTTACTCTTCGTAACCGCTTATTTTAACCAAGAATAGTTAAGGACTGCCAACCGCAATACCTCAACTTTTTACAAAGAAAACGGAAAAAGAATGGGAAGAAGAGAAAAGAATAAGGAAAAGAAGACAGGTGGTCAGTTACTAGGAGGGACCCACTGACTTCAAAATCCGCTGCCTGAATCTTTTCAATGCCTCGGCTATGTCTCTACCACGAGGAACCGACGTGTTGGCTGTAGACTGACCCCAAAATCTGAGACACTTTTCCATTTCTTTATCAAACTCGACATGAGTCTGATAATCTTTATTTGCTTCTTCGATGGCAGATTGAAGAGAGCAAATCTCCTTCATTTTCTCCTTGGAGATGGAACTTTCCTTGAATAAATTATCTTTGACAAAAGCTCTGAATTGAGCTTTGATTTCTTGCAAGGAAAGGGGCACACCAGAAGTTTCATCTTGGAGATGACAGTGTATATCTTTGAAAGCAGATGCCACCAGTGTCTTGAAAGCCTCTCCTTTCTGCCAGCTATTCTTCAGCTCTCCCAAATCCTCCTCCAGGACTTTAATCTTCCACTCCACGCTGTAAACCCAGGACTTTGACAGATTATCCTTTGCATCATCAAAAACCTTATTCACCAATAAAATTTTCTCATCTGTCTGTCCCATGAGACGGAGGTCCACTATGCAACTGCTCCAGAGTTTGAGCTCCTTATCCATGACTCCGATAGTGGAGGAGAGCTTTTGTTGCAAATTGTTCACCTTTCCGTGGAGTTTGAAAGCTTCATCGATGAAATTCAATCCTGCAACGAGCATATATTCCACCATAGCTTCCATAGCTCTGCCGTAGACATAATACTTGTGCATGTCTTTGATACTCTGTATTTCATCTTGGCTCAAAATTACAGGAGGTGGAAGAGTAGTCAATGGGGTAGGGTCCAAAACCTTGTCCTTAGACAAAAGAGATTTGATAAAACTTGTGAGAATCTGGGCCTGTTCCTCCAACTGTTCAATAGTTTGCTACCCTTTCTCTACCCTCCCAATGACTCGTGTGACCGTTTCCTGGAGGTTGTGGATCTCACCTTCAGGAGTAGACTCTCCCATTGGAATTCTTGAGAGCTCTAAATCAGAGGCATGCAAGTCCTGCTCCGATTTGTCCACTGTAGGCTTAACAATCTCCAGGAATTTCTGCCCTTGAGCATCAGACACTATTCTGGAGGTGATTTTGGCTTTCTTGGCACGAGAAGGAGTAGTGCCCAACAAGGCTGCGACAGCATCGAAATTTGGCCCTGAGCTCCGAGAGGAAGATTTCCTCTTTCTATTGTCAACAAGAGGTTGAACCCATGCAAAAGAGGAAGAGGAAGCAACAGGAGGGGCAAGAGGAACAAGAGACATAGAGCTCATGACACTCAAGGTTTGCACAGCTGTGGTCTCAAGTTGAGATGTGAGTAGGGCACTGGATACAATTGCTGCTGAAGAATCAATAGCACTTGGAAGTTCAGTGCTCTAGACTTCCTTATCTTTATCTGCTAGACCTTTAGGAGCATTTGCAGGGGCTGGTACTTCACTCTCTTCACTTTCACTGAGAACAATGATGTTCTCTGGTCCCAAAGGCACTTCTACCTATTTACTTTGAGGATATTTTTCCACAGGCTCCTTCTTAACCTCTTTAAGTTTCTTTTGGTACACTTGAGTGGATGAAGAAGGGGTGGAGGCTGCAGGTCCTTGCGTTGATGAGGCAGGAGGGGTTTGTACAGGTGTGTCTGATACGGGAGTCGATGCTTCCCTACTTGGTGTTGAAACATCCTTGGAAGAGGATTCTCCTGAGTGCCTTCTGAGCTCTCAAACTTTCCTGTCAAACCAGACCTTAGTCCTGACTAAGACTGGAGCAAGGATCTCAGCCAGATCATCTTTTTCTTTCCTGTTCCAATCCAAGTCCTCCAAGGGGGTGTGATTAATCACACTGTCATACTCATATGAGTATAGATCAGAATTGTCATCTTGGAGTCCTTCAGGAACTTGGTACAAGCCGAGTTCTTGGATCAATTGCAGAGAGAACCTGCCACAGTGCCTCCTTCTAGCTTCAAAATCATCTGCATAGTCAGCCCAATAGTCCTCTGTATCTGCCCTATGATGATAGATTATCTTGATGTTCTGATCAATGAACTTCTTCAAGTCGAAGCAATTTCTTGGCTTAAAGAAATGAACGGTGATAGGAACCAGGGATCTCTCTATGTTATGTGCGTCCAGGGCTGTTTTACAAGTTTAATTTCCCAAAGAGATGGGAAAGTGCAAACCAGAAATCTTCTTGTCTCTGCAGGTTCTATGCAATTTGTCTAATTGCCTGCATACTTCAATCAAAGCCATCTTATCATTGCAGAACATGGGGAGCCTCAGAGGGGTGCTCTCATAGCCGGCAAGCCTGATATAGGAGAATTTTCTGAATTGTATGAAATAAGCACCGTAGCACGATATCAGATTCATGGCTTCATCAGAAAATCTCCTAGCAGTATCACCTTCGAGCAGCCTAACCACGTACATGGTGAAAGCATCATTTACCCTTCTGAAATTGCGATTGTTGGTCTCTAGGGTGAACTGCAGGCAGTAGGCATATATAGGGTCATCCTTGTGGGCATCAATGTAGGAAAAACAAAACCATTACCTTGATGCTGCCAGAGTATACATCAGGTAAGAAGTCACGTAGAACTTCTTTGTTTGCTGTACATTGGACAGCTGATCTGCCAAATTCATGCTGATGATCTCTGCCCAGTTGATATTTTGTGTTCCCTCGCACACCATGCTAATGAGCGGGCACATCCAGAAGTGGAATTCGTTGGTAGAGGGTAAACCCATAACCTGAGCCAGTAGAATTATAAAATCCAAAAATTCTTCGTTGAAATCTTCCCGGAAAAGAGTCTTGGATAGGCGAGATGCTCCCTTCTTAGGGTTCTTGAGCCAGGACTTCGCCACCCGCGCCTTGTATTTGTCATTGTCTTGGTTAAACAGGGCCTGTGCTTGATCCCAGGAAACAACTATGGCATTATCCGTCTCTAGGATCCTCAAAGCAGTGCTAATGGCGGCTGCATCTAGCTTGGTGATGAGTTCCCCGTGTATATTGGTCAATTCACTCGAATCAGGGTCGAAGTGAGCTCCGCACGAAAGCACTGTATCAGCACACTGTACTGAGATCAGGAAACCTCCAGCAAAATCCAAACCACTGTCGTGAATCATCTGCGCCATAGGTGTAGGGTTTGCATCCGCCATCCTTGCCCAAAAATCACTGAAATCAAGATGACGAGCTTCATTGTCCCCAATATTGTGAACGGCATATTCTAGTGGAGAGATTTGCTCATGTCCTTGAAATTTGATCTTCATGTTGACAGTAATTCGGAGGACAGAGACGCGAACTTGACTTTGGGAAGGAATTACAGAGGAAAAGGGGACACGCGCAGGAAATTATATTGCAAGGGTTCGAGCAAAGGATAGCGTGAAAGTAGTGTGAAAAATGAAAAGGGGGGATGCTCGTTATATAGCCGATTAGGAGAGAGAAAGACAATGAATGCACATTTAATACATATCTACCAATTTGAAAAAGCATGATATTCAGGTAGAGCGGGAAAAATAAGCACGAATGGCACTTGGTTCATTTGGGACATGTGAGACGCGAATGCGTGAAACACGCGACTCGGCCGGATCGGACGAAAAGGTGACAATGGGTCCAGAAGAGTTTGGGACATTTGGGACGTGAAAGCACGAAGTACGCGGTTCGAGCGAATCAGCCGAAAATGGAACAACTTGCCCGATTGAACCTGGGACATACGGGACAAAAATGCGTGAAGTACGTGGTTCGGGTGTTTCGGCCGAAAATGGAACAACTTGCACAATTTGAATTTGGACGTTTGGGACAAAAATGTGCGAAGTACGCGGTTCGAAAAATACAAACTTCGGGGAGATCGGCCGGTCGGGGAACAGAGCGCACTTTTGAACTTGGGACACGCGGGACAAAAATGTCCGACAGGCCCGAAAAACACATGGAATGACCCAAAAACGCAGATTTTCTCAATTTCACGACTTTTAACACTCTCAACACAACAGAGAAGACACTTAAAACTCAAAATTTTGAAAATTCACTTTCCTAAGAGCAAGGAATTTTGAGTGGACAACAGGATGCCACATCAATATTCCCAACTATCATTGCGTGATGAAGGGGCTTGCCCCTTAGGATTTCGCATCGATAGTTGGGTGGTAGATGTTTCACCTTTTTCTTATATTTTTTCTTTGAATTATTGACTAAACAAATAGGGTAATGGGCGTAGGAGGAATACCTTTTCAAATGTCAGTTGATGGGTTGTTGCGTGCGTATGACTTCCAAATCCACAAATGACTGTGAGTGCTTCCTTTTGGCTAGGAGGAACTACTTGTAATGAAAGCAAGACCACCAGAAAGAATTAAACAATATGAGTAGTGAACTACCTAGCGTGACCTAGACCCGAGAAGCATGGTACTTCCTAGATGGCTATCAGTCCATTGTTTTAAATAAATTAATGCTATAAAAAAATTAAATCCTATTGTTATTTTCAAAATGATTTAGGTATCTCACTTAAAAACACAATAAAAAAATAGATTTAATCTAACAAGATAAGCTAGAATAGAATCCAAAGGTCAAATGGTTAATTATGTGTTCTCTGTAGGTCTGATAAAGGTCTCATGGGTAGGTCACAGGTGAGTGAGGGTGAGGTAAAATTAGCTGGGTAGGTCTTTGTTTAAGGATGTGTGGGCAAGCACACACACCGGTGTCAGTCAGGGTTGACCAACCACAGTTAGGTATAACCAGCACCGCTTACTGTGAGATATGAAAATGTCATAGAATGGGGTTTTGGTGTCCTTTGTGATTGCAAAAAGGATTTGGTTTGTCAGGATGAGGTATTGGGTGACTGGAATAGGTTTTTGCGAGGTTTTGATGGGTCTATGGAGGTGAAAATGTTGGAGAAGGTCAATAGGGAGAAAGATAAACAATGGATGATAAAATAATGATGAAATGAAATAACCAGGAAAGTGTGATGTTGTAATTACTTGGATTTCATTCCTAAAGGTATGTGTATGAAGGATGGAGGTGCTGATGATGGGTTTGAAAGCAGTAAGTTATCACTAACTAAAGAAAATCTTCTACATGGACTACATGCACACTCCTCTTTTCTTAGATACATCAGAACGTGGCTGGGATGGTTGTGCAAGAGAAGATTCTCAATCTCCTTCCTTGGATGTGAATTCTTGCTAGAATTAGCTCTCTAAAGATGCGTTATCTCTCTAAGATTTGTTCTTTATGTCATCAACATTATTTCTTCCAACATTTCAGGTTCCAAGTTTCAACCTTAAGAATAAGGTTGTTTTGGTTTAAAAGGGGTAACCGATGGTAGTCTGGCTTAACCGGCGATGGTTAGGGGTAACTCGACGTCGGTCAAGGCGGGATTTCCTAGGTTTACTAAACTAGGGAGATCCTCTTGATTTCCTTAGATATCATGTCATTTTTTAATGGATTAGACTCAGAGCCTCTTGTGAGCATGCAGGAATGTGGTTAGAGGGAATGTAGGCATTGCTTTTTAGGGCTTGGGTAAGTCTTAGTTAGTTATGGTAACTAAGAATAGGTATTAGGTTGAGGTAGCTTGGTGAGGTGTCTAAGTGAACTGTATGTGGGGATATTATTTAAATAAGATATTTAAATAATAAATATAGTGAGGATTAAGCATTAATTTAATTAAATTAATTAAATTAATATTAGTGGGGTGAGGGGGCCATGGCTAGGTAAATATAATAATGGGGGGCTTATATGTCGAGGGATGAAGGGGGAGTGTGACCTAATTTTAGTGTCTACATTTTGCACCTTTTTGTTGTGTAGCTTGTATTGGTAAGTGATGCTAACAAAAATAAGATGTGGTTGCCTCATGTGAGGGTAAAGGTGATCCCCCTCAAATCAGAAACTGACAAGGCAACAATTTGAAGTGGTGAGTGGTTTAATAAAAGGTAATTGTGAGGAAAAGGCAATGTGGGTTGCAGGGGAAAGGGGTGAAATGTCTACTTCGGAAATCTAGGTAATGGGTTAGGGTCACAGGTAACAACATTCAAATGCACGCACACGTAGAAACTATAGCCCACTACTGGGTTAAAGAGCAAGAAAACTCTACATCATCTAAGGTCGATAGGTTTATCCAAACAAGGGTGAAGTGAATTCGGTATCCAAGGTATAGGATAAGGTTAGGAAACACAACATATGTTAGGTGCAAGAATGTTTAGGTATGTTCCAATACACCAAAGTTAGGGTCAGGCTAGACTTCACGGAAAAAGGCAAGGTAAGAGCACGATGTCAAACAACACGGGTAATGGTGCCGCAAGGTATAACGAGCACATTGGTTCAAAGGTCATAAACAGTTTTCTAGGTCTAGAAAGATAGGTCACAAGATGGGTAAGGCCAAGGTAGGGGTAAAATAATGAGCCTTTAATAATGGATGAGGTGAGGTTGAAGAAGGTGGAGGGCCAGAGGTGAAGGTAAAGTGGTCTAGGTAGGTGTATGGGAGGTAAAAGAAAGGGGAGGTAAGGAAAATTAGGTAAATGTGAGGTCAATGACTAGGCAGGGTAACCAACATCGGTTGGTATGAACCGAGTGATAGTGTAGGGGAATCAATGGCAGTTAGCTAGGGCATCATATCGGCATCGGTCAAGGGTTAACTGATGTCAGTTGAGTCAGGTAGGTTATAAAAAGTGAAAAACCCACATTTGTAAAATTCATTTGTGCAATGTGAAAAGGAGAAAAGGACAAGAAGAGAGAAAAGAGGAAGAGGAAAAAAGAGAACATCAGAGAGCTTGGTTGGCGAGCCATATAGGTGAGATTGATTAGGTAAGAGGTGGGGCCACGGGATTTGATCAGGTGAGGCAATTGGTTGGGAGAGGGAGAGGTCATCCGAGGATGGTGGAGGCTGGAGAAGGATTGGGAGGACCAGCGCAGAGGCCGGAGGTTCCACCACGACAGCGGTAGCGGGATGTGGTAAGTGCCGAACCTTGGTTATTGGTTGTTGAGTGAAATTAGTTAAAATATAAAAATTTTTAAAAATGGGGCTTGGGGGGGAAGAAATTTGAAAATAAGGGAAAAAAGGGGGGAAATGGGAATGGGGAAGGGTAGGGTGTAGAGTAAAAGGGTATTATATGAATAATTAAGGGTGTAAAGAGGGGTTTAAGTGGGTAGAAGGAGTGGGAAGGGAAAAATTAGGGTTGGGATGTCGTGCCGGGTGGAACGATAGTGACCGACATCAGTCAACATGTGGCCGACCTCGATGGGTAATGCCATTGGTATTAGTCACAAGAACAGGGACCGATGCTAGTCAAGGGGGAGACCATGGTTGGATCAAGGGATAACCAGGGATCAGTCAACTTAAGGTTAAGTTGGGTCAAAAAAAGGAATATAGTAAGGGCAAGGTGGGAAATAATTAGGTGAGAGGGAAAAGGGTTAAGGGAGATGGGAAGGGTGTAGGGTGGCTTGGGTGAGGGGTAGGGTAGATAGTTTCAGGTGGATGGGTTTGGGTAGATGGGTTTGGGTAGATAGGATTAACGACAAGGGAAATGGGATGGGCTGGGAAAAGAGATTAGGTTGGGATGTGGGGTGAAATAGGGTAAGTTGGGAAGGTGTACTAATACATTGTTCTTGTGGGATGCATGCTCGAGACGAGCTACAAATGAGGGCCTAGTACCGCCCTTATTATTGATAGTATGGGTGAGCACGACGTGGGAGGAGTGGCAACATGTTTCAGAGGTGGGGGTGATAGGTGTGAGGCACTACCGGCATGTAGTCTGGGAGGTGAGTCTGATGGTTTCCCTCATCGATAGATGGGACTCGATGACTAAAACCTTCCCTATGCCGATGGGTGAGATGACGATCACCCTGGAGGACATCTATAGGATCTTGCAGTTTCCGATATTGGGGGCCCAGGTTTTTGGTGAGGGTGTAGCAGACCTGACATTCCATAGTGCTAGCATGAGCTATAGAGCAATGTATAGAGCTCATCCAGAGGAAATGAGGCTAGTGGTACTTTTGATGGAGGTTGTGTGCTACTTCACACTCCTAGATGCAAAGGGTGGGAGATTCCTGAGGTCACTTATGGGATTTCTTCATGACATGGTGATACATCGAACACGGTTTGCATGGGCACCTACATTACTGACACAGGAATACAAAGAGCTATGGGCCTATGGGCGACTATAGAGGTTCAACATCTATTGCGCCGTACTACTGCATTGTTGGGCTTACGAGCACATTATTTGTGTTCGACCAGTAGGGATGCCCCAGGTAGATGCATTCCCATGTAGAGTTTTGAGACTTGGGTATAGGCGGTGGGTACCAGCCGTTGGAGAGGCCCAAGTGTGCTAAAGCTACTCATGATGTAGCTTACTACATGAGGTTATTAGAGGGGTTGTCTGGGGTGGACATGAATTGGAGGTTGTATGTGAGCTTCCCTACATACAGAAAGATGGCCACAGAGCTAGATGGGCTACAAATGTATATGTGGATAGAGGGGATGAGAGCAGGAGAGCATGATCGGATACCCGTAGAGTGGGTTAGGTGCCAATTCGGGTTAGTCCAGGATGTACTACCTCCATTCCCGCAATACAAGAGAGATGACATGGAGAGACCTATGTCTCCACTGTGACCCACTGTGCTAACTGGACAGGAGGAGAAAATAGTGGATTCACAGATTGATGATGCCAAAGTGGCAGACGGATACATGCAGTCGTGGGCAACACAACTGAGAGCCATACCACCGAGGCCAGGGTAGCCAGACTTAGCCATCGTCATAGTGTAGAGGGATGCCCTACGGGTGCAGGTGGCTACCTTAGTGATGTAAAATAGGATTATGTAGGGGTAGCTTATAGGTTTAGAGGCATAGGTTGCCATCTTACAGGCCCAGATAGCTACATTACAGGCTCAGGCAGGGCAAGGAAAGGTACCTGCACATGTGGAAGGTAGGGGGAGATGGATATTAAGAGGAGGTAGGTAGGGAGGGAGGGCAGATAGCCACCCTATAGGCACAGGTACAAGATCTACAGGGCTGGTTGGACAAAGTGTAGGGGAAAGTTACGGGTCTGTAGGGCTAGCTGACAGCAACACAAGCACAAATTACTACCATGCATGCCCAGATATAGGCACAGGAACATATTCCAGGGCTGTCTTAGGCTCTATTACCAGCACAGGGCTCAATGCAAGTTCAGGGATAGGGTCCCCTTGTACAGGTATCCACACAGGTAGCGAGACCTATGGCACCTCCACAGACAGTGACCATGATCATATTTAGGGATGCCCTAGCAGAGGCACAATATTATTAGGATCATTTGTTAGCTTCCAGGCTAGATGTGCCCTCTTATGTCAAATACAGAGCACAGTAGGCCTCCAGTGAGAGGACTAGATCCTGCACTCATAGTGTGGAGAGTACATGGGACTGGCGATCCTAGGGATAGGATCGTGGTGAGGCTACTAGTGTGTAGATGCTAGCCCCAGGTGAGGGGCAATCAACATGAGTTGAGGAAAGTGTCGAGCACTAGACAGGTGTGGTAGAGGGGTCGAGAGAGACACAGTCATAGGGAGTATTCCCCAACATCAGATGGGGAGATGATTGACTTGCTATGGACTGGCCTGCGTGCCGAGTCATTTTTGTATGGATTATATATGAGACTGGCCTATGTGCCAAAGAGAGTTTGTATTTATTATTATTTTTTGTACATGATACCGACCTGTGAGCTGAAGATATTTTTTTATTGGATTGCAGCCTGTGAGCCAGCGATGTATGAGAAAGACATTTTTTTTAGATGAGTGTACATTATTGTGATACACAGGTATGTATATGATGAGATGTATGAGGTTCAGATAATTATTTGTTGTGATGTGTATTTTATTTTACTGTCATTATGATATGAATGGATTAGGTGAGTTAGGCATGACGAAGTCAGGTCGGTTTAGGCATGGATCGAGTTAGGTCAATTTAGGCATGGATCAAGTTACATGATGGAGTCAGGTTGGTTTAGGCATGGATCAAGTCAAGTTGGTTTAGGCATGGATCGAGTCAGGTTTAAAATGAATGATACTATGGTTCATATGTGAAGTGATGATAGAGAGATGGTAGGTGTAATAAATGTGTGTTATGGTAAACAACTTGTTATGTATGTGGCTTGATTTCCAGTTTTGTTAGAAAAGGGGAACTAAGTGAAATGTGGGGTAAATGGTGAGTTAGGCATGGTTAATGAATTGTTTAGGGTAGAGAGTGGCCGAGCTAACCTCCAAGGGCCCCATGTCCTCGGAGTGCTACCTACATAGTCCTGGTGAAAAGGGACCTCAGGCCGATGTAGTTCTCCCACGAGCGAGGGAAGAACATGAAAATTAGTTGGTAGGTTTGTGGGCATGTGGTGGGTTTAGGTTTAATAGGTGTGGGTAGATGATAGTGAAAATGTTGCAGGTGAGGGAAATTATGGTGAAAGGGGAGGATGACCCCCAAAGGTAAGCATCGAGGACCAAGTCCTATATAAGGTAATCAAAATGTAAACAAAGATGGTTAAAAGATAAGAGGGGGGCAATAAAGCCCCCTAATTGGGTAGAGCCATACTGAGTAGATCATACCTTGAAAAGGGGTGATGAAAACAAGACCCAAAAGGAATTGCATGATTAACTATTCTATGGCAACAGTAGTCACAGGATCACCAAATGTCAAAATTCTAGGATGTCCCTTAAGGAAATTTAGGAAATGAGAGTGGAAATGGTAAGGTGGGTGAAAGGTAGTGAATTGTATATGTTTTGAGTGACAAGTCTTTTAGACAAGAGGTCTAAGGTCACAATGGGCAAGTCCATGACTAAAAATTGTTTTTGTTTTCATAGAGTGATCGATGTGGGAAGTCTATATGGAATAAATAATATGGTACTCCTTGAGGTCTTTGTGAATTTGATTGATGTGGGAAGCTTCGGTTTCTCTCATTTTTTTTAAATTTTTTTTAAAGCTTCACATAGTTGTCCTTCGAGGGAGTAGTCTATTTATAGTAGCAATTTGGTCGAGAGGAAGATATCCTTTCGAGGGAGACATCTTTTTTATTAGAAGTTTGACTGAAGGAGTATGGTCCCATTGGAGGTCTTTGAAATCATGGAAAAGAACAAGGTGAAGGATAGGACTCTTGTTTAAAAGGCGAGGTGGAATGACCATGGGATATCATCTAAAGGTAGATGAAAAGCATCCATGAGAATCATGCTATGTGTAGTGCCGTGGTACACATATTCAAGAGAAGATAACAAGTGACGGGTAGTCACATGATTCTTGTTTAATTGTTAGGGAGGTGTATGGAGTAGATAGTGCTCAAGGGACAAGCCTATAAAGAGACAAAGGGTGAGTTAGGAAAATGAGTCAACAATAGAATGGTTGAAGATGCAATGCATTAAGGGGCTCAGGTTCAAGTTTACCCTCAATTGAGGACAAACGATAAGCACCCGATCCATAGGTATGAGTTACGATGTATGGTCCAAGCCAATTCGGAGGGAATTTTCCCCGTTTACTTTTTTCTGCTTTGGTTACATGTTGATTTTCTTTCAAAACAAGGTCACCAACTTGGAAGGTTCGTTCATGAACACTTTTTTCATAAGCATGTTTAATACGTTGTTGATAAACTTGAAGGTGATATAGAGCGTTAAGATGGCATTCATCTAGTAACTCTAGTTGTGCTAAGCGGTCCTGACAAAATTCATCATCAGTAAGCATGTCATGGAGAGAAATGTGGAGTGAGGGGATCTGGACTTCGAGAGGCAAAACAACCTTTGTTCCACAGACCAGCGAAAAGGGTGTGGCCGCAGTGGAAGTGTGAATACTAGTGTGATATGCCCATAGAACAAAAGGAATGTGCATATGCCAATCCTTCCCAGTATCATCAACCACTTGCATGAGAATTTATTGAGGATTTTGTTAGTGGATTTGGCTTGGCTATTGGTTTGTGGGTAATAAGGTCAATAGAAACTAAGCTAAATTCCAAAGGCATCGCAATGTTTTTGCAGTGTTTTGTTTTTGAATTGTTTTCCATTTTCAGTGATGAGGCGATGAGGGACACCAAAGCAACAAATTATGTGATGGTTAATGAACTCACATATTTTCTTGGCTTTTGTGGAGATGAGTGGTATGGATTCCACCCATTTTGTGTAGTATTTGGTATTGGTTATGATCCATTGATGGCGTTGGGAAGAATGAGGATTGATTTCTCCAACAAGATCCAAACCCCATTGAGAGAAGGGTAAAATGTCATGAGTGACCTTTAAGGCATGGCTGGGTGTATGATGAAGGTCGGAATGTTGTTGACATTTCACATAGCATTTGACATAGTCACAACAATCATGGTTAAGGGTCAGCCAGTAGTAGCCTAGGCAAAGAATACGCTTAGCAACAATAAGGCCACTAAAGTGTCCTCCATGTATGCCATCATGAACCTCCTTAATGGTATAAGGAATTTTAGAAATTGTGAGGCATCATAAGAGAATACCATCAAAGCTATGTGCTTATAGAGGAGTCCCCCTAGAGATAACAAAATGGGAGACCTTTTTAAGGAAGGTGCGTTATCCATTACTGGGTGAGATCAGGAGGTAAGATGGAGAGGGAAAGGTAGTCAGATGTATTGTTTATACCAAAGGTCACTCAGGTCAAGGGTGTCGGTTTTGATTGAGTAAACATCATGAGGTAAATAAGAAGGTGAATGGAGGTGTTGTAAAGTGACAAATATTTTAGAATCGGCAGGGGAATCGGGTGTTTAGGAAAGCTAAGTAGGCTATGGTATCTGTAAATTTGTTGGCTTGAACGTGGGATGGTGTTGAAGGATGTATTTATGAAAGGTGGTCAAAAGTATGTCTACATGATGTTTATACTTTTGAAGTATCTTGTTATGACATTGGTAGATACCATTGACTTGGTTTTATGACCAATGGACAATCACAAAAGATGTGGATTGATTTGACATCTAGGGCATAGGTAGCTCTGGAGACCTAGTATGAGTGCTTCGTACTTGGACAATATTGTTGGTGCATTCAAAGTCTAGCTTGAAAGACAAATACATGGGTTCTCCATCTAGAGGAATGAGGATAATACCAGCCTCTCCCCCCCACGCTGACACTTCGGAACCATCAAAGAACAGTGTCATTTGGTAAGGGTGTTTGTTTAGGGAAATTCTAGCAATTGACTCATTGAGAAAGTCAAAATTAGAGGGTTGGTTCACGGAAATAGGTACGTCATCCAGTTGGTTAGAAATAGCCTGACCCTTAATGGACTTTTGGTGAATGAATTCAAGGTCAAGATTAGCTAAAATCATATGCCATTGCACGCGTCACACTAATTTTGATAAGGTTTGGGGTACATGAAGTGTAAAGGGTTAGTGTTGATCATAATATAGGGTTTTTTTCTTGAGTAGGAAATAGTGAAGTTTGGTGACGATGAAAACTAAGGCTAAACAAAGCTTTTCTAGATGGTTTTATCTGGTTTCATAGTCCAAAAGAGTATGGCTTATGTAATAAACCTACCTGCTCCATGTGTTGTTTGTCGCGATGAGTGAGCATGGGCCCCCAAGGAATGATTGGTAGCTGATATGTATAGGTAAAAAGGTTGATCGTATTTAGGTGGAATGAGTATGGATGGTTGGAGAAGGTATTCTTTTAGGGCCCTTAAAATATTTGTGATAGTCATCATCCCATTTAAAGTATGAAATCCTTCCTAAGCAGATGATGAAATGGTTGACACTGATCACATAATTGTGAAATGAAATGATGAATGGAATGTAATTTACCTTACACGCTACAGAGTTGTTTGAGGTTTGTGGGTAGAGGTGTTTCAAGAATGGCCTTGAATTTAGTAGGATCAACTTCTATACCATGAAGGGAAACAATAAATCCTAGGAGATTTTCCTGAGAGAACCACAAAGATGCAAATTTTTATGTTGAAGGTGGGTGTAATTTTTAATGAGGCGGTCAAAGATGGTTTGGAGGATGGTGAGGTGCTCGGTGCATGACATTTAGATATGGCCAAGAGATCATCCACGTAATCTTCCAGTATGCGATGCATGATATCATGGAAGATGTACAGTCATAACACAATGATATGTAGTACCAGCATTTTTACAGGCCAAAAGTCATGACTCGATAGCAAAATGTTCCCCAAGGGGTAATGAATGCGGTCTTTTGCTGATCTTCTGAGGCAAGCAAATTTTGGTTATAAGCTAAGAAACCATCCATGAGTGAGAGCATCTCGTGACCAGCGGTAAGGTCAAATAGTTGATCAATACTAGGCAAGGGAAATTCATCTTTTAGGTAGGTTAAGTTGAGTTCTCGAAAGTCTGTGCAAATACGGAGTCCCCTTGTTGCTTTATTAATAGAGACAATGTTAGAAATCCAACGAGGATAAATCAATGGTGTAAGATGAAGGAAATGGAAAGAAGGCACTGAAGTTCTTCTTTGATGAGAAGAGCAATGCAAGGGTGCATTTTCCTCAGCTTTTGTTTAATAGGTTTGGAATCGGGAACGGTTGCGATATTGTGGACCACTATGGTGGGGTCAATACTAGGCATTTCTGTGTAAGACCAAGCGAAAGCGTGGTTATGATCTCAGAGAAAAGAACTGATGGCTTCTTGTTCAACAACATATAAAGATTGTCCAATCTTTAGGATGTGCGGGTCATCCTGAGTATGAATGTTGATCTCGAAAGTCTTTTCATTCAACATGGTTTGGGTCTCAGAGGGTAACGACCGATGAATACATGAGTCTTCGGCACCAAGGTAGGTGAGTATGGATTCATCATCCTGACACTGAACGACGTTAATGGTAGGCGTGTCATTGTCGATCATCTTAGGATACATGAATGAGAGAGAGTGGAAGGGGCCTCGCCTTCACATTGATAAGTCTAAGGCCCCAAGGAAATGGTGTTTATGAAAAAAAGAAGTTAGGAGGGATAGATTCAGGATCCATCGACTCCGTCGGTGAGGGTGGTGATGAAGGTGGAGAAGGGCTAGGGTCCTCAATGAGTTCAATGGGGACCTGTTTGGTAGGAGGTTTAGGGAAGCCAATACCTCTCCGGTCATTATGTTTGCAGGTGATACATGAAATAACAGTATGTCGATCTTGCTCGTAAAATCCAACACCAAAACCATTTCACACACAGCGGTACAGGAAGGTGTTGGTGAAACAGTGATTGGTAAGTGATTGGAAGTTACTGGAAAATGGGTAGGGTTATGATGGTGGTTTAGGTGTGTAGGTGGTAGTATCAAGTTCCCCATAGGTGAGACTAGTATGAAGATAGAGTAAGGAATGTGTAGACACTATATAGGCGGTACTCCCCTAGAGTGATGCATTGAAAAACACCTTCCAAGGGATCAGTGGTTGGTATGTGGGTAGCTGGTATGGATGATGTGTTATAGGTCGATGTGGAGGTGGTGTTAATAGATTGGGAAGCTAGTGGGACAGTCGTCGAGGTTATAGTAGTGATAGGCATAGTAGGAGGTATGTGCGGTGAAAGGAGCGGCTACACCGGTAGGTTGTGGGTGTAGGTGTAGGTGAAGTTGGTATTGGTTGCGGAAGTAGATGACTTGACATGTATGAGCACATCATTGGGTCAGTAAAGCATGTTGCATGTTTTGAAAGGTGATGAGTTAGTTGGAATGGTATAAGTGTGTCCTTTGTGTTCAAAATTTACACAATGATGCAAATTGGAGGGAACACAACCCATGACACCATGAATTCAGGGTCTACCAAGCTTCAAGTTATATTGGAATTCCCCCTCTAAAACATAAAACAATTCTAGAATAGTGCGGGGGCCCACAGTGAACGTGAAGGATAACAGTGCCTAGTGTGGAGGTGATAGCATCATTGAATGAACGCAACTTGACCAGATGTTTGTGCATGTAATTTTCAGGTATGTGCATTTGATCAAATACATGGGATTAAATTACGTTAATGCTAGCAACCTCTATCAATCATCACATGGCGTACCCATATGTCATTAATGTATACACAGATAAAGAGGGTTGGGTCTAGGGTCATCGTTTATGGTATGGAACGATCTCTACCTCTAAGAAGTTAAGGGAGGCCACTTGGTGAACAAGGTGAGGTGAGGATGAAAGTGGTAATTTGGTGAGAGAGGCTACAGGATGGGGTGTAATAATGGAGGCTACAGGTGTAGGGTCATTGGGTAAACCTCAGTAGATTAAAGAAGCTCCATGAGGGCTTGACGATGGAATTCCAAGGTTTGGATGAGGTCGTATAAGGAAATTTTGAGGGGAGATTGGTGTAGTTCTTTGAGCATGGTGTGATGTGTGACACAATTAGAAATGGGTTTTATGGGGCCGTGGATATTTATCTTAAGTATGGGTGCAGATGTTATGTTGGGTATAGGATTGGTTGGTGGGTCAGCTTCCTTTTCTTTACCCTTCTATGCACGTGTAGTGACGTGTACCATGTTGATTTGAGGGAAGTTGTCAAATGGAGAAGGTGTAGGATAAGTGGTACAAAAACATGAAGAGAAAAAACCTATTGGAGGAGAAAAGCCTTGTGAGGTCAGTTGGGCACAACGACATTTAGGTGGTGGCGTGGCAAGTTCTTTGATGCGAACCATGTTAATTTCAAATTTTGTGTGTGGTTCTAAGAGCTATGAGGGTGGATGTTGTGGTTGTTGAGTGGGTAGTGTGAGAATGGGTGTTGGTGAAGCAGGATCCTTGTCAAGAAGGTCATCATCGTCAAAGTTGGTTTCCAGTGGACATAATTGGATAAGGACGGTTTTCAAGGCCTTGTAGTTCTCTGCATCATTCCTTGGAACATGATGGTATACATAAATTTGGTATCATCAAAACCCTTTGGCTTGGGGTTAAGGGGGTCATAAGGTCAGAGTGGTGGTAATGTGATAACAAAAGTCTCGAGGAGGTTGGTTAAAATTTTGGCATAGGAACCTTGCTAGTGGATCACAATGGGAAATGAATGTGGGTTTAGGTGTAGGTGTGGTTAGTTATCAAGGAATCATTTTTGGAAGAGTAGGAACAGGTCGAGCAATGGGTTTAAGTGCCGATGTGGTTTGAGGTATCGATTGGGTTTGTTTAGGTAGGGGTAAAATAGATGGATGGGTAGGAGGGTGTGGGGTTGTTTTGGCTACCTTGTTGTGGGGTAATGGGGTTTTATTTTTGGGTTACACCTTCTTAGGTAAATGTGATGTGGGTGTACAGGGTCTAGAAGGAAAATTAGATCGACGAAGAGGGCGAGTTACCCACGGGGATAACGGGGGTGCTATGAAGATAGATGACACGGGTCGTGCTTAGGGTGCGAGGGTCAATGACTGAAGTGTAATAGGTAGTAAAGCAACGGCTGAAGGCATTGGAGGTATTGGTGGTAAAGAGACTGCAGGTGTGGGTACGAGTCATGTTGTTTGCCTCGGTAGGTTAGATATTTGTGAGGGAGGAATGGGTTGATATGTTATTCGGTTTATGAATGGGTGAGGGGGTGCTTGACCATGTTGTGTAGTTGAGGTCTTCAGGTAGATGGGACAAGTGTGGGTGTGATTGGTATGGTCAGGGGTATGAATTTTGATGAGTTTGTCTCTTTAGTTTGGGTGTTTGGGTAAGTGTGGAATTGACGTTGGAGGATATAGCTAAATCAAGTTTAATAGGTGGATGCGTAAGGATGGTGGTGGGGGTGACCCCTAAAGTGGTAATAGGTTTAGTGGAGGTAAATGTTGTGGGTATGGCTTTGGGTTTAGGCATAGGTTGGGTTATGGGTAAGGGTGTGATGTGAGTGCTAATAGGTATCGTAGAAGGGGTTGTGACAACAGTGGTTGTATGTGGTTTGATGGGTGGAAATGTGTTTCAGTAGATAGTGGAGGTGTCATCGAGGGATGTTTATATCTATGTTGAGACAGGGGAGTAAGAGGTGCCCCCCATAATAAATCCCTATCCACATAATACAGGTGATTGGCCAGATGTGAGAATGGCATGTTTATGGGTGGAGTTGGTGAGGATCTAATGGTAATTCTCATAAAATGCATCTTAGAGATGGGGACTCGGCCCGGCTTCAACTTCCGCGGGTAAGAGAGCTGAAAGTAGGTCTATTGGATGTCAGGTAACAGATGGAGAATGCTCGCCAAGAGGAAAACGTATCCCCACCAGGTCTATGATGGGTGGAATGAGATGATGGGGAGTTCTTCTATGAGTGAAGGAATGGATAGGTGCTCCTCTGTGGTGTGGAGGAGGTAATGTGTTCTCCTCTGTGGGTAGGGGGAGGTAATGGGTGCTCCTTTGTGGGTGGAGGAGGTAATGGGTGCTCCTCTATGGGTGGAGGAGGCATGGTAGGTAAAGGTTTGCTAAGTGGAGAAGCTAGGGGTGAGATGGTCTCTATGTCAGCAGAAGACTCCTCCAGTAGGTGATGTAGGAGATTAAGGGTGTTTCTTCTATTGGTGAAGGAACAATGATGGCTGGTTCATACGTGGAAGGAGGATTTTTGGATAGGATATCCTCTATGGAAGGGATGTGAGGTAATTGAGAGGTGATCAAGTACCTCATTAAATATTGTATGAACCTCATGAGTATTGGTATCATGAGTGGATGTCTCACACTGTTTGATTGGATGAAGGGGGCATGATTGGGAAATGGTTTTTTAAATATTTGTATATTTTTGTTAGGGATGGTGTTGGGATTATCCACAGTTAACTCACCTTTCTCGAGTATTTCTTGGACAATGTTCTTGAAAGTGATGCAGTTTCCATCACTATGACCCTTCACTCAGTGATAGTTACAGAAATCTTATTCCTTATACCACACGGGCATGGCGTGAGTAGGGTCAAAATTAGTGTGTGGTTTTATGGGTGGAAGGGTGATGGTGCTAGCTTTGATAAGCTTTTTTAAGACACAAGACCAAGTTTCCCTAATTTGGGTATATTTTTGTTGCTCTTGTCTGAATCGAAAAGCCTGGATGGGTGATAGATTAGATGAGGGTGTAGCCTGATTGGACGGATGAGATGGACCGGCCTTGAGTACCATTCCGTTAGTGGTACCTTTAGCCTTTGAATAATTGGTTGGTGGTTTGGAAGGAGAAGAGGTTTCATTTGACTTAAATGATGAATTCTTATTTTGTAATTGGATTTTCTTCTCTTTGATGGCATGAATCTCTAACTTTCATGCCATAGTAAATGCCTCATCAAATGTTTAGAATTTTTGGACCTACAAGGTTGGGGAGATATGTCTGGTGCAAGCTTGGGTGAAGAGCTTGATGAGTTCAGTTTGTGGTAGTTGAAAGGTAAGTTGATTGATTAGGTTGTGCCAACGAGTGACAAAATCTGTGATAGATTCATCCTTGTACTGACGTGTGGAATATAGATTGGTCATGGTAAGCTTCTTGGCGATATTGATAGAGAAATGATCCAGAAAAGCTTGGGCTACCTAATTGAATGAAAATATGGAGTGTTTGGGTAACCCACTATACTAATCTAATGTTGTTCCAGTGAGGGACATGGGAAAAATTTCTCAAAATTAAGGCATCATCATGAGCAATCAGATAACACCCGTGTTTGAACGAGCACAAGTGCTGTTGTGGGTCTTCCTTACTATTGAAGCGGTTGAGTTTTGACATTTCCCATTCCATAGGGTATGAATGGATAGGAATCGATGGGTGAATAGGATTGTTGCAAATCTCATCATAGGTGAGAGTGTTACGGGAGTTGGAAACCGATGCCTCCAGTGTCTACATCTTATCCATCATCAATTTAATTATGTCATTGGTGGGTTGTGATGATTGGATGCCTCCTATAGTGTGAGGAGGTTAGTTTTGGGTGTATAATGGGGGTGGCATTCCAGTGTATGGAGCTACCATGTAAGGTGGTGGAGAAGAAGGCAATGAAATAGGGGGTACTGTAACATCCCCATTTTAAGATACTAGAACAAGGGAATTTTTTTTTATACAACGTTCCCTGTTATGAATTATATAATTCAAACACATGTTCAAGTTTTAATAATTGTTCTCTGTCCAAATAATGTAGTTTGGATCACACAATTTCCTTTTAAAACTAATGTTCTCTGTTCACATATTTGCAATATGGAACACACATTCAGTGCCATTCAATCATATAACAGATTCCATATGCTGTTGTAAATGACTTGAAGAACTACCGATCTCCCATTTTATGGCTCAGAGTTTCAACGATCTCTCATTTCATGACTCGGCGACTTACCGATCCTTCATGTTAATTCATGCATAGTATAATGTATTTACAAGGTTCTCTTACCGTTTCCGGTTATCGAAGTGATCCATTTAAGAAGCCTATCTGAATATCTATTACTGATATTCATCTGACATCCTGCATCTTAAACTAGGTGATTAGGACAACGCAACCAGCACTTGCGATACTTTGGCCAAAGATTTTCACATGCTTTGCATGATCATATTCTTGGATGTGATACACACCAATGGAATACGTCCTTCACCTCACTTCGTCTGTTATCTAGAATGGTCTTTCCTGGTCTCTACCAGTCCTTCCAATCCAGGTCAAACTCTAACCCCAACTAGCAATATGAACGAGTATAGGAAGTTACTCATGGTTACTAAAGATACGCAGACATACAGTGTCGTCCCTAGACGACTTCGTGTGTCTAGTTACCTTTAGTCCTCCGGAGTCACTCCGTATACGTGATCACATTCCTATCCCCAGCCAAGAACTTAGTATCCAACTTATGTAATCTTGATGATTTAATTTGGGAGGGCATTGTAATATGTCAGCTATAACATTGTGTCGTCATGAAGGCCCCGCCTTCATGAAGACACCATATTGTAGCTGGCGTATGTCAATGTCCTACAGAATCCTCCCATCGAGAGTACACATCCAGCTCAAGTGTGATTTGGTTATGATCTTAATATTTAAGATCAACTTTCAGCAGCCATGCTGATCCTTTACCCTCGTTCTTGTTATAGTTGTATATAGCTAAGAGATACTTAATCCATCTTCTAGCTTACTACGCATCTCCTCCTTCGTACCGAAGGGTTGCATTTTCTCTACTTGATTCTTTTCTTAATCCTTGGACTAAGCAGCCCATTACTGATAAACTTAATAAGTTTAACCTATTAAACTTAACCAAGTTTTTCCACAACTGTAAACAAATTCAGAATTCCATCTTATTAGACGTCATTTAAACGAGGTCTAATTCTAAATGAATTATTCATTTATTCTCCTTAACCTTACATAGTTAAGGTCTGTTAATCATAGATATGTTTTTCCCATATCCTTATTTTCTGAATTTTAACATTCGAGGCTATTAACGGAGTCTGAATACGAGGTTTGGCTACTCCTAAATTATTTGATATTCCTTAGCTTTCAAGTTAATCTCGAATACCTTTCAATTAAGAGATCATGTTTTTCCTAAATCCTTTTTAATGTCAATTAAAAATTCATCTTAACCCAAGTATGAACTAATTGCACATTTCAACGTAAAAGTTGCATTTAGGTAAGAATAGATGTCATTTACTTTTAAATCCATCCATGATCATTTGAATAATTCCAAATCAAGGAATAATGTTATATTCCCAACTTATTCAACAATATCAAATTGATACAATCATTAAAATATCACACTTGTATTTGTATTCATCCATCCGTTTTATAATCTATACATTTTCCAGTCCAAATGACTGGACTTTGTTTATATTAAACAACATTACAACACATAAGATAGAAGAATGTAATTTCTTCTTTTCTCAATTCCTCGTAGAGGAGTAATAGCTATCAATTACAATCCATCTTCAGTCAATCAAAAGAAGTATCAGAAAACAACCATGTCTTCGTTTATACTCAAGTTCCATCTGCAAAATTACTTGCATGGGTCAGTTCATTGAACTGAGCATATTAAGCACTTGTCATTAAAATGAGGTGCTTTTAATTAATTGTCTCAATAAAAGAACCCTGCTTTTATGAAACGTTACTATGAACATCATTCAAGAATTAAGTATCAAAAAGAATGAACAGCATAACAACTGAATCATCTAATCACCATCCCAATCAATCAAAGGATTACTACCCTCTTTCCCAAATAATCATTACAAGAAGTAATTGCCTTCAAACAGTTTCAGATTACAACATCTGTAAGAACTAGGAACACAAGTATGTATACTGCTATTATAACATAACTGCTATCAATTCCATTCCCTATCTTTAGTAATAATTTCAAAGGATAAAATTTGACTAAAAATATAAACCGAATTACTTTCCTTTCAGTTCATGCAACTCATTTGATTTCAAGCAATCAAATACTGATGAGAAAATAAACAGCAATAAAATGTAGATGCTTAAACCAAAGAAATACAAGATTCATTCCTTAATGATTATAAAATTCCAACTGTATGAGAGAAGGAATGATCATTAATTCAAAGTTAACCATCCACACTCCTTTTCCTTTCCTCATGACTGTACTGAAAATTTAATCCAAACGAGACACCAATCAATGATAACAGTTCAGAGTGAAACTTAAGAAATCAATAACCGAATACAAGGAAGATGGATCATATTACCTCTTCTCATTGAGACAACCAAATATCCGCTATTTAGAACATGCACAATCCAACAGTATGATTCATGCCGATTATTATAATTCTCTTTTAAATAATTCATTCTACGGACATTTACGTCTTTACAACATATAGAATGTACAACAACCACAACAAGTCTCATTTTCATCCTAATAATGTGAGAATTCACTTTTCAACAGCAAGGAATAAATCCATTCAGAATTCAACAGCAAGGAATAAATCCATTTATATTCTGCTTTTAATGAAAACAAGAAGAATTTATCATCCGTCTATTATATATATATTTATATATATATTGAATTCAGTAAGATGCAACATATAACTTGCATGTTCTATCCAGTCCATTCTACTGTCTATTCTATTCTCATCCATATCAAAACTTCCTTTCAATCAGGCACATACGAATACCAAAAACAAGTAGGTAAAACATTGTATCCATCATAGAGCAAACAATGTAAAAATGCATACTGTGCTCTTACTGTACTAGAAGAATTCATACTTCTTACACTGTATTATAACCAGATGAATAGTTTACAGCCGCTTTGTCAAATATTTGCATGGCTCTTCTATACCCATTAATGCACACACATAAATAACAATTTGCACTTTGCTGTTACCTAGCAAGTCCAACTCGTAATGCACAGTGAATCTCTATTGTTACTATTTCCAGAATTCAAACATTAGGAACAGAAAAATTCATTCCTGTAATTATTTCAATAAGAAAACACCCATTTTCTTCAAACACAACAAGAATCACTCAAGTCGAGTTTGTTTTTGAATGACAATGCAAAATCAAAGATCACATGAATCATTTCATTCTTCTGTTTGTACAAAAAAACACAGTACTCAAAAAACAATCTAAATATCACTATCACTTCCATCAAACCGAACCCATAATGCTCAATGAAACCTAATTACCATTACTTTCAGAATTTAAAACAGGAGAAAGAAGAAAAACTCGTTTCCTTAATAATTTCAGTAAAGAAACACTCATTTTCTTCAAAATGCAACAAGAACACCCATTTGCAAAGAAATTTCGAGTTTTATAATCTCAAACTAGAGGTCATATCGAACCCTTTTATCTCATTCCATTTTTCACAATGAATGCACAGAGCCTAGAAAACAACACTCACATCTTTGGTACATTCACCAACTCGAATCCATATGGGTAATAGAAACAATTACACAATACTATCACTGCATACTCATACAACAAGAACAGATTCATTTCATTTACCCATTTTACAAGAAATACCCAAGTCACATACAACAAAGAAAACGACTCAACCCAAAATCACTTCAATCATAACAGCAAAATCAAATAAACAAAAACCCCTCATCAGAAGAGCAGGGTTGTTTTAATGAGACGATTAAGCAAAAGCAAGTAGTTTAAGGAGAAGGGCTTAACATGCCTGAAATTTTTCTTGAAGCTCGAAGAAAATCATGCCTACTAGAGTTGTTTCCTTCCACGGCGTCAGTAGTAAAGGCTTTCCAACTAGCCACTCTACTTCCACAGGCTCAAGAATAGCCTTAGTTTTTCCAAAGAAATAGAGATAATAATCAAACACAGCTAGTTCGACAGAACCGTGAAGAAACCAAATGCAGAGCAATTTCAAAAACCAAATGAACACAATGACCAACAAAATTTCCTCTCTATCCTCTTTCCAAGGTGAGCTGGTCGCGAAGACCAATGCCAATTAATGCATTGAATGCACTGCCTTTTTCCTTTTTCCTCACGCCACCGCCGACTCGGGTTGGTGAATTCCAATTTTCAAATTTTGCATGAAATCAAAGTTTAGTCTCATAGCTAACTGGATGCCTCTATCTTTTCCTTGTTCCCGCCAAACTTGGCGCTGCACATGTCAAGGACCTCATTCATTGCCCTATTAAATTTCCTACCATCCTTCCTTATCCTTTCCATCCACATGGGTCTGTGTGTCCCCTTCCTTAGGTTAGGATTAGTTTAGGATTTTTAATAGTGTCCATATCTAGGTCATTCGCCTAGTTCATAGGTTAATAGGATTTAGATCTATTTTCACCCTTATAAAATTTAAAAATCCATATAGGATAGTAGTTAGGGTATAAGGTAGAACTTAGGGGTAGGTTAGGGTCTAATCCCTTATTATTTAATTAATTAGTTTCCAATCAAGTCCTTCTGACTGACATTCATTTTCAACACTATGCAGGACGTTTCGTCCCAAGTTCCACATACCTGAGCCACCCGCATCCAAGCCTTTATCGCCTTACGTGGTCTAGCGTTACAACAGTGTATGGTTCGAGAATCGAACCTTTTCCATTGGCATCTAGGTGTCGGCATATTCATACCTGAAATCAGGTGCTGCAACATTTATATCAACCTTCAGTCTAGTTTAAAAGTAAATCGACAAAGCGATTACAAGAAGGCCACAGCATACCTTGGATCAATGGAATTGATTCAAGGTGTGCTGTCAATCAGCGAATAGAGTTCATCAAGCATACGACAAATTCTGTTGTCACATCAGCAAACATACAAGCAATAATAACTGTTGTCCCTAAGTAAACAAATTACAGCATGACAAGGGTCCTGATTAGCAACACATTCCTTTAAGATCAAAAATATATCTTAACATGTTTGTCTTCATTTTAGCAGTTACAACATTATGAAAAGTAATCACCATGATAACTTACAAAAAGGCAAGGAAATAGGGGGTACGTACCCAGAATGAATGATATATGAAACAAGTGGTTGTTATTAGTATGTATATGGGGGAGGAAGGGTCGTGGTAACCCTAGTGGCAATAGGGGCTAAAGATTATGGAATGGAAAGAACTACGTTCTGAAATGGGTTAGGGGTCATCAACACTGGAGGTGGGAACATAGCTACAGGCATGTGTGAGACATGCAGGATGGATGAGGGTTGTGTTTGGGGTAATCATCGAGGGTATGGTGGATGTAATGGGTGCCACAGAGATAACAGACGTGGCAGTCATGGCAGGTATAGAACCTAACTACAAAATGATTGGGGGTAAGATGGATGTGGGCAACACGGAGCCAGATGGGACTGATGTGGAAGTGGGTGAAAGAGTCGGGGGGATAGATACAGGCATGCCATATATCAACTGACATGAGGCATCTCGAGTGGATGAGTGGGAGATGTAAAAATGTAAGGCAACAGGGTTCTGGTCAAGGAGTCTTGCAAACTCCTCGTCTCCGGTAGTGATATTAGTAGGCTGGATAGGATCCATGGCTGGTGATAAGATAGAAGGTGGTTAAGGACTAGGTGGGAGCAGTTGGCAACTGGTGTGGAACACGAGGGCGTTCGCTTGTCTTCGGGTTAGCACCATGTGAACCAGTATTACTCGGGTAGGGCTGATTCTCTGTAAATGATACAGAGAACAACATGAACAGGTGAATCTGGTGATAAAAAAAATGGATGAAGTAAAAAATGGTGGGTGGAATGTGAAACAGGCTAACCAATGCCAATTAGGGAAAACCGATGTCGGTCAGGGGTAACTGCTGCCGGTCACTGTAGAAAATAGACAATGAGTAAACATCAAGGCAGAAGGAAAAATCTGACAAGTATGCCAAATCTAGGGATGTGTAAAATGTCAATGGGAAAAATGACAGTGACAGAGAATGTGGAAAGTGGAAAAAAGTGAAGTGAAATTGTCCTTTTGAGTAGGTTAGCAAAAGGACCTGGAACCGACGTCGGTTGGGTTTAATCGATGGCGGTCAGAGGTAACCAATGACGGTTATTGTGAAATTGAAACAATGATGAGAAAAAGGTGGTTGTGACTTAGAATTTGATGTGGAATTAGACCCAAAATTCTGGGGATGATGGTGATATGGCCCAGGCACACTCAGGTGAAGCCAGAATACACTAGCTATGATGAGGGGCGTGCAAGGATGAACAAAAAAGTGATGAATGTGATCTTTCACCTCAAAACACAAGCCAAGCAGAAACACTAAGAAAATGTGATCCTAAAAGTGCCCCTTTCTATTATGTTCATTTAGCTTATGCTATTTAGGGACTGACACATGAATTGTGAAATAGAGTTTTTTGGTGAGGATGGCTTCCTACAAAGAAGGAGATCTAAAGGGTGAGGTTTCAGGTATGTTATGGCGGGGGCGGGCTTCGCTCTGAAGTATGAATCGACAGAGCAACAAGCTGGGTGCCCACTGTGTCATGATCGTGTGATCACCTACATCTTCTTCTAGGTAAGATGTTGTTTAAGAATGTATGTATTTGAATTTTTGTGTGGTATGGTAAGACTCATAGAAAGAGAAAAGAATAGAAGTGCTTTTCTATGATTCATTTGTCAACCATCAGCTGGTCATGACCTACAACATATAGGTTACCCTCATTTAACGTGAGCTAATACAAAAAATCAGAATGAAATGCAATTGTTTTTAAACCCAAATTGAAAATGTGAAATTGGATTACATAATAAGATGAAGAGGAAGAGGGATGCTCTTTCACTACAATGCAAAAAACATGAAGAAATGATTCTTTTTAAATACACCAAAAGAAAAGTTTCCTTTAGAGCAAATAGAAAGAAGAAGTGGATTACTAGGGAAGAAAATTAGTGTGTACTCTTTTTTTTGAAAGGAAACAAACACACAATTTTTTTTTCCTAGGAATGAATAAAATGCAAGGAACCCCGGATGGGTCCCACCAGGCATGCCAAAATATTTCACCTTTTTCTTAGATTGTTTCTTTGAATTTTTGATGAAACAGATAGGGTAACGGGCGTAGGAGGAATACCTGTTCAAATGTCGGTTGATGGGTTGTTGCGCGCGTATGAATTCCGAATCCATAGCTGACCGTGAGAGCTTCCTTTTGGCTAGGAGGAAATACCTGTAATGAAAGCAAGACTACCACAAAGAATTAAACAATATGGGCAGTGAACTGCCTAGCGTGAGCTAGATCCGGGAAGCATGGTACTTCCTAGATGACTATCAGTCCACTATTTTAAACAAATTAATGTTGTAAAAAAGTAAATCCTATTGTTATTTTAAAAATGATTTAGGTATCTCACTTAAAAACTCAATAAGAAAATAAACCTAATCTAACAGGCTAAGCTAGAATAGAATCCAAAGGTCAAATGGTTGGTTCTGGGTTCTCTGCAAGTCTGATAAAGGTCTCAGGTAGGTCACATGTGAGTGAGGGTGAGGTAAAATTAGGTGGGTAGGTCTCTGTTTAAGGTTGTGTGGGCAAGCACAGAGACCGGCGTCGGTCAGGGGTGACCGACCACAGTTAGGTATAACCGGCACCGGTTACTGTGAGATGTGGAAATGTCACAGAACAGGGTTTTGGTCTCCTTTGTGATTGCAAAAAGGATTTTGTTGGTTGGGAAAAGGTATTGGGTGACTGGAATAGGTTTTTGCGAGGTTTTGATGGGTCTATGGAGGTGAAAATGTTGGAGAAGGTCAATGGGGAGCAAGATAAACACTGGATGATAAAATAATGATGAAATGAAATAACTAGGAAAGTGTGATGTTGTACTTGGATTTCATTCCTGAAGGTCTGTGTATGAAGGATGGAGGTGCTGATGATGGGTTTGAAAGCTGCAAGTGATCACCAACTGAAGAAAATCTTCTGCATGGACTGCATGCACACTCCTCTTTGCTTAGATCAGAACGTGGCTGGGATGGCTGTGTAGGAGAAGATCCTCAATCTCCTTCCTTTGATGTGAATTCTTGCTGGAATTGACTCTCTAAAGATGTGTTATCTCTCTGAGATTTGTTCTTTGCTCATAAAATTTCTTGCTTCCAACTTTCAAGTTCCAAGTTCTAACCTTGAGAATAAGGTTGTTTTGGGTTAAAAGGGGTAACCGATGGTGGTCCGGCTTAACCGGCGACAGTTAGGGGTAACCAATGTCGGTCAAGGCAGGATTTCCTAGGTTTACTAAACTACAGAGATCCTCCTGATTTCCTCGGATCTCGTGTTGTTCTCCTATGGATTAGGATCGGAGCCTCTTGTGAGCATGTGGGAATGTGGTTAGAGGGAATGTAGGCATTGATTTTTAGGGCTTGGGTAAGTCTTAGTTAGTTATGGTAACTTACTAAGAATAGGTCTTAGGTTGAGTTAGCTTGGTGAGGTGTCTAAGTGAACTTTATGTGGGGATATTATTTAAATAAGATATTTAAATAATAAATATAGTGAGGATAAAGCATTAATTTAATTAAATTAATATGAGTGGGGTAAAGGGGTCATGGCTAGGTAAATGTAATAACGGGGGGCTTATATGTCGAGGGATGAAGGGGGAGTGTGTCCTAATTTTAGTGTTTATAGTAGACTGTGCACAACATAGGTTTTTAAAGTCGCTCGCCAACCTTCCACTCAGAAATGCACCCTCCCGTAATATCACAACCATCCCTTTTGTAATGGATGGTTGTAATATTATGGGAGGGTGCATCTTGGGTGAAGGATAGCCGTTGGCATTTTTTGATACTTGAATTTTTCATGGATATTACATTTCTGATGTTGTGATATTTTATCATAGTGGATGATGTTTATTTGATTTTTCATGTATTGTACTAATGTTAATTTTATGGCTCTTTTGTGTAGTAGTTACTGTTTTGTGTAGTGAATATGAATACCAGGAGCCTAGTTTCTCCCGATCCTGTTTGTAAAATGAAGACATACATAAATACGAGCTTCCACGTAAACTGAAGATGAAGGGTGTTCGCATAAAAAGCTCAATTTATTAAAAAATTAATATGTATATTATAGATAGTTCAGTATGCCAATGAATACTAGTTATTCAGAATGTATAGCATATAAGTTTTATTATGCTTCAAAAAATTTGCACCATTTCTAAAATTAAAAAAAAAGTGTGAAAAATTTGAAATATCTATACTCCTCAATTTTAGTTTGAAAGTTCATTTTTTTCAAAAAGAAGGTTAATTATAATATTTTATATGGCAGTTTCTCTCCACATTGAATAAGTGTATTTGACATTATATTAATTTTGTGACAGTCTTTGTCTCATTATATTTATTATGTCACATTATTTTTCAAATTATAGATGAAAATATTGTGATATTCTTGTGCACTGGAAGCAGTAGGCGGTCCTATAAATTGTTGTTTTCCTTGCATTTCAATACTGTCTTTTATACACGTGGCTTTTGAATTAGATAGAAATCCAAATGCTTCCAATGTTTTAAGATGGTATTCATGTTGATGATGATGAATCACAAGTCAAAATTTATTTTGGTAAGTATGAAATAATTATTTCATTAACGATGCAAAATTACATGTAATAATTTTTAGGATGGAAAGGAGGCCCAAATGGCAGAGCAAGATTGATCTTCATGTCCAAGAGATTACAGAGGAAAAGAGTCATTTTTCATATGATGACCTAGAATGGACACCAATAGGGGATGAGCCGAGCGTAGACATTTGTGCCACCATACCGCTCGCAAGACTCCATGCATTTCTAAAGGGGGAAGGTTATAACATTGAATCCACATCATCTACTTTCCAGGTGCATATGGGTTGAATGTTTACAATGCAATGAAAAATGGGTCGTGTATTCCACCACGTTGAAAAACACACGGTGTTTTTTAGCAGTTTGAAAATCCTGACCCCGTTCTCCAAAAAGGTGCAACCTGCGGTGCTCTTCCTTCTTGTTGTAAACATTAAATCCACATAAACTACTTATCAGGTGGATATGGGTTGAATGTTTCCAATGCAATGGAAAATGGGGTGCGTTTTCCGCCACGTTGAAAAACACACGGTGTTTTTCAGCACTTTGAAAAACCCGACCCCGTTCTCCAAAAGGCGCAACCAACGGTGCTCTTCCTTCTTGTTGTAAACATTAAATCCACATCAACTACTTATCAGGTGGATATGGGTTGAATGTTTCCAATGCGATGGAAAATGGGGTGCGTTTTCCACCACATTGAAAAACACACGTTGTTTTTCAGCACTTTGAAAAACTCGACCCCGTTCTCCAAAAGGTGCAACCAGTGGTGCTCTTCCTTCTTGTTGTAAACATTAAATCCACATCAACTACTTGTCACGTGGAGATGGGTTGAATGTTTCCAATGCGATGATAAATGGGGTGCATTTTCCGCCACTTTGAAAAATGCACGGTGTTTTTCAACACTTTGAAAAATGCGATCACGTTCTCCAAAAAGGCGCAACCCGCAGTGCTCTTCCTCCTTGTTGTAAACACTGACTCCACATCAACTACTTGTCAGGTGGATATGGGTTGAATGTTTTCAATGTGATGGAAAATGGAATGCATTTTCCGCCACGTTGAAAAATGCACGATATTTTTCAGCACTATGAAAAACCCGACCCCGTTCTCCAAAAGGCACAACCTGCGGTGCTCTTCCTTCTTGTTGTAAACATTGACTCCACATCAACTACATGTTTAGGTGGATATGGGTTGAATGTTTCAGAATGCGATGGAAAATGGGGTGCATTTTCCGCCACGTTGAAAAATGCACGGTGTTTTTCAGCACTTTGAAAAACGTGACCCCGTTCTCCAAAAGGCGCAACCCATGGTGCTCTTCCTTCTTGTTGTAAACATTAAATCCACATCAACTACTTGTCAGGTGGATATGGGTTGAATGTTTCCAATGCGATGGAAAATGGGGTGCATTTTCCACCACGTTGAAAAATGCATGATGTTTTTCAGCACTTTGAAAAACGTAACCCCGTTCTCCAAAAGGCGCAACCCGCGGTGCTCTTCTTTCTCATTGTAAACAATGACTCCACGTCAACTGCTTATCGGATTGATATGGGTTGAATTTTTTCCAAAGCAATGGAAAGTAGGGAGTGTTTTCCACCACGTTGAAAAATGCACGATGTTTTTCAACACTTTGAAAAATGCGACCCTGTTCTCCAAAAGGTGCAACCCGCGGTGCTCTTCCTTCTTATTATAAACATTAAATCCACATCAACTACTTATCAGGTGGATATGGGTTGAATGTTTCCAATGCGATGGAAAATGGGGTGCATTTTCCGCCACGTTGAAAAATGCACTATGTTTTTCAACACTTTGAAAAACGTGTCCCCGTTCTCCAAAAGGCGCAACCCGCGGTGCTCTTCCTTCTTGTTGTAAACATTAAATCCACATCAAATACTTGTCAGGTGGATATGGGTTGAATGTTTCCAATGCGATGGAAAATGGGGTGAATTTTTTGCCATGTTGGAAAACGCACAGTGTTTTTTAGCACTTTAAAAAACATGACCCCGTTCTCCAAAAGGCGCAACCCGCGGTGCTCTTCCTCCTTGTTGGAAACATTGACTCCACATCAACTACTTGTAAGGTGGATATGGGTTGAATGTTTCCAATGCGATGGAAAATGGGATGCATTTTCCGCCAAGTTGAAAAATGCACGGTGTTTTTTAGCACTTTGAAAACCTGACCCTGTTCTCCAAAAGGTGCAACCCACGGTGCTCTTCCTTCTCATTGTAAACATTGACTCCACGTCAACTACTTATCGGGTGGATATGGGTTGAATTTTTCGAAAGCGATGGAAAATGGGGTGCATTTTCCGCCACGTTGAAAAACACACGGTATTTTTCAGCACTTTGAAAAACATGACCCTATTCTCCAAAAGGCACAACCAGAGGTGCTCTTCTTTGTTGTAAACATTAAATCCACATCAACTACTTGTCAGGTGGAGATGGGTTTAATTTTTCCAATGCGATGGAAAATGGGGTGCGTTTTCCACCACATTGAAAAATGCATGGTATTTTTCAGCACTTTGGAAAACGTGATCCTATTCTCCAAAAGGCGCAATCCGTGGTGCTCTTCCTTCTTGTTGTAAGCATTAAATCCACATAAAATACTTATCAGGTGGATATGGGTTGAATGTTTCTAATGCAATGGAAAATGGGGTGTGTTTTCCACCACGTTGAAAAATGCAAGGTGTTTTTTAGCACTTTGAAAAACCCGACCCCGTTCTCTAAAAGGTGCAACCAACAGTGCTCTTCCTTCTTGTTGTAAACATTAAATCCACATCAACTACTTGTCAGGTTGATATGGGTTGAATGTTTCCAATGCGATGGAAAATGGGGTGTATTTTCCGCCATGTTGAAAAATGCACTGTTTTTTTCAACACTTTGAAAAACGTGACTCTGTTCTCCAAAAGGTGCAACCCGTGGTGATCTTCCTTCTTGTAGTAAACATTAAATCCAAATCAACTACTTGTCAGGTGGATATGGGTTGAATGTTTCCAATGCAATGGAAAATGGGGTGCATTTTGGTGTGCCACGTTGAAAAATGCACGGTGTCTTTCAACACTATGAAAAACCTGACCTTATTCTGTAAAAGGCAACAACCTCAATGTGCTCTTCCTCCTTATTGTAAACATAAAATACACAATCAACTAAACTTATCAGGTGGATGATAGGTTGAATGTTTCCAATGCGATGGAAAATGGGGTGCATGAAAATGCCACGTTAAAAAATGCAAATGGTGTTTTTTCAGCACTTTGAAAAACCTCAGACCCCGTTCTCCAAAAGGTGCAACCAGTGAAGAAGCTCTTCCTTCTTGTTGTAAACATTAAATCCACATCAAATACATATCAGGTGGAGATGGGTTGAATTTTTCCAATGCGATGGAAAACAGGTCTTTTATTCTGCCACGTTGAAAAATGCATGGTGTTTTTCAGCAGTTTGAAAATCCCGACCCTGTTCTCCAAAAGGTGCAACCCGCGGTGCTCTTCCTTCTTGTTGTAAAAATTAAATCCACAAAAACCAATTATCAGATGGATATGGGTTGAATGTTTCCAATGTGATGGAAAATGGGGTGTGTTTTCCGCCATGTTGAAAAATGCACGGTGTTTTTCAGCACTTTGAAAAACGTGACCTCGTTCTCCAAAAGGCGCAACCCGCGGTGCTCTTCCTTCTTATTGTAAACATTAAATCCACATCAAATACTTTTCAGGTGGATATGGGTTGAATGTTTCCAATGTGATGGAAAATGGGGTGCATTTTCCGCCACGTTGAAAAATACACAGTGTTTTTCAGCACTTTGAAAAATGTGACCCTGTTCTCCAAAAGGCGCAACCCACAGTGCTCTTCCTCCTTGTTGTAAACATTGACTCCACATCAAATACTTGTAAGGTGGATATGGGTTGAATGTTTCCAATGCGATGGAAAATGGGGTGCATTTTCCCCACGTTTAAAAATGCATGCTTTTTTTCAGCACTTTGAAAAACTCAACCCCGTTCTTCAAAAGGCGTAAACCGCGATGCTTTTCCTTCTTGTTGTAAACATTGACTCCACGTCAACTGCTTATTGGGTGGATATGGGTTGAATTTTTCCAAAGCAATGGAAAATGGGGTGCGTTTTCTGCCATGTTGAAAAATGCATGGTTAGCACTTTGAAAAACGTGACCCCGTTCTCCAAAAAGCGCAACCAGTGGTGCTCTTCCTTCTTGTTGTAAACATTAAATCCACATCAACTACTTATCAGGTGGATATGGGTTGAATGTTTCCAATGCGATGGAAAATGGGGTGCATTTTTTGCCATGTTGAAAAATACACGGTGTTTTTCAACACTTTGAAAAATACGACCCCGTTCTCCAAAAGGCGCAACCCGCGGTGCTTTTCCTTCTTGTTGCAAACATTAAATCCACATAAAATACTTATCAGGTGGCTATTGGTTGAATTTTTCCAATGTGATGGAAAATGGGGTGTGTTTTCTGCCACATTAAAAAACGCACGGTGTTTTTCAGCACTTTTAAAAACCCGATCCCGTTCTCCAAAAGGCGCAACCAGTGGTGCTCTTCCTTCTTGTTGTAAACATTAAATCCACATCAACTACTTGTCAAGTGGAGATGTGTTGAATGTTTCCAATGCGATGGAAAATGGGGTGTATTTTACGCCACATTGAAAAATGCACTTTAGTGTTTTTCAGCACTTTGAAAAACGTGACTCTGTTCTCCAAAAGGCGCAACCTGTGGTGCTCTTCCTTCTTGTTGTAAACATTAAATCCACAACAACTACTTTTCAGGTGGATATGGGTTGAATGTTTCCAATGCAATGGAAAATGGGGTGCATTTTCCGCCACGGTGAAAAATGCATGGTGTTTTTCAGCACTTTGAAAAACCTGACGCCGTTCTCCAAAAGGCGCAACCTGGGGTGCTCTTCCTTCTTGTTGTAAACATTAAATCAACATTAACTACTTATCAGGTGGAGATGGGTTGAATGTTTCCAATGCAATGGAAAATGGGGTGTGTTTTTTTCCACGTTGAAAAATGCACAGTGTTTTTCAGCACTTTGAAAAACCCCACCCCGTTCTCCTAAAGGCGCAACTAGCAGTGCTCTTCCTTCTTGTTGTAAACATTAAATCCACATCAATTGCTTGTCAACACTTGTGGAGATGGGTTTACAATGTTTCCAATGCGATGGAAAATAGGTCCATGTATTCTAGCCACGTTGAAAAACACACCAAGAGGCTTTTCATGCAGTTTGAAAATATTGACCCCGTTTTCCAAAAGGCACAACCCGCGGTGCTCTTCCTTCTTGTTGTAAACATTGACTTCACATCATCTACTTTCCAAGTGGAGATGGGTTGAATGTTTCCAATGCGATGGAAAATGGGGTGTGTTTTCCGCCACGTTGAAAAACGTATGGTGTTTTTCAGCACTTTGAAAAACCTGGGCCCATTCTCCAAAAGGCGCAACCAAGGGTGCTCTTCCTCCTTGTTGTAAACATTGACTCCACATCATCTACATTCCAGGTGGAGATGGGTTGAATGTTTCCAATGTGATGAAAAATGGGTTGTATTTTCTGCCACGTTGAAAAATGCATGGTATTTTTCAACACTTTTAAAAACATGACCTCATTCTCCAAAAGGCGCAACCCGTGGTGCTCTTCCTTCTTTTTGTAAAAATTAAATCCACGTAAACTACTTATCAGGTAAGTATGGGTTGAATTTTTCCAATGTGATGGAAAATGGGGTGCGTTTTCCACCACGTTGAAAAATGAACGGTGTTTTTCAACACTTTGAAAAACCTGACCTCATTCTCCAAAAGGCGCAACCTGGGGTGCTCTTCCTCCTTGTTGTAAACATTGACTCCACATCATCTACTTTCCAAGTGGAGATGGGTTGAATGTTTCCAATGCGATGAAAAATGGGTCGTGTATTTCGCCACGTTGAAAAACGCACGGTGTTTTTCAGCAGTTTGAAAATCTTGACCCCATTCTCCAAAGGACGCAACCCATGGTGCTCTTCCTTCTTGTTGTAAATATTAAATCCACATCAACTACTTGTCAGGTGGATATGGGTTGAATGTTTCCAATGCGATGGAAAATGGGGTGCATTTTTGCCACATTGAAAAACACATGGTGTTTTTCAGCACTTTGAAAAACGTGACCCCGTTCTCCAAAAGGTGTAACCCACGGTGCTCTTCTTTCTTGTTGTAAACATTAAATCCACATCAACTACTTGTCAGGTGGATATGGGTTGAATGTTTCCAATGCGATGGAAAATGGGGTGCATTTTCCACCACGTTGAAAAATGCACGGTGTTTTTCAGCACTTTGAAAAACCTGACCCCGTTCTCCAAAAGGCGTAACCTGGGGTGCTCTTCCTCCTTATTGTAAACATTAAATACACATCAACTACTTATCAGGTGGAGATGGGTTGAATGTTTCCAATGCAATGGAAAATGGGGTGCGTTTTCCGCCACGTTGAAAAATGCACGGTGTTTTTCAGCACTTTGAAAAACCCGACCCCGTTCTCCAAAAGGCGTAACCTGGGGTGCTCTTCCTCCTTGTTGTAAACATTAAATCCACATCAACTAATTATCAGGTGGATATGGGTTGAATGTTTCCAATGTGATGGAAAATGGGGTGTGTTTTCCGCCATGTTGAAAAATGCATGATGTTTTTCAGCACTTTGAAAAACTCGACCCCGTTCTCCAAAAGGCGCAACCCGGCGTGCTCTTCCTCCTTGTTGTAAACATTGACTCCACATCATCTACTTTCCAGGTGGAGATGGGTTGAATGTTTCCAATGCGATGAAAAATAGGTCGTGTATTCCGCCACGTTGAAAAACACACTGTGTTTTTCAGCACTTTGACTCTTAATTTGGCATATGGGGGCAAGTGCCTCTGTAACGTTAGGAATCAGTGCGTGCTGAAGGGGCTTGCACCTTAGGATGCCACATCGATACGCCCAACTATCATATTCCCCAATTTTAGTTTGCAAGTTCAATTTTTTGTAAAATAATGGTATGTGGGTGTTGCGATAATTATTATTTTATTGTTGTTTAATTATCGTGTTTTAAGATGGTATTCATGTTGATGATGATGAATCACAAGTCAAAATTTATTTTGGTAAGTATGAAATAATTATTTCATTAACGATGCAAAAATGCATGTAATAATTTTTAGGATGGGAAGGAGGCCCAAATGGCAAAGCATGATCGATCTTCCTGTCCAAGAGATTACAGAGGAAAATAGTCAGTTTTCATATGATGACCTAGAATGGACACCAATAGGGGCTGAGCCGAATGTCGACATTTGTGCCACCATACCGCTCGCAAGACTTAATGCATTTCTAAAGGGGGAAGGTTCTAACGAAATTTTTGAGACTACCTTCACCCGCACAAATCACAAGTCAACAAATATAGAAAATCCAAAACTGCATACAACCAAGTCATATTCTAGGTTTGGAAATTTGCTAACAAATTATTTTTTGTAAGTTCTTTTCATAAACATTTGTATAGCATTTGATGTTACCATTTTTAATGCAACTATTGGTGTTCGTATGGTCCAGACGACAATAGAAATAAGCCAGTAACAAGTGAAAAAGTGAGTAGGTGTATAATTAAAAGGGGTTGCCAATGTCATTTCAATGTGAAGGTTTTTTATGGGAGACCGACAGTGGCCATAATATTATACAACCATCCATTTCATTGTGATGTAAATGGTGAGTGTTGTCATGGGAGGAACGTAAATACCATCAATGATCCTCATCTTAATGTTGCCCCGTACTTATCAAATGAATGCAAAACTTATATCGAGAGTCTTTTGTTAATGGGAGTCACCGTGGACACGGTGTACGATAAATATATAGAGGATCCATCCAACGTGGGTATATCGAGCAAGAGGGACGAATACATGACAAGATAGGATGTGGTGAATGCATGGAAAAGAGTTCGTTGCAGAAGGTCTCAAAAGCATGCCGATGATGCCATGAGCGTAAAATTATGGCATGCGAAGGAAAGAGACATATTTTTCTACTATCAACACCCAAATGGAACCACCGTTCCATTCATTATGGGGTTACAAACACCGTGGATGTGTGAGAGAATGGTTCAACATTCACACAATTCCATAATCTCCATGGACTCGATGTTTGCTACCAACAAATATGGCGTAAGTAATTGGAATGAATTTTGAAATGATGTGTAATTTACGTATCATTAATATTATTCCCTTTCTATTATATTAAACCCCATGTTACCATTTGATGTCATATTTCTTGCAGTACCAATTATACACATTGCTTGTTTTTTACGAGCAAGAAGCTGGGGTGCCCGTAGCATGGGCCATTTCTTCAAGGAATAAAATTGAAGACATTTATGGGTGGTTGGCGGAAGTCCAAAAATGAGGAAAACACCTTCGTGCCGATTGGCAGATCAATGCATTCATTATGGATGATGCGTCGGCTGAAATCCAAGCCATCAGGTGTGTTTTTGGTTGTTGTGTAATGCTATGCCTATGACACGTGCGTAGGGCATGGTTGAAAAACTTGTACATGTATTGTAGCAAGGAGTCTAGGTGGAATATTTTTAAGAGACTAGGTACCATCATGTATGGTTCTGAAATGCATCACAAGCACACATTTTGAATCATGCAAGACTTCTTTATTGAATTCAAAGAAGAAACTAAGTGTTAGAGTAGGTATTTACCTTAGCTCATGTTCACCTAGGTACATTATTTACCTTTATTGTATTTATCCTCACCCACTTATGTGTGTGGATATTTCTTTTTATTTATTTAGATATTAGGAGATATTATCTAGTTGTTAGGTATAGTTCTTTCCTTGATCTATGGTATTGACTAGTTTTTTCCTAGATCTATGGTATTGACTAGATCCTTGATGTCTAGTTCTCTCCTAAATCTATGGTCTTGACTAGTTCTTTGATGACTAGTTATTTCCTTAATTTATGGCTTGATCTACAACCTTGACTGATTCTTAGATTGTTATTCCTTGCCTATTTAAGCAAGGCCCATTCTCAATGTATTATATTGAGTTCCATAATAATATATGATATTGTTGCTCATTTTTTTGAAAAGGTTTTATGTAAAGCTATTCTGGCAAATTGCTTTCATCTTATTGATCATGGTGTTTGATTAGCATCTGTGTTCTTGGCTTGGTACGATCTGATTATCATTCCTTTCACTAAGTTCCTCGAGTACTTCAGGAATACATGGTGTGAGAGCAAATAACATGTTGGTGAGTGCAATTCTTCGTGTGTTTCCTTATTAATTATCATGAATTATAATTCTTGGTTTCTAATGTCACTAATTTTCAATCCGTGTCACTTGACAGCTATGTGGGCAACAAATTTTAGAAACTTCTCCCATGCAAATCAAGAAACAGACGCATCCATCGAGGCCTACCATTTTTTTTTGAAGAGAAAATACTTGCGTGATAGAAAAAATAAATGTACTCGCCAGATGGACTATTTGTTCTACACACTTGTGTACAAGGTGGAGCCATTTTACAAACACAAGAGGAAGTTACAAAAATCTAGCTTCTGGACCAATTTCAAAAAAGAAAGACATCTATTGACAGTGATTGAGAGAGAAAATAGTATTCCTGATACAGATTACCTTGCAATTACACCCAATTGCAATCAATTATGGGTGAGGAGCCAAACAACTAGAAGCACATGGTATTTGGTAAGGCAATATAGAGCCTTGGACGTATGCGAATGCGCTTGGGCTATCAGAGGAAACACATGTAAGCACATGTTGAAGGCGTTGGATTTTTGCAAGCAATATGTGTCGATATCATCATATCAAGCACCAAAAGTGATAGGTAATTCAATGCCATCATATGTTACCAATGTAGATTGTTAGGCAATAAGTTGTAACGAAATAAGCATCATTTTGAAATTATTTTTATTTCATGTGCAGGAGGCAATACTTATGGGGAGACAAGTAGGATAAATGAAGACACATTCTAGGATGGCCCCTCCTTGTCATATCTAACAGTTGGAGTGGAAGGAAATTCAACGTCATCATATGTGGCAAGTAGTGATATAGATTGCTAAGCATAAGTTGTAACGAAATAAGCATCGTGTTGAACTTCCTTTCATTTCACATACAAGAGGAAATACTTACGGGGAGACAAGCAGGGTAAATGAAAACATGTTCCGAGATGGCCCCTCTTTGTTGTATCCAACAGCAAAAGTTGAAGGTAATTTAATGTCATCGTATATGGCAAGTAGTGATATAGATTTCTAAGCATAAGTTGTAACGAAAAAAGCATCGTGTTGAAATTATTTTCATTTCTCGTGTAGCACCCAATACCTATGCAGAGACAAGCACTATAAATTATGGCATGTTATGGGATGGCCCCTCCTTGCCACCTCGAGAATCACTGACAGTTGATGGTTAGTTGTTAATGCCTCCAATCAATTAATCGATGCCAATGGACAATGCTCATCACGCATATTTATAATTAGGTGGCATTGTGTATTCATGTGTACAATGATATTGAAAAAACTAGTGTATAAATAAATAACTTTCTACAATGTCTTATATGTCACAGGAACTCCTAAAATAGTTGGGACTAGTGGGTTGATTATAGAAAGCGATTCAAATTTTATGGAACCCACATCCAAATAATTCTTGAAGTCAATCTTTGATATACATGACTGAGTACAGATGAACAGAAAAAAAACATTCTTTGAATGTGTTCAAAGGTTTAGGAGAGACCTAGAAGCATCAAATATGTTGGATGTTGCTCTCAAAGGAGATGTCAATGAGATTTCCACCACTCGCATGCATCCATGGTTTAGTGAAAGTAAAAAATGCCACCGTAGTGTGAGTAAGAGGCCAGTAATTGTAGAAGATTTGAACAATCACACTGAAGACTACGAATGATTCCAATTTCCCGATGAAAATCATGCAAAGAGGAGAAAAACCACACAAATGGAACATACAGGTTAAAATATTGAACTACTAGTGTGAACTATTCGCAAGAAATTTTAATTGTGGAGGTGAAGACTAACATATTGATAATTTATTTTATAGGTGGTTCAAATGCAGCTGAAACATCTCCCCGCCACCTCTTATCTTTCAGCAATTTAGCATCTATGCAAGTTGTGTATTGAATTTCCTTAGTATCATAACATTTATTTACTTTACGTAAGGTAAAAATCCTTTGATACCTTGTTTAATATTTAATTCATTGTGTTGCAGATGCAACGGATATGCATAGAGATGTATCTTACGGAATGAGCAGGTTGAGCTTTGGAAAGTAAATGTATGGCATGTTGAGTGAGTCCTAAATTATAATTGTAAACATTGTCAATTCATGTATATGAGATTATACATTGCGTATATTTAAAATACATAAATATGGAACTTGTACACTTGAACCAATGAAAATAATTTTGTAGTCTTAATGAATGGTAACACACATTTAAACTAAGATTGAATTCCATTGTAATGTATACGCAATATGAAAATTACATGCTTCAATGAGAACTTGAAATTTAAATTCTTTATAATATGTACATTAACTCGAAGTAACATTCACAGTACTCGCACATTTTAAATCTTATTCCAATTTAAATCTTGTTATTAGATTTTAAAACCTTCTTATTTTTCATTATGTTTTCATGGTATAATTATTATTTACTCTTTTAAAAACTAGAATATGCGTTTAACCAACACCTGTTGATGTCAAAGGTCAGATGGAAAGTGTCATTTTATTACAAAGTCATATTTTATGTCAAAGGTCACTTAGACAATCTTCGGTGTGAGGGACTGGTACTTTTTCCTCAGTTGACGCCTTGGCCAAGATGTACATCTTCTTCCATAATTCTTTGTGACCTTCATGAATTTTAACAATGGAATTAAAACTTGCTTCTTGATTTTCAAACACTTTCTTGTTGGATTCGCACGTTGTCTCCCAATTCTTTATTTCTAATTCCAACTCTTGAACCTCAAGCTCCAACTCCATCTTCTTCAAGGAAGCATATAGTAATAGGTCCAATAATTCCTTATTTATGTTTGACAATTTTAAATATTGACATTATAATTCTTTCATGCTCAATTTTATAAAACTTTGTCCTTGTTCATTGCATGTTTCAGTTATATTTCCAAACGAACTGACGAGGACGACTCATCTTCTTGTCCAACTTCAACATTTTCATTTGCAGGGCTCTCTACAGTCTTTCTGAACACAGTACCAGGACTATAGAATTTTGCATTGTCTTTCGGTTCTGGCACTGGTAATGCCTTGCGCTTTCCAACCTTCTTTTTTCTCGTCATCTAATTAAACATGTATTTAAACAACCAATTAATATTTGTTAACATTCAAACATAATTGTAACCATATACCGTACACGGAAGCAAAACCCAACAAAGTAACCATATACCATTTACCGTAATCCACATTCATAGTCACATTAATACATTAACCATATACACATTGACAGCATCATTATTTATACAATAAATGGAATGTCACATAACAAGAATAAAAACCATTTAATGAGTTATAAACAGAACCACAAACCATATTCAATTTAACAAGAATGTAATACTAAATTGTAAACGTCAAACACATTAAAGTAACAACCTCATCACACATATATACAATTGTCCTCTAATCACACTTGTCTTCTAATCACACTTATATTACTCTTCCTTATTCATCACATCGCATACCAAATATAACAATTGAATACATGATCTAAATACTATTTAATGTGCACATCATAACATCAACTGAAAATAACCATATTAGTGTAAAATCACATACATCTAATAATCATAATTTAACCACATGTGTCTATCCATATCATATATTATGCTAAAAAGGAAAAATTCATCAAATATAACTAGTTTTTTGCATACCAAATAATCAATATCTATACATATATGTCTAATATATAAGCAAAATTTTTCAAATACGTAAGTGAAATATAAAATTTCTATGACTAGTATATTCATTTGTTATCATTGTCTTGGGTGGGAGTGCCAGGTGTTTTTTCCTCAATTGCCTCCTTGGTGTGCATGTACATCTTCTTCCATACTTCAAATCTTCGTGTGTTTTAAGAACAGTATTAAAGTTTGCTACATGAGTTGCGAACACTTTTTTGTCCGCTTCACGCATTGTCTCCAAATTCTTAATTTCAAGTTCTAACTCCTGAACCTTGACCTCCAACTCCATCTGCCTTGAGGCAATTTCTCCTATTTCATCCAATAATTCCTTGTTTTTTTCGTAAAATATAAATTTTACAATGCAAATCTTTCGCACTGGTTTTGATATATCTTTATCTTCTTTGTTACAAGTTTCATTTCTAAATCCATACGAACTGACGAGGAAGGGTCGTCTTCTTGTGTAGCACCAACATCTTTGTTTGTAAAGATCTTTGCATTCTTTTTTAATGGATAAGTGTCGCTATCGAATGATTCATAATCATTTGGTTCTTGCACAAGTGAAGCCTTGCGCTTTCCATTCTTCTTTAGTCTTGCCATCTAAATAAAATTGTATTATAACAATCGATTATTATCTGTTACCATTCAAACATAATGTGAAAGGAAATAATGCACTTAACTTATACGTAACAAAATATTATCATGGATGAAATATATATATGAAAGTTTTCGTAACCACATCAAACTCAAGTATGCATACATGGATTTAGAACACAACTATGTAACGATAATCCACAATCTGTAATCCATAATACACAAAATTTGAAAAAAAATTTTTGTGAATTATCCGCGATTAATTACTAAACATGTCAAACCCAACCAGGCATACAAGGAATAAGAACTCAACTATCTAACCACATACCAAAAACCCTAATCCACAACCCATAGTCACATCAATACATTAACCAGATACGTATTAACAACATCATCATTTATACAGTAAATGGAATGTCACATAACAGGAATAAAAACCATCTAATGCATTATAAACAGATCATAAATGGATAACTCTATGTAACACATAACCACAAACCATATTCAATATATCAATAATGCAATACTAAGTCGTATACCTCAAACACATTAAAATAACATCATCGTCATATACACATATATACTAATCTGATTCCTCACAATCAATGTTATACATAAAGTTTTTCATCTCCTTCGTTGCCTAGTGTTAGCCACAGACAAAAGTCCATCATAAAATCTAATACATTTCTTCTCATTTCTATGTATAGAATTTGGTGTGATGCCAAGAATGGGTGGGGCATCTGATGTCTTTATCTGAGTACGACGCACTATCTCAACATGTACCGCATCATCTTGAAAGCCAACCATGTAGTAAATAAGTGAATGTATATGAATGTCTCAGGTAAACACATAATTAAATTAATTCATTAATCCAAAATGTCTCACTACTTGCCTCTTCAGGAGTGTCAAGTCTGATATCGTTGAGATCCCAAATAGCAAACCCTTTGACACACTCTGCAAAAGTGTTTACAAATGTATTAGGGTATGGTAATGGAGCAGTGGGAACAGTGGCCTCAGAAATAATCACTTTGATAGTAAATTTGGCGAGTGTGATGCCATGACACTTCATGTCGTGCGGACTACTATCACAAACCACTCTTCTCGTAACCACCATATCATCTGACATTAACCTGACTTCAGCCCCGCCAGGAAAAGCCTATAATAACGACAATCTCAATTGCATTAATAAATTTTTCTTAATTTCACCAAAAAAGAATACGGAAAAGTAAATGAGAACATTCAATAACTTATCAATCCAGTTCCACCCTCACTCGTACTACCAGCAACAATGTTTGTGTCCCTCTCCTCGTGCCTTAGCTCACAACCCTCTCTATCCTTGACTGGAAAAGAAGTTTCAACTCTGGGATTTTTCATCTCCACCTTTCTTACCTCAAGTGAAGTTATCTCTCCAATAAGATCGAGACCACAGGTTGATTGAGAAGGGGGCATCTTATTGCAAACTTCCACCTATAACAATTGAGCCATCAAGACAATCAAAGTATCAACAACATAAGGCAACATACATTTTTCGAGAGCGTGTTAAGTGATATTTTACCTCTCTTTGTTTTGCACTACAAATCACGTGTCTCTTTCGGCATAAGAGTTGACACAAGGGAATTTCATAATCCTACGCACACCTACAATTAGTATATACAAAAATACACAAAAACTACATTGTATCTTTACTTACGAAAGACCAATAATTACTTACGTTATCATTTGTAGGGGGGTCAACATTTTTGCTACTTGTTCCACCCTCTTCTCTAGCTTCCTGTGCATGAAAGAATATCAAGTTTTTGATTTCCAACCTAACATTATATTTAAATTTCTATACCAATCTTAAATTTACCTATGTTCCGATATTTGAGTTTTTATTTCCTCTCACTCTCAACCAATGCTCCTCTCTCACCTTTCTCATCTCCGCTGAATCGTAGGCATGCATTGCATCATCCACCTCCCTCTTTCCTTCTCATCTCAACTCCTTAAATCGATATTTGCATTCTTTTTTGCAAATGCGATCAATAACCCTCCTCCGCTGCAAGTAGAATCATTTCCTTAGGACATAGTTCACATCCACATCCCTCTTTTGCACATGTGACCTGCTTCTATCTTGAGAGATAGGTGATCGTTTACCCGTATGCTTACAGCCACACTTACGAGGTTCCACGCAGGGAAGATTGTGTTCTACTTGGCGATGTCTATTTAGTCTATGCAACTCAGAAAAACTAACATCCCCACTACTAGAACATGATCCATGCTAACAGACATAACGAATACGACCATTAACATATTCAGTTTTATATTCTACGGGTGGCTCATGGATATCTGAGCGAATGGGCTTTGAAGGATCATCTGTCATATCGCCATCAATTATTGGAGGATCAAATCCCTTTGCTTCCTCTCTGACGCTTGTAAAATACGTATGCGCCATGTGATGTGAATGTATTTGTATTTACAGAGTCCAAGTGCATAACTATTAGCCTGACATAAAATATTAAGTATTTTGCAAAAAAAGTAATGTTCACATATTCAAATATTATCATCATGGAATGTGAAGAAACCTGTATGAAAAGACATTAAAATATTATCATAACAAATGACATAATTGTTACGACGACAAACAATTAATGTTCACAAAGTTATATATTACTGTCTCGTTATTTTTGTCTTCCCCAAAAAAATAAGAACGGATTGTGAACATGGATCGGCCCATGTTGTTGAGCTTCTGCATGTTTCGTTCATGTCCATTTTCATAACCATCATTAAAGCAATACATTATAAAACAAGTTAAACTGAAACAAATGGTGCATGAACTTATTTATTCATATTTTGCATTCATATTGAGAAAATCATGCACAATAAACGATTTGTGATGAAATTAGCCGCACACATTATTTTTTTTCAAAACTAGATACTCGACTCTAGATGTTTCCGAACTAAACATGAAATGTGAATTCCAAGTGTGTTAAAAGAGATTATAGGATAAAGCTTGGTGTATCCAAAATGCCCGGTTTATCAACCAATACTATATGATGTAACATCATATTATCCATAAAATATATAATATATACGCTAGAGACAATTCACATAATATTAGTTATTCACAATCTAATAAATAATGTATGTCTACCATTACACAATAAGGAAATACACATATATCATATCAAAATGTCTTCCATGGCAAGTGCTAGCAAAGGTACCACTTCTTGGCTTATAGTGTCCCTAGACACTTGACATACATCTAACCTACCTCTGTTAACTTTTACATGCATGTATGAACATTTTGCAATGCAAGCTACACTCTCTAACACTTGAACTCAAAGAATTGAAATATTTATATTGTTACATTGGTATACACCAATCATTTGTTTCACAACAAGCATATCGTGAGAAAACACACAAACGTTCCGAACATCGTGGCGTATCGCTTCCTCAAGACCCAATATCAACGCCCTATACTCAGCTTGGTGGAAGGTCATAGTAGCATATCCGACAATTGTACCTCTTTCTACTATCTTGCTTCTGTCAGGGTTGTATAATATGAACAACGAACATACTAGATTTTCGGAGGTATTCGACACTCCATGAATTTCCAATCTCCAAATTGCAACCATGCTTACCTTTACAATGGAAAAAAATATATAGTAAGCAAACATTAAAAAAAATTGAATGAACACCTTTAATTTTAATTTTTCAATACAAACATCTATAATTTTACATATGACAAGGCCCTAAAACATTTGCTCCTGAGTTTGTTCATTAATAACAATTTCTTATTAGAGAGTCAATGGAGTTAGTACTTTATCTACTAAAACTAAAACTTCCTTACAATACTAAAACTTCGTATTTCGTATGTTAGACTAAAGTGCAAATAAATTTTGGAATATATTAGAATTGTAATCACGAGTTTGGTTCCATTCCATTCATTTTTGAATAGATAACTTTATATCACTAACATATAATTAATACAAACACAATTTACATTTTTTTAAAGATATGTTTTCCAATAATTACGAGTTTATAAATGTAATGGGTAAATATTAAATTTGAATAAATCACTTAATAAATTGATTAGTATATTATGAATAGATAGATTTCAGTCTATTTGCAATATCAATATCTATAAACATTTGATTAATTATAGTATTGCGAACGAAATTCCAATAATTGTTATAGCCTAAAGTATTGTGAACGACATTCTAATAATTGTTATAGTTTATTCACTAAATAACCATTGTAATGTATATCTAGTATTTAAATTACATGCTTCAATGAGTACTCGAGTTCTCTAGAATTAACTCCTTTTCAAACAATATTGGTATTCTATATTATGTATATTAAGTTGACTACAGGTGCATCTGTATATGAGTTGAACTCATAAAACAACACTCTTTACACATAAATAAACGATGGGAAATGATAATTGCACCAATACAATCCAAAATTGGACAAATGATGATAATCCCATACTAGTGAATTAGAAAATCGTTACCATTACACATTTCCTACCAAATATAATTTTAACATAAATGAATTTTTAATCATCTAAACTTGCTATACAAATATCTAAACATTAGTAATTTCAAAACTATAATCCATAGAAACACGTATTAATACTAAGGAAAACACATTTAATCAAGAATATATTCGAACAACAAAACAAAATATATTTATGTTGGTATGAATCAACATCCGACAAAAAAAAAAATTTATATAGGTTTTTCTCAAACACATCATAAGTTTTTTAGAACAAAACATAAAAAACCGTAACTATTTTTTTTTGTTTTTAGTAGCAAACTTGGAGCTACTTCCATGTGCAATCTTTTTTGCACAATTTTTGGTATCTGTCGCCAGTTTTATGACCGGAACTCCCATCTTTCTTAGCTTATGTGGAGGCTCGTACTTCTAGGCATCCTCCATCATGTCATACACTAAACCATATCCTCGCAAATGCGGCCCTATAGTGCGGAACGTAGATAAATAAATAACAGAAGTTTCCATAAAATTGAGCCGGGCCTTAACCATCACTGCAATTTATGGTTTGGGCGGCTTAGAATGTTGATGATGGTCTATATAGACCACAAATATGGACCTCCTAAAACTTTCCTCCCTTTGGAATTTGGGAGTTGTTAACGTTATCCCTACGGGATTCGCAGGAACTAGACTTCGTGTATTCATTTTCGCTATGAAAAATACAAAATGAATACAACAACACACATGCACACAAAAATATACAATTAACGTTAGATTTCAAATCAAATATACATCATCCAATATGATAAAATAATCACAACATCAGAAAGCAACTAATCCATGAAAAATTCAAGTATCAATAAATGCCGACGGCTATCCTTCACCCAAGAACCACCCTCTCGTAATATCACAACTGTCCATTGCAAAAGGGATGGTTGTGATATTACGGGAGGGTGCATTTCTGAGTGGAAGGTTGGCGGGCGTCTTTAAAAACCTCTACTCAACACAGTCTACCGCCCATCTATCGATACAAAATCGAAGGGG